>JAUIMM010000133.1:0-600000 GCA_031769625.1 Taudactylus pleione | reverse complement strand
TGATCCCTCCATAAGATGGAGACCTGGTCCTCCCCTAAGGCAGCAACCGACTCACCTCTCTCAAAGGGGGGATGCTAGCCAAGTTCAGCTGCACTAAATTTAGACGCCGAGGAGCACTGCTTTCCACCAAATACGGGGTCCACTGACAACGTACCGCCACCAGCTAACTAGGACCACTAACTGCCTCCAATACCAGGCAAAAGAGCTGAGACAAATAAGACCAAACCTTCTCCTGCCAAATGCACTCCATCTGATCTATAGAAGTCAACCTCTTCATAATGGAGACGGGGGTGCTTGATAATACGCCCACCCAGACTTGCTACAGAACGAGACACCGCAGCATCCAGTTTTCTCCTCACTCTATCTAAAGCTGCGCCACCTTGTTCCCCTCTCCAGAATCTACGTGGAATGACTTCTGACCAAACTAACTGAACCTGCGGCCAATGCTCAGCAATTATCTGAAAGACTCTCTTCATAGCAATGATGATCTCTACAC
The DNA here is from genome assembly GCA_031769625.1 of Taudactylus pleione. Taxonomy (NCBI): domain Eukaryota; kingdom Metazoa; phylum Chordata; class Amphibia; order Anura; family Myobatrachidae; genus Taudactylus; species Taudactylus pleione. The sequence goes on along the minus strand of JAUIMM010000133.1, from coordinate 599,504 downwards.
CTTTACACGTACCCAAATCATTGCCTCCCAGATGGATGACCAAGCAGTCTGGGGCACCCCATTTCTTCTCTGAATCCCAAAGAAGAGTCAAAAGGCCATTCCATCTGAAACCCCACACTCCAATCCAGCGGACATTACAGGGGGTCTCGCGAGCAAGGGGGTATCTGCCAGCCCAATACACATATGAATGTCCCACAATCCACAAACTATCAAATACCCTACCACAACCTGTAAGGAAAACATTTTTAAAGGAACATTAGTGCTTATACACCATAGCATATTAACCAACAACCAGGGAGGGAAAACTGAGTTGTTTGAGTGACCCAGATGGAGGTGAACAATACCAAAACCTCATTGAGGGCAAAAGGTAAAAAGAACTCCACTCCCCCTTAGCGGCGGGTAGTTTAAGGCACTGGGTCTCCCAAAAAACAAACTCGCATGAAGTGCTATCTAATTAGGCAGCTTGTCACCTCTAACATAACCTTTATAAGTGGAAGACTTCCACCAACCCAATCATTTGATTGTCAAGCTGGAGGAATCCACTGCTGCTGCACAAGTGGACACACCAATTCTAAATGAGTGCTTGCCATAATGTTCTACCGGCAAATCAAAAAATTGCAGAGAATTGAAAACGCGAGAGTAGTGAAAGGTCCTCATGAACTAGCCATTGCAACCCGCCACGTGGATGCTGGTGATTGTAACGCTTAGCTATGGTTACGGGGAATGTGCTCGGATCCGGATGCGCAGGAATTGACAACCAATGTCCCCTACCTAATTGGTCGGTTTTTGATCTCTGAATTTTTAGCAAGATCAAGTCCGATTTTACAATCGCATTAACCATTAGAATCCCAGTTTGTGCTGACTTCTTGCTAGCAACCACCAGTTCTCCTACTTGCAGCGCCCCAAAAAATGCCCAAATGAACGCCAAACTGAACAACACCACCTCATAATCACCCACTCCTGTTACTGCCACCACGAGATTCTTCAATAAACTGGTATCGACTGGCCTACGAGAATCACCTGGACCCGCCTGCTCCCTAGCCCAACCCTTCAAAGCTTTGGAAAGAATAAATGACTTAGTTGGGTCTACCAAGCCACGCAAGCCCAAAAAATATGAAATGCCAGCCAAAGCACCGGACATTGCCGCCTTAGACTGGCCCTGCTCATGCCAAAACCAAATGAACTGCAACATGGTATCCTCAACGGTCTTACCCTGATCTATTTTAGCTATGAAGGCCAGCCAGGAGTTCCACGCCGCCATATAGGACCTTAAGGTGCCCGGTGCCAAAGCTCTCAGGGCAAGTCCATCGATGCCAGCCTGATGATCTGCCAGACATGAGCAGGACAAGGTAAGCCATGAACACTGGCTGTGGGTGCCAACGACCTAAACCTGGACCATTGAAAACGAGATAAAGCATCCGCTATCTCGTTTTCAACGCACGGGACATGCCTGGCCTTAAAATCAATGTTCCCTATCAGACATAATAATGTTAAATGCCTAAGCAAACTGAGAGCCTGGGGACAAACGGTCCTCTGGTTGTTAATGGCCTGAACCACACCCGGGTTGTCGCACCAGAAACTTATGCTATGATTACTAAGCTGCGCAGCCCAGATCTCTACTGCCACCACAATTGGGAACAACTCCAGGAGGAGCATATTGGCTGTAAAACCGGCATCACGCCAATTTTGTGGCCAGGCTTCCGCGCACCACTGACCCTCGAAAAAGGCCCCAAAACCCCATGCCCCATGCATCCATATAAAGCTGGAGTTCAGAGTTGGCCACCGTCTTGGGTAACCAAATCCACACCCCGTTGAAGTCCTGCAAAAATACCCACAACAAGCGCATGTCCTCCTTGAGTTCACTAGTCAAACAAATTAAATGATGCGCCTTTTTTACACCTGCTGAGGCCCTCTCTAACCTACGGTAGAAGATCCTACCCATAGGAATCACTCGACAAGATAAATTATGCAGGCTGAGTAAGGACTGCAACTGCTTAAAGGAAATCTTTTTTGCGGAAAGGCAAAGCCCTAGATATTCACGCATCTTAGCGACTTTATCGTGGGGCAAACAACATAAACCCATCATGGTATCAATTTCGATACCTAAATAGGACAACGCTGTGGTAGGCCCTTCCATCTTTTTCGACGCAATGGGAACACCCATAACGCGAAAAAGAGCCTGAACTGATAAAAGCAGCTCCCTGCAAATGTCGCTATCAGCTGGTCCAACTAATAAAAAATCATCTAAATAATGCGCTACTCCAGTCTCCCCTGAACCCGCCCGAATGCATCATTGCAGGAATGAGCTGAAACATTCGAAAAAGGAGCAGAAAATGAAGCAACCCATTGGCAAACATTTATCTACAAAATATGAACCGTCAAACTTAAAACCCATGAATTTAAAAGACTCGGGGTGTAATGGAAGAAGCCTGAAAGCAGACTCTATGTCTATTTTTGCCAATAGTGCTCCCTTACCGAACTCCTGCACCATCCGAAGGGCGTCCTCAAAAGATTGGTAAGCGACGCTGCAGTCGTTTGGATCCAGCACATCATGAACGGACCCCCCGTCTGGATAGGACACATGCTGGATCAACCGGAATTTACCCGCCTCTTTTTTAGGGACAACCCCCAATGGAGAAATGCACATATCTACCAAGGGAGGAGACAGGAAAGGGCCAGCCATGCGGCCCGAATCCACCTCCTCTGTTACTTTGTCCCTCACAATATCTGGGTAATCCCTGGCTGATTTAAGGTTCCTTTTCGCCAACACCAAAACTGGACAAACTACTGGCAAACGAAAACCCTCAAGGAAACCTTGCAACAAAAAGGCTGCTTCCGCCTTAAGCGGATAGCGCCCCAACCACCGCTCAACAACTTTGATTTTAACTGGGCAAAAAGCTTTACTTAGTACAACGTTGCTCGCCTTGCCCAGCTGTTTGCCCACTTGGATGCTTGCAATCTTTGACCACATGACCACCTCCTCACGACAGGCAGACATGTTTAAAATGGCAGCTTGAGCCTCTGCTACACTGGCCATTATTAAAGGCGAAGCATTTACCCTTTCCTGCTGTGTTGAAACCTGGGCGGGCAACAAAGGGCTGTTTACGGGCAACGGGTGTCTCCATGGTGGGTTTATTTTGTTGGATGACCTCTAGCCAAACCTCCACATCCTTATAACCAAAACAAAAGATCTTCTGGCCATCCTGTTTCTTGCGGAAAACCTCATCATATTGGCATCAAACATTATGCCTAGCGGACAACTGCATGCTATGCACTAGGTGCAAGTACTTTAGGATGTTTAAAAATTCGGCAGGCCTAGTCTCCGTATAACAAGCCGCAAAAATGTACATCCCACAAAGCCATTTCGGGTAGCTGCGCCGAGTTTCCTCGGCAGCCACACCCCCCGCTTTAGCAAGGTCCAAGGCTTTTTTTGCGTCGTGCATAATAGAGAACATGTCGACGTACTTGCCTTTCCTAATACGCTCCCTAACCTTTGATCTAACCCCTCTCAAAATGGCAGTATTAGAACAGTGTACTGCATCGCCCGTTGCATCTGGAACTGAGCTCCCCGCTGAACTACGGGCTCTATTTTGGCTCCTACGCTTCCCTTTTAACAGCTGAACAAAGTAGCGCATGAGCTTACGCAGTTTCTCAAGTGAGCTAGATGAGTCAGATGAATCCTCAGAGTGTCATAATTCAACAGTGTTATGAGGCAATCTCACCTGCTTCAGAAGTCAATGGGGTAGCGGACCACATGGCGGAAGCCAAATCTTGTATCGTGGTGCGCCCACTGCATTTTGAAGTGACGACCCTGGAATGTCATCTGTGGCAGCAGCATCTGGAGCCAGTACGGCTGGAGTCGGGGGATCCTGTGAACTAGGAATATCCATGTTAGTAACATTCAAAGCGGAAACAGAATCTGCTGCGGGGGTGTGAGGTGGGGCTAGTGCAGGTGGGGAAGCCGGTGTTGGTACATGGCTAATGCGAGGCGGGGTAGGGGGTCTAATAGGTGGGGGTGCCACTGGCAAAGGGGGTTGTGGGATGGGATCCTGCCGGAAAAAATAGCCTGGCGTCTGCTGGGATATTTGATGTTGAAGGCTGTATAATGCAGGGGTGGTATAGAACTGCTGAACCACATATGGCAGTACTGCCTGTTGCACGTAATGGTCCGAAGCTTGGGACAGCTGTGGGTCAATGTACTGCTGTGCAAATGCAGGAAGGGCTAGCGGGCATGCTTGCTGACTGAAACTATGGCCAAAATAAGGGGACCACTGCGTTCCCAATGTAGGGCCGTACACAGAAAGGTTGTGCTGTGCAGGACCACTGATGGAAATATTAGGCACCTGCTGTAATGGTGCCATGACAGGGAACAACAGCTGCAGCGTGACAGGGGTGCTGCGAGCGGAGACGATGCGATGTCCATCCGCAGCAGCCCCATGACTCATATGGGAAGCATGAAGCCCTGCCAGGCTGGTGAATAATTGACTCCCAGAAGGGGACTGATTATGAGCAGGGGTCAGCAGCCCCACCCTCCCTGCCCCTAGGGCAGAAGAGGGCAGTAATGCAGGGCTGCGCAGATGCTGGGGATCTACCAGTGCTGCTGTTAGGAGGGGGGTGGGGCCAGGGACTGGGGTCAGCGACCCCACTCTCCCAGCTCCCTGATCAATTGTGGCCACTAAAGCAGGGCCATGAAGGCCCTGCATGCCTAAAATGGCCACCGCTGGTTGAGGAGTGGGGCCTACGATGGGAGCCACGGGGATAGCGACTATGCTCCCGCCACAAGCTCCTGGTGATCGGGAGGTGCTGGGGGAAGGGCCCGCACTGTGGGCCAACCAAGCCTGGAGGCCCGACAGTGGCGGGGGTCGCGCTGTTAGCGGCTGAAGCCGGCGCCCTTGCAGACACATGCGCTGGCACAGTGAATGCGCCCCGCGTGTAGGGAGAGGCGGCTGCTACCGCAAGCGGCCGGGCTCCACTAAGCGCTGGGACGTGGCATCCTAGATGCAGGGTTTCAAAGGGATTAGTAAATAGAGAATGCGATGGGGGAAGAGCCGGCAAGGGATACTGAGGAGCGTGGGGGGGGGGGGGAATACACTGGCAGATGAAGGAAAGTGGGAGAAGGCTGATGCAAGAAAAACAGTATGTGAGTAGGGACAGGAGAATTAAAACAGGGACAGAATGTAGATGTGGGTAAACACAGTAAAATATGGGTAATAAGGAAGAAGCAAGTGTAACAAACAGCTATAAAGTATTAATCAGTGTGACACTGAGGTACTTATCCAGACGATCACAACTGGAAAAGAGGAAGCTGACTCCTCCCAGTACCCTAATATTCCTAAACAGAGCCCGCCTAAACAGGTCCCTGATAGGCTGTCAGCTCTGAGTGATCCATTACAATTACCAATAACGAGACTGCAACCCAAAACCAGTTCTAACCAGTACTAGTACAATAAATAACAGGGTGCTTATGTCCTCTCATGCTTATGCTAGCATTCACGTGCTTTTCTCAGCTCATGATACTGGCAACATTTGTATTTATGTTTAGCTAACCAGTGATACAATAAATACTTTGCAGAATATAATTTAATATAAGATACAATTAATAGCAACTAGTAGCTAATATATATTTCAATTCTCTATTGAGGAATAAACTTAGTGAACTACATCTATATCTGCTGGATTAAATAACCATTTTTTTGGAATTATTATTTTAATTTATTAGGACAATAACACACATAACAATAGACTATATTACACATTTATAAATAAAGACAGCACATGACTTTGTTTTTAAATTGACTTTATTCTTTTCACAATTTTTTTTTTAATTTTTCTTATCACATTATATCTACTATAATAAACATTAATTTTAATATTTCACTTTATTTAACCCTAATTTATGGATATAAATAATAAATGTGTAAACTATGGCCCTCATTCAGAGCCGCACGTTAACAACAGTACGCTCGTTGCGTTCCGATGTTGACTAACCGCGCATGCGTCGGTGTTACACTGCGCATGTGCGTACGGCAGATTGCGAGTTTTTTTTCTTTCGTTCCTAAAATAGCGTACAGGAAGTGACATGTCAAATGTGATTGACAGAACAGGGCGTTTTTGGGTGTTGACGGGGGTGGAGATGAAAAAACGCAGGCGTGGCGAGGCGTTTTTGGGGCGTACATACATTAGCAGATGCGAACGTCAAATGTGTTCGGACCGTCTCATACGTCACTGAAACATCCGCTTTCCCTTCAAAATGCTCGCACAGCTTAGGGTCAGGATTACTCGACCACATTGGCGATGGCCATCTCCTCCGTCCCGGGACTCCACGATGGTGCAGCGATTAATCGCGGCTGGTCAGTAAAGTAATTAGTGTTGTATTGAAATCCGGCTTGGTATGTGTTTGGAAAGCAGTTTATTGGGATAGCACAAAAGCGTACGCAGGTGGAAATCAGAGCTGCTAATGTCATGATTACACAATCAATTAGCGTACATTTTTGGGGTTTTATTTTGGCCACAATTTGGTGGTTATGGCCTATTGTAACAATAATGTCATCATCTTTTAATTAGCTCCCCTTTTTTTTGGTTTACTGTGGCATTTGCATCGCTATGTGATTTTTTAAACGTTCCTTAAAGAGGCCTTTTTTTTTTTTAAAGAGGGTCAGTTTTTGCGTTTAAGGCCAGGATTAAATGTAACCCATTTGTCCAATAATGTCACAATACAATGTCAGTGTTTTTTTTTTAATTTATTGTTTACACACAAACAAATTGGCCTAATATTTTGTTGCCTTTTTTTGTGGCCAAGATATTTGATCCAAAAAAAAATATAACATAACTACTAACATAAGCGTAAATACAAAATTTAAAAACATTTCACAAGAAAGGAGAGGGAAGTTTTGACCAGAAAGGAATATGAGCCAAGCACAGAAGGAGTGTGGGAAAAGTCGCCATTGCTGTCACCGTTTTCTCGCCCGTTTGGCTGGGTGAGGGTGGGCGCCAGACCGGGTCCGGGATGCCATCGGGCTGGCCTGTCCAGAGGCAGATGTTGTGGCCTCTGGACTAGGCACAGGGCTAGGCACATTTGGAGGATTGGCTGATGTTGTGCCAGAGGTGGAGGATCCGGATGTTCCGGCAGGAAGGGAGGTCGGCTCCACCATGTGCTGGCGAACGAGCTGCTCCAGGGCATCGGCGATGCGGATGTTGGCCCTGGTATTTTCCGCCAGGGCCTGACCAATGGTCACGTTGGCCGCAGCATTTTGCTCCAGGGCCTCAGCCACCCGTAGCAGACTGGCGTCCATCCTCTGCAGAATCTCCGTATGGCAATCCGATTTAAAATTGAGTTCTGTGAGGAGGCCCACTGCCTGCAAGGGGGCACGCCCTGGACTGGCTTCTGCAGGGTCCTCAGCCGGATGTACTGGTTCCTCCCCTGCAGAGCCAGCAGAAATTCTGCGCCCAAGGCTCCCCTCTGGAGCAGACTCATCCGCCTCTGTCTCTGTTAGGAAATTGGAGAAAAGACTCACATTAGAATCTACATATTGGCACAATAGCATTTCAGAGTTGGTGACATCACAAGACTTACCTTGGCCAACATGAGGAGCCGCAAAGTCTGGCATGTCCGTATCCATGTTGGACACGCCAAACACCTCCACAGCCTGCACACACCCCTGTGCCATCTCTTCTAAGTCTGTCAACTCCAATGACACAGGGGTGGGACCCCCACCTGTCCCCCTTGCATGCCTAGCCCTGTCGGCAAGTTTTTGCTTTAGATGATATTTGAAGTCTGCCCATCTGTGGAATGAATTTGGAACCATTATCCTTTTTTTTACAATGGGGTTTGTTTATAGGATGGGAAAGTGTTTACTTACCGCCGTTTGACATCCCGGGCTAGACGGACATAATCACCCACCCTATTGACAGCAACGGCGACCTCCTCCCACATTCTCCACTTCTGGCTTTGGCTCATATTCCTGGCTGCCTGGGGCAGGATGTCAACGCACTTCTGGATCAAAACCTCCATCTCCTTGCTTGTGAAATGTGGCTGTCTTTTTTTTTTGGCAGCTTTGGCGGGTTGACTGGGGCCAGCAGTCTCTTCCATGTCATCCTCCTCACCTATTTGGGTAAATATGCAGATTTAGCCACTTCACAACTTGCACAATATTATGTTTTAAAAGAATCATTGACACAAAATGCATGAAGGCCTTACCGCCGCAATTTTGACCATTGTTTCCCTGGTTTGAAGCCATGTCTCTGCTTCCAGCATGAAATCATCCAGAAATTCTATGTGATTTCGTGACGTATTTATACATGCGTCCTTAGTTTGCGGCCGCATCATTGATTGTGCGTCCCTATGATTCATCCTTAATTTGTGCGGGAAAATAAACCCTATTTATGGCTTGGTGTGTGTGGAGTCGAGGTGGGGTTGTTGGAGTGTTGTCGGTTAAGTGGTTTAGGATTTGGTTGTTTGCGTTTGGAGGATTTGGCAGAGTTGGTTTTTTGTTTGTTTTTGCTACATTTCTTTGGTTTTTCCGTTCGCATTTCTTTCATTTTTTCCACATCCTTTCCTGATTTGGTAAGTTTGGTGCATTCAAATTTGTGGCCAATTGGTGTATTCTTCTGTTTTGTGGTTCGTTAATTTGTTTAACACTCATTTCATCTTTTTTAGTTTTTTTTGGTTTTCGGACCCAAAGAAGTTTTTTGTGGAAAGCTTATATATTCGATTTGGGTAAGTCCATTTTTTGACTTGCATTTGCGAATTAATTACCGCATTGTTGACTGTTGGTGTAGTGACTTGCATTTGCGAATTAATTACCGCATTTTTGACTGTTGGTGTAGTGACTTGCATTTGCGAATTAATTACCGCATTTTTGACTGTTGGTGTAGTGACTTGCATTTGCGAATTAATTACCGCATTTTTGACTGTTGGTGTAGTGACTTGCATTTGCGAATTAATTACCGCATTGTTGACTGTTGGTGTAGTGACTTGCATTTGCGAATTAATTACCGCATTTTTGACGGCTTATTCATCATATAATCCAGTTTTGCTTTTCCCTTTTCCATTTTTTGGGTCCATTTGAACCCTATTTGACGTACGGTGTGCAATGTCGTTTTCATCGATGGCCAAATGTGTTTTTCCGCTATTTTCTGTGTTGGCTTGCAACAATTTTTAAACCAAAAAAACACCCTCTAAATTTTTGAAGTCTCATTGTTGGCTTTTTTACAGTTTATACGTATCATGACAATACCCCGGCATGTAAGCAGCTATGGATGGTATCAGAAAGCTAAGTTGTTTTTTATTACTTTTGGGGTGGGTCAAAAGCCTTACATTGTAAACTTTGAATTTCAGGTAGATCTGGGGCGAATTGTTCTGGCCCTGCTCCCGGAAGACGACCAACCTCAAACTCGTCCCAGGCGTAGGCATCGTAGGCATGCAAGGCCCCAGATATTTCGAACACGTGTCACCCTTTTTGGAATGCCCGATGATGAGGTTTTAAGACGCTACCGTCTACCTCCCAAAATCATCATAGACACTCTCTCATTAATAGAAAGTGATCTTGAGTGGCAAATTGACAGTCCAACAGCAATACCACCACTGACGCAATTTATGGCGGTGTTACATTTCTGTGCCTCAGGATCGTTTCAAACAACAGTGGGAATAGTGGCGGGCATCTCACAATCCTCCTTTTCCAGGATCCTGAGGGCAGTGATGGAGGCACTTTTCAAGCACCTCCATCATTTTATTCAAATGCCTTTGGATATGGGTGCCCTTAGTGTGGCCAAGGCCAATTTTTACCAAATAGCTGGCTTCCCACACATCATAGGGGTTGTGGATGGTACTCACATACCACTTCAGCCTCCAGCACGGCTGGAGGCAATATTTAGAAACAGGAAACACTATCACTCCCTGAATGTAATGGTGGTATGTGATGCCTCCCTCCAGATCCTGTCCCTGAATGCTAAATTACCCGGAAGTGCTCATGACTCCTTCGTCATCCGGCAATCAGGGATATGGCAGAAATTAACCAACCTACAAGCTGGTGATGCGTGGCTTCTGGGTAAGTGGAGACCTTTAGTACATAACAATGTTAAGCTTGATACACAGTGTTCCTGATGTGGTCTATTTTTGTTCACAGGAGACAGTGGATACCCTTGCATGTCCTGGCTGCTCACTCTTTATTTGGCTCCCACACCAGGGCCACAAAGTGCGTATAATTCCGCACTTACAGCCACCAGGCAAGTGGTGGAGCGCTGTATCGGCCTTTTAAAAGGCCGATTCAGATGCCTCCACCGCTCTGGTGGCGAGCTCATGTATGTGCCGGATATGGTGTCGAAAATTGTGGTCCTGTGTGGGATATTTCACAACATTGCCATAAGGAGTGGTGTCCCAATGCAGTCAGAGGATGCCTTACCTGAGGATGGCCCCCCCGAGGTTGGTCGAAGGTCAGTATGTGGGGGGGCCATACGCGATGATGTGGTGGCCAGATTTTTTAGGTAAGTTTGAACAAAACTCCAGTGTTTATACCTAATGTGTTTGTGTTTTTTGGCGAACATCTAATTTATTTGTATTTTTCTCACCATCTTCTGTTTGTTCACATAATCTTTGGCACTCCAACGCTCACTACTTCCTGCTACCCTTACCAAACCTGGATCTGGTCCTTTTGGGCATATATTCTGGAACCCATATCGCAACGCCATGTTTGTGGAATCATGTTGGCATGGTCCTTCGTCAACCAGTTCTTGATTTTGTGTTTTTATTTAATTATTTCTTGGTATGTGTTGTATTTGAATTTATCACTGTGTATTTTTTTTGGGAGTGACCACTTTGTTTTCTCTGTTATGTTGTGAATAAATGTTTGAAGAGTGAAATGGTCTTCCTTTGTTGGGACGTTAACAGCAAGTGTAACCAGGTTAACACAAGTTACATTTGACTAAGGGGTAAACCAGTACTGACGCCAGTTGAGCAAAACTGAAATATGTTTTCAGCTTCCCAATCCACACCAAAAGGAAGCCTGGCCCAACCTTGGGATTTGTAAGATTGGCCTAAGCAGCTTGCGCACCAAGTAGGAACCTGGAAAATTTATAAATCTGTAATTGACACTACACCCAAAAAGGGACATGACATTGTTACTGTTATGTGTTTCTGGTGTCTGTTTGACATACAAAGACAAAACACAATCTAACTTTTCAAAAAGGGAAATCCTTGCAGGAACTTATGTCAGGCTAAACTATCTTGGTTTTGGTTTTTAAAAATGAGCCACAACGTATATTTGTCTAAATAAATTTATTTGGGAAATAGAAAAAAAAAAAAAAAACTAATGCTGAAGGAGGCCAGACAGCCGGTCGAGGGCCACCAGAAGGCCGATTACATTTTGGCGCATCTGCCCCACAACATCCGCCACCTGTTGCCGACGCCTCTGTTCCTCTGTGGGTGAGAAAAGTGTGTGGGTTAATACAACAATAGGGAATCCACAGAAAAACTTAAAAAAAAAACAAAATCACTCCTAAACCAAAAAACAGAAATAAAAAGGGTGGGCTGGCAAAAATACAAGGCCTAGGTACAAATTCCCACAGGTATGATATGTGTATGCTTAAATCACCAGGAAGAGGTAAAGGCAAACCTTCACAATCAACAAAAGTCAAGCCACAAAAACACGAAGAAAGGCACGACACATGATTACATACAAACAGTTTGTGCTTTAAAAAAAAAAAAAAAAAAACATACCGGGAGCCAAAACGGGAGCTCCGGCCAAACCTCCATGATCCTCCTCGGAGGATCCGTCATTCCCCAAAGAATGGGGCGGAGTTATGATGGACTCCGGGGAGGGGGTAATTGGAAGAGGGGTGGGTGGAGGAGAGGGGGAAGTGGGACGGAGGGGAAGGAGGCCCGAAATTTCCGGGAGAGGGTCTGGGAAGGATGGGGAGGAGTGGGGAATAGGGGAAAGATTTGGGGTGGAGTGTTGGCTGGGGGTTGGGGAGAGTGGGCGGGAACGCCGTCTGGATGGACGTTGAGGGCGGAGTCTTGGCTGTCCCCCTAAAATATGTCAAAGAAATTGCGTTTAGTTTATGGACAAATCCGGGCAACCAAACCAAATAAAAAAAAAAAAAAAAAAAAAAAAATAGCAGTAGAATTAAAAAAACAGAAATAGAGGGGAAACATGCAGACGCAGATATGAGTACCAATAATAAATAGAACAGACAGGAAAACATGCAGACGCAGATATGAGTACCAATAATAAATAGAACAGACAGGAAAACATGCACACGCAGATATGAGTACAAATAAGAAATAGAACAGACAGGAAAACATGCTCACGCAGATATGAGTACAAATAAGAAATAGAACAGACAGGAAAACATGCACACGCAGATATGAGTACAAATAAGAAATAGAACAGACAGGAAAACATGCTCACGCAGATATGAGTACAAATAAGAAATAGAACAGACAGGAAAACATGCACACGCAGTTTGCCCCACAAACACAAACATTAAAACCACAATACTTAACACTTACTTGCCAGGATCTGCATGCGAAAGCATGCCAGCAAGCGGGGCGTTCGCCGTTGCAGGTCGGACCACCTGCGCTCCAGCTGCCCGATGTTGCGGCGTGAGCCGAAGGACCGCAGGCGGGACCGTGCCTCCGCATACGCGGAGCGCTTCTGCCGGTTGGTCATGGGTTGAGGTTGGCTGGTGATCCGGCGATCCATGACCTCCGTAAGCACCAGCAGCTCGCGCCTGGTGAATGCGGAGGCTCTCATGATGGCAATGGTGTTTTTCTTAAAAATCATTTTTGATAAAGTGTGTAAAAATTTTCTGATTGGCTAATGTATTTTGGAAATTAACAGGAGCAATTTTATTGGTTAGTGTATGAGTCATGTGTTCGACAGGGCCAGAAATCTCTGGAGAGTTATGATAGGCTTGATGCAGTGACATGCGTAAGCAAATTTAAATAAAGAAATGAACCCAGGGAAATATGCGAGGATCCACAGCAATAGTACAATTGTTTAATTGTGGTTCACATGTTTTTTGAACAATAAAAGCGAATGTTTCATCCGTACGTATTCTGCGGGTAAACACAAACACCGACAAGAGTAAAGTTTCTTGCTTTGTGTTGAAAAAAAACAAACAATTAAGCTAATTGATACATTGATTGGCATGATACGATTGATGGAGGTAGGCAGAATAAAGGAGCAGGTAATCGACATCTGACAAGGCCACTTCCTGTTTATACGTGTGCGTGCGTTCCCTTCAAGCCATTTCGGGGATGTACGCTCGCTATTTCGTACGCTCGTTAGTTAGAGGAGGGGTCGTCAGAGTTTAGGGAGGAATTTTAGATGCGAACGAAAATACGAGCGAGCCCTTGAATTTAAATATTTTTGTACGTACGCCTAACGTACGTGCGCCCGCTTGCGAGTGGGTCTGAATGAGGGCCTATATAAGTAATAAATAACATTGTGTATTGTATTTTAATAAGCCCAATTTATTATTTTAAATATATCTAATAAAAGTAAAATAATTTTATTCTCTAAGGAGGGTTTGAGTGCACCCATACTATAATTGATTCCCTTTTCTCTTCCTATATACAGTCAGGTGCATAAATATTGGGACATTGACAGAATTTCCATATTTTGGCCTCTATTCACCACCACAATGGCTTTGAAATGAAACAAACAAGATGTGCTTTAACTACAGACTTTCAGATTTAATTTGAGGTTAATTACATCCAAATCAGGTGAACGGTGTAGGAATTACAACGGTGTCTATATGTGCCTCTCACTTTTTAAGGGGCCAAAAGTAATGGGACAAACTAAACAATCCTAAATCTAACTTTCACTATTTAATTCTTTGTTGCAAATCCTTTGCAGGCAATTACAGCCTGAAGTCTGGAACGCATAGACATCACCAGACGCTGGGTTTCATCCCTGGTGATGCTCTGCCAGGCCTCTACTGCAAATGTCTTCAGTTCCTGCTTGTTCTTGGGGTATTTTCCCTTCAGTTTTGTCTTCATCAAGTGAAATGCATGCTCAATCAGATTCAGGTCAGGGGGTTGACTTGGCCATAGCATAACATTCCACTTTTTAGCCTTAAAAATCTCTTTGGTTGCTTTTGCAGTATGCTTCGTTTCATTGTCCATCTGCACTGTGAAGCACCGTCCAATGAGTTCTGAAGCATTTGTCTGAATATGAGCATATAATATTGCCCGAAACACTTCAGAATTGATTCTGCTGCTTTTGTCAGCAGTCACATAATCAATAAATACAAGGAAACCAGTTCCATTGGCAGCCATACATGCCCATGCCATGACACTACCACCACCATGCTTCACTGATGAGGTGGTATGTTTTGGATCATGAACAGTTCCTTTCCTTCTCCATACTCTTCTCTTCCCATCACTCTGGTACAAGTTGATCTTTGTCTCATAGGATGTTGTTCCAGAACTGTAATGGCTTTTTTAGATGTTGTTTGGCAAACTCTAATCTGGTCTTCCTGTTTTTGTGGCTCACCAATGATTTACATCTTGTGGTGAACCCTCTATATTCACTCTTGTGAAGTCTTCTCTTAATTGTTGACTTTGACACATATACACCTACCACCTGGAGAGTGTTCTTGATTTGGCCAACTGTTGTGAAGGGGTTTTTCTTCACCAGGGAAATAATTCTTCTGTCATCCATCACAGCTGTTTTCCGCGGTCTTCTGGGTCTTTTGGTGTTGCTGAGCTCTCCGTGCGTTCTTTCTTTTTAAGAATGTTCCAAACAGTTGATTTGGCCACAAGTAATGTTTTTTCTATCTCTCTGATGGGTTTGTTTTGATTTTTCAGCCTAATGATGGCTTCACTGTTAGTGACAGCGCTTTGGATCTCATATTGAGAGTCAACAGCAACTGATTCCAAATGCAAATGTCACACCTAGAATCAATTCCAGACCTTTTACCTGCTTAATTGATATGAAATAACGAGGGAATAGCTCACACCTGTCCATGAAATAGCTTTTGAGTTGATAGTCCCATTACTTTTGGCCCGTTAAAAAGTGGGAGGCACATATAGAAACCGTTGTAATTCCTACACCGTTCACCTGATTTGGATGTAATTAACCTCAAATTAAATCTGAAAGTCTGCAGGTAAAGCAAATCTTGTTTGTTTAATTTCAAAGCCATTGTGGTGGTGAATAGAGGCCAAAATATGAAAATTCTGTCAATGTCCCTATATTTATGCACCTGACTGTATATGTACATATAATGGGTTCCTGTGATTACTGGTCCTGTATATGCTGGAATTATGACACACAATACACTATGTATGACACATATAATGGGTTACTGTGATCGCTGGTCCTGTATATGCTGGATATATGACACACAATACACTATGTATGACACATATAATGGGTTACTGTGATCGCTGGTCCTGTATATGCTGGATATATGAAACACAATACACTATGTATGACACATATAATGGGTTACTGTGATCACTGGTCCTGTATATGCTGGATATATGACACACAAAACTATGTATGACACATATAATGGGTTACTGTGATCACTGGTCCTGTATATGCTGGAATTATGACACACAATACACTATGTATGACACATATAATGGGTTACTGTGATCGCTGGTCCTGTATATGCTGGAGTTATGACACACAATACACTATGTATGACACATATAATGGGTTACTGTGATCGCTGGTCCTGTATATGCTGGAATTATGACACACAATACACTATGTATGACACATATAATGGGTTACTGTGATCGCTGGTCCTGTATATGCTGGAGTTATGACACACAATACACTATGTATGACACATATAATGGGTTACTGTGATCGCTGGTCCTGTATATGCTGGAATTATGACACACAATACACTATGTATGACACATATAATGGGTTACTGTGATCGCTGGTCCTGTATATGCTGGAATTATGACTCACAATACACTATGTATGACACATATAATGGGTTACTGTGATCACTGGTCCTGTATATGCTGGAATTATGACACACAATACACTATGTATGACATATATAATGGTTACTGTGATCACTGGTCCTGTATATGCTGGAATTATGACACACAATACACTATCTATGACACATATAATGTTTTACTGTGATCACTGGTCCTGTATATGCTGGGATTATGACACACAATACACTATGTATGACACATATAATGGGTGACTGTGATCACTGGTCCTGTATATGCTGGAATCATCACACACAAAACACTATGTATGACACATATAATGGGTTACTGTGATCACTGGTCCTGTATATTCTGGATATATGAAACACAATACACTATATATGACACATATAATGGGTTACTGTGATTACTGGTCCTGTATAGTCTGGATATATGAAACACAATACACTATGTATGACACATATAATGGGTTACTGTGATTACTGGTCCTGTATATGCTGGAATTATGACACACAATACACAATGTATGACACATTTAATGGTTACTGTGATCAGTGGTCCTGTATATGCTGGAATTATGACCCACAATACATTATGTATGACACATATATTGGGTTACTGTGATCACTGGTCCTGTATATGCTGGAATTATGACACACAATACACTATGTATGACATATATAATGGGTTACTGTGATCGCTGGTCCTGTATATGCTGGAATTATGAAACACAATACACTATGTATGACACATATAATGGGTTACTGTGATCGCTGGTCCTGTATATGCTGGGATTATGACACACAATACACTATGTATGACACATATAATGGGTTACTGTGATCGCTGGTCCTGTATATGCTGGAATTATAACACACAATACACTATGTATGACACATATAATGTTTTACTGTGATTACTGGTCCTGTATATGCTGGAATTGTGACACACAATACACTATGTATGACACATATAATGGGTTACTGTGATCACTGGTCCTGTATATGCTGGAATTATGACACAATACACTATGTATGACACATATAATGGGTTACTGTGATCACTGGTCCTGTATATGCTGGAATTATGACACACAATACACTATGTATGACACATATAATGGGTTACTGTGATCACTGGTCCTGTATATGATGGAATTATGACACACAATACACTATGTATGACACATATAATGGGTTACTGTGATCACTGGTCCTGTATATGCTGGAATTATGACACAATACACTATGTATGACACATATAATGGGTTACTGTGATCACTGGTCCTGTATATGCTGGAATTATCACACACAATACACTATGTATGACACATATAATGGGTTACTGTGATCACTGGTCCTGTATATGCTGGAATTATGACACACAATACACTATGTATGACACATATAATGGGTTACTGTGATCACTGGTCCTGTATATTCTGGATATATCAAACACAATACACTATGTATGACACATATAATGGTTACTGTGATCACTGGTCCTGTATATGCTGAAATTATGACACACAATACACTATGTATGACACATATAATGGTTACTGTGATCAGTGGTCCTGTATATGCTGGATATATGACACACAATACACTATGTATGACACATATATTGAGTTACTGTGATCGCTGGTCCTGTATATGCTGGAATTATGACACACTATACACTATGTATGACACATATAATGGGTAACTGTGATCGCTGGTCCTGTATATGATGGAATGATGACCCACAATACACTATGTATGACACATATAATGGGTTACTGTGATCACTGGTCCTGTATATGCTGGAATTATGACACACAATACACTATGTATGACACATATAATAGGTTACTGTAATCACTGGTCCTGTATATGCTGGATATATGACACACAAAACTATGTATGACACATATAATGGGTTACTGTCATCTCTGCTCCTGTATATGCTGGAATTATGACACACAATACACTATGTATGACACATATAATGGGTTACTGTGATCGCTGGTCCTGTATATGCTGGAATTATGACACACAATACACTATGTATGACACATATAATGGGTTACTGTGATCCATGGTCCTGTATAAGCTGGAATTATGACACACAATACACTATGTATGACACATATAATGGGATACTGTGATCACTGGTCCTGTATATGCTGGAATTATGACACACAATACACTATGTATGACACATATAATGGGTTACTGTGATCGCTGGTCCTGTATATGCTGGAATTATGACACACATACACTATGTATGACACATATAATGGGTGACTGTGATCACTGGTCCTGTATATGCTGGAATTATGACACACATACACTATGTATGACACATATAATGGGTTACTGTGATCACTGGTCCTGTATATTCTGGATATATGAAACACAATACACTATGTATGACACATATAATGGGTTACTGTGATTACTGGTCCTGTATATGCTGGAATTATGACACACAATACACTTTGTATGACACATATAATGGGTTACTGTGATCAGTGGTCCTGTATATGCTGGATATATGACACACAATACACTATGTATGACACATATATTGGGTTACTGTGATCGCTGGTCCTGTATATGCTGGAATTATGACACACAATACACTATGTATGACACATATAATGGCTTCCTGTGATCGCTGGTCCTGTATATGCTGGAATTATGACACACAATACACTATGTATGACGCATATAATGGGTTACTGTGATCACTGGTCCTGTATTTGCTGGAATTATGACACACAATACACTATGTATGACACATATATTGGGTTACTGTGATCACTGGTCCTGTAAATGCAGGAATAATGACACAATACACTTTGTATGACACATATAATGGGTTACTGTGATCGCTGGTCCTGTATATGCTGGAATTAAGACACACAATACACTATGTATGACACATATAATGGGTTACTGTGATAGCTGGTCCTGTATATGCTGGAATTAAGACACACAATACACTATGTATGACACATATAATGGCTTCCTGTGATCGCTGGTCCTGTATATGCTGGAATTATGACACACAATACACTATGTATGACACATATAATGGGTTACTGTGATCGCTGGTCCTGTATATGCTGGAATTATGACACACAATACACTATGTATGACACATATAATGGGTTACTGTGATCGCTGGTCCTGTATATGCTGGAATTATGACACACAATACGCTATGTATGACACATATAATGGGTTACTGTGATCACTGGTCCTGTATATGCTTAAATTATGACACACAATACACTATGTATGACACATATAATGGGTTACTGTGATCACTGGTCCTGTATATGCTGGATATATGACACACAATACTCTATGTATGACACATATAATGGGTTACTGTGATCGCTGGTCCTGTATATGCTGGAATTAAGACACACAATACACTATGTATGACACATATAATGGGTTACTGTGATAGCTGGTCCTGTATATGCTGGAATTAAGACACACAATACACTATGTATGACACATATAATGGCTTCCTGTGATCGCTGGTCCTGTATATGCTGGAATTATGACACACAATACACTATGTATGACACATATAATGGGTTACTGTGATCGCTGGTCCTGTATATGCTGGAATTATGACACACAATACACTATGTATAACACATATAAAGGGTTACTGTGATCACTGGTCCTGTATATGATTTAATTATGACACACAATACACTATGTATGACACATATAATGGGTTACTGTGATCACTGGTCCTGTATATGCTGGAATTATGACACACAATACACTATGTATGACACATATAATGGGTTACTGTGATCACTGGTCCTGTATATGATTTAATTATGACACACAATACACTATGTATGACACATATAATGGGTTACTGTGATCACTGTTCCTGTATATGCTGGAATTATGACACAATACACTATGTATGACACATATAATGGGTTACTGTGATCACTGGTCCTGTATATGCTGGAATTATGACACACATACACTATGTATGACACATATAATGGGTGACTGTGATCACTGGTCCTGTATATTCTGGATATATCAAACACAATACACTATGTATGACACATATAATGGTTACTGTGATCACTGGTCCTGTATATGCTGGAATTATGACACACAATACACTATGTATGACACATATTACGGGTTACAGTGATTACTGGTCCTGTATATTCTGGATATATGAAACACAATACACTATGTATGACACATATAATGGGTTACTGTGATTACTGGTCCTGTATATGCTGAAATTATGACACACAATACACTATGTATGACACATATAATTGTTACTGTGATCAGTGGTCCTGTATATGCTGGATATATGACACACAATACACTATGTATGACACATATATTGAGTTACTGTGATCGCTGGTCCTGTATATGCTGGAATTATGACACACAATACACTATGTATGACACATATAATGGGTTACTGTGATCACTGGTCCTGTATATGCTGGAATTATGATACACAATACACTATGTATGACACATATAATGGGTTACTGTGATCACTGGTCCTGTATATGATGGAATTATGACACACAATACACTTTGAAGGACACATATAATGGGTTACTGTGATCAGTGGTCAAGTATATGCTGGATATATGACACACAATACACTATGTATGACACATATATTGAGTTACTGTGATCGCTGGTCCTGTATATGCTGGAATTATGACACACAATACACTTTGTATGACACATATAATGGTTACTGTGATCAGTGGTCCTGTATATGCTGGATATATGACACACAATACACTATGTATGACACATATAATGGGTTACTGCGATCCATGGTCCTGTATATGCTGGAATTATGACACACAATACACTATGTATGACACATATAATGGGTTACTGTGATCACTGGTCCTGTATTTGCTGGAATTATGACACACAATACTCTATGTATGACACATATATTGGGTTACTGTGATCACTGGTCCTGTAAATGCTGGATATATGACACACAATACACTATGTATGACACATATAATGGGTTACTGTGATCGCTGGTCCTGTATATGCTGGAATTATGACACAAAATACACTATGTATGACACATATAATGGGTTACTGTGATCACTGGTCCTGTATTTGCTGGAATTATGACACACAATACTCTATGTGTGACACATATATTGGGTTACTGTGATCACTGGTCCTGTAAATGCTGGAATAATGACACAATACACTTTGTATGACACATATAATGGGTTACTGTGATCGCTGGTCCTGTATATGCTGGAATTAAGACACACAATACACTATGTATGACACATATAATGGGTTACTGTGATCGCTGGTCCTGTATATGCTGGAATTATGACACACAATACACTATGTATGACACATATAATGGGTTACTGTGATCGCTGGTCCTCTATATGCTGGAATTATGACACACAATACACTATGTATGACACATATAATGGGTTACTGTGATCCATGGTCCTGTATAAGCTGGATTTATGACACACAATACACTATGTATGACATATATAATGGGTTCCAGTGATCGCTGGTCCTGTATATGCTGGAATTATGACACACAATACACTATGTATGACACATATAATGGCTTCCTGTGATCGCTGGTCCTGTATATGCTGGAATTATGACACACAATACACTATGTATGACACATATAATGGGTTACTGTGATCGCTGGTCCTGTATATGCTGGAATTATGACACACAATACACTATGTATGACACATATAATGGGTTACTGTGATCTCTGGTCCTGTATATGCTGGAATTATGACACACAATACACTATGTATGACACATATAATGGGTTACTGTGATCACTGGTCCTGTATATGATGGAATTATGACACACAATACACTATGTATGACATATATAATGGGTTCCACTGATCGCTGGTCCTGTATATGCTGGAATTATGACACACAATACACTATGTATGACACATATAATGGGTTACTGTGATCGCTGGTCCTGTATGTGCTGGAATTATGACACACAATACACTATGTATGACACATATATTGGGTTACTGTGATCGCTGGTCCAGTATATGCTGGAATTATGACACACAATACACTATGTATGACACATATAATGGGTTACTGTGATCGCTGGTCCTGTATGTGCTGGAATTATGACACACAATACACTATGTATGACACATATAATGGCTTCCTGTGATCGCTGGTCCTGTATAGGCTGGACTTATGACACACAATACACTATGTATGACACATATAATGGGTTACTGTGATCACTGGTCCTGTATATGCTGGAATTATGACACACAATACACTATGTATGACACATATATTGGGTTACTGTGATCACTGGTCCTGTAAATGCTGGAATAATGACACAATACACTTTGTATGACACATATAATGGGTTACTGTGATCACTGGTCCTGTATATGCTGGAATTATTACACACAATACACTATGTATGACACATATAATGGGTTACTGTGATCACTGGTCCTGTATATACTGGAATTATGACACACAATACACTATGTATGACACATATAATGGGTTTCTGTGATAGCTGGTCCTGTATATGCTGGAATTATGACACACAATACACTATGTATGACACATATAATGGCTTCCTGTGATCGCTGGTCCTGTATATGCTGGAATTATGACACACAATACACTATGTATGACACGTATAATGGGTTACTGTGATCACTGGTCCTGTATATGGTGGAATTATGACCCACAATACACTATGTATGACACATATAATGGGTTATTGTGATCACTCGTCCTGTATATGCTGGAATTATGACACAATACACTATGTATGACACATATAATGGGTTTCTGTGATAGCTGGTCCTGTATATGCTGGAATTATGACACACAATACACTATGTATGACACATATAATGGCTTCCTGTGATCGCTGGTCCTGTATATGCTGGAATTATGATACACAATACACTATGTATGACACGTATAATGGGTTACTGTGATCACTGGTCCTGTATATGGTGGAATTATGACCCACAATACACTATGTATGACACATATAATGGGTTATTGTGATCACTGGTCCTGTATATGCTGGAATTATGACACAATACACTATGTATGACACATATAATGGGTTATTGTGATCACTGGTCCTGTATATGCTGGAATTATGACACACAATACACTAGGTATGACACATATAATGGGTTACTGTGATTGCTGGTCCTGTATATGCTGGAATTATGACACACAATACACTATGTATGACACATATAATGGGTTACTGTGATCCATGGTCCTGTATATGCTGGAATTGTGACACACAATAAACTATGTATGACATATATAATGGGATACTGTGATCGCTGGTCCTGTATATGCTGGAATTATGACACACAATACACTATGTATGACACATATAATGGGTTACTGTGATCACTGGTCCTGTATATGATTTAATTATGACACACAATACACTATGTATGACACATATAATGGGTTACTGTGATCACTGGTCCTGTATATGCTGGAATTATGACACAATACACTATGTATGACACATATAATGGGATACTGTGATCACTGGTCCTGTATATGCTGGAATTATGACACACAATACACTATGTATGACACATATAATGGGTTACTGTGATCGCTGGTCCTGTATATGCTGGAATTATGACACACATACACTATGTATGACACATATAATGGGTGACTGTGATCACTGGTCCTGTATATGCTGGAATTATGACACACATACACTATGTATGACACATATAATGGGTTACTGTGATCACTGGTCCTGTATATTCTGGATATATGACACACAATACACTATGTATGACACATATATTGGGTTACTGTGATCGCTGGTCCTGTATATGCTGGAATTATGACACACAATACACTATGTATGACACATATAATGGCTTCCTGTGATCGCTGGTCCTGTATATGCTGGAATTATGACACACAATACACTATGTATGACACATATAATGGGTTACTGTGATCACTGGTCCTGTATTTGCTGGAATTATGACACACAATACACTATGTATGACACATATATTGGGTTACTGTGATCACTGGTCCTGTAAATGCTGGAATAATGACACAATACACTTTGTATGACACATATAATGGGTTACTGTGATCGCTGGTCCTGTATATGCTGGAATTAAGACACACAATACACTATGTATGACACATATAATGGGTTACTGTGATAGCTGGTCCTGTATATGCTGGAATTAAGACACACAATACACTATGTATGACACATATAATGGCTTCCTGTGATCGCTGGTCCTGTATATGCTGGAATTATGACACACAATACACTATGTATGACACATATAATGGGTTACTGTGATCGCTGGTCCTGTATATGCTGGAATTATGACACACAATACACTATGTATGACACATATAAAGGGTTACTGTGATCCATGGTCCTGTATATGCTGGAATTGTGACACACAATACACTATTTATGACGTATATAATGGGATACTGTGATCGCTGGACCTGTATATGCTGGAATTATGACACACAATACACTATGTATGACACATATAATGGGTTACTGTGATCACTGTTCCTGTATATGATGGAATTATGACACACAATACACTATGTATGACACATATAATGGGTTACTGTGATCACTGGTCCTGTATATGCTGGAATTATGACACAATACACTATGTATGACACATATAATGGGTTACTGTGATCACTGGTCCTGTATATGCTGGAATTATGACACACAATACACTATGTATGACACATATAATGGGTTACTGTAATCACTGGTCCTGTATATGCTGGAATTATCACACACAATACACTATGTATGACACATATAATGGGTTACTGTGATCACTGGTCCTGTATATTCTGGATATATGAAACACAATACACTATGTATGACACATATAATGGGTTACTGTGATTACTGGTCCTGTATATGCTGAAATTATGACATACAATACACTATGTATGACACATATATTGAGTTACTGTGATCGCTGGTCCTGTATATGCTGGAATTATGACACACTATACACTATGTATGACACATATAATGGGTTACTGTCATCGCTGGTCCTGTATATGCTGGAATTATGATACACAATACACTATGTATGACACATATAATGGGTAACTGTGATCGCTGGTCCTGTATATGATGGAATTATGACCCACAATACACTATGTATGACACATATAATGGGTTACTGTGATCACTGGTCCTGTATATGCTGGAATTATGACACACAATACACTATGTATGACACATATAATAGGTTACTGTAATCACTGGTCCTGTATATGCTGGATATATGACACACAAAACTATGTATGACACATATAATGGGTTTCTGTCATCTCTGCTCCTGTATATGCTGGAATTATGACACATTACACTATGTATGACACATATAATGGGTTACTGTTATCGCTGGTCCTGTATATGCTGGAATTATGACACACAATACACTATGTATGACACATATAATGGGTTACTGTTATCGCTGGTCCTGTATATGCTGGAATTATGACACACAATACACTATGTATGACACATATAATGGGTTACTGTGATCCATGGTCCTGTATAAGCTGGAATTATGACACACAATACACTATATATGACACATATAATGGGTTACTGTGATCACTGGTCCTGTATATGCTGGGATTATGACACACAATACACTATGTATGACACATATAATGGGTTCCAGTGATCGCTGGTCCTGTATATGCTGGAATTATGACACACAATACACTATGTATGACACATATAATGGGTTACTGTGATCACTGGTCCTGTATATGCTGGAATTATGACACACAATACACTACGTATGACACATATATTGGGTTACTGTGATCGCTGGTCCTGTATATGCTGGAATTATGACACACAATACACTATGTATGACACATATAATGGGTTACTGTTATCGCTGGTCCTGTATATGCTGGAATTATGACACACAATACACTATGTATGACACATATAATGGGTTACTGTTATCGCTGGTCCTGTATATGCTGGAATTATGACACACAATACACTATGTATGACACATATAATGGGTTACTGTGATCCATGGTCATGTATAAGCTGGAATTATGACACACAATACACTATGTATGACATATATAATGGGTTCCAGTGCTCGCTGGTCCTGTATATGCTGGAATTATGACACACAATACACTATGTATGACACATATAATGGGTTACTGTGATCACTGGTCCAGTATATGATGGAATTATGACACACAATACACTATGTATGACACATATAATGGGTTACTGTGATCACTGGTCCTGTATATGCTGGAATTATGATACAATACACTATGTATGACACATATAATGGGTTACTGTGATCACTGGTCCTGTATATGCTGGAATTATGACACACAATACACTATGTATGACACATATAATGGGTGACTGTGATCACTGGTCCTGTATATGCTGGAATTATGACACAATACACTATGTATGACACATATAATGGGTTACTGTGATCACTGGTCCTGTATATGCTGGAATTATGACACACAATACACTATGTATGACACATATAATGGGTGACTGTGATCACTGGTCCTGTATATGCTGGAATTATGACACACAATAAACTATGTATGACACATATAATGGGTTACTGTGATCAATGGTCCTGTATATGCTGGAATTATGAGACACAACACACTATGTATGACACATATAATGGGTTACTGTGATCACTTATCCCGTATATGCTGGAATTATTACACACAATACACTATGTATGTCACATATAATGGGTTACTGTGATCGCTGGTCCTGTATATGCTGGTATTATGACACACAATACACTATGTATGACACATATAATGGGTTACTGTGATCACTGGTCCAGTATATGATGGAATTATGACACACAATACACTATGTATGACACATATAATGGGTTACTGTGATCACTGGTCCTGTATATGCTGGAATTATGATATAATACACTATGTATGACACATATAATGGGTTACTGTGATCACTGGTCCTGTATATGCTGGAATTATGACACACAATACACTATGTATGACACATATAATGGGTGACTGTGATCACTGGTCCTGTATATGCTGGAATTATGACACACAATAAACTATGTATGACACATATAATGGGTTACTGTGATCAATGGTCCTGTATATGCTGGAATTATGAGACACAACACACTATGTATGACACATATAATGGGTTACTGTGATCACTTATCCCGTATATGCTGGAATTATTACACACAATACACTATGTATGTCACATATAATGGGTTACTGTGATCGCTGGTCCTGTATATGCTGGTATTATGACACACAATACACTATGAATGACACATATAATGGGTTACTGTGATCACTGGTCCTGTATATGCTGGTATTATGACACACAATACACTATGAATGACACATATAATGTTTTACTGTGATCAATGGTCCTGTATATGCTGGAATTATGACACACAATACACTATGTATGACACATATAATGGGTTACTGTGATCACTGGTCCTGTATATGCTGGAACACACAATACGCTATGTATGACACATATAATGGGTTACTGTGATCACTGGTCCTGTATAATCTGGATATATGAAACACAATACACTATGTATGACACATATAATGGGTTACTGTGATCACTGGTCCTGTATATGATGGAATTATGACACACAATACACTATGTATCACACATATAATGGGTTACTGTGATCACTGGTCCTGTATATGATGGAATTATGACACAAAATACGCTATGTATGACACATATAATGGGTTACTGTGATCACTGGTCCTGCATATGCTGGAGTTATGACACACACTATGTATGACACATATAATGGGTTACTGTGATCACTGGTCCTGTATATGCTGGAATTATGACACACAATACACTATGTATGACACATATAATGGGTTACTGTGATCACTGGTCCTGTATATGCTGGAATTATGACACACAATACACTATGTATGACACATATAATGGGTTACTGTGATCACTGGTCCTGTATATGCTGGATATATGACACACAATACACTATGTATGACACATATAATTGGTGTCTGTGATCACTGGTCCTGTATATGCTGGAATTATGACACACAATACACTATGTATGACACATATAATGGGTTACTGTGATCGCTGGTCCTGTATATGCTGGAATTATGACACACAATACACTATGTATGACACATATAATTGGTTACTGTGATCGCTGGTCCTGTAAATGCTGGAATTATGACACACAATACACTATGTATGACACATATAATGGGTTACTGTGATCGCTGGTCCTGTATATGCTGGAATTATGACACACAATACACTATGTATGACACATATAATGGGTTACTGTGATCACTGGTCCTGTATATGCTGGAATTATGACACAATACACTATGTATGACACATATAATGGGATACTGTGATCACTGGTCCTGTATATGCTGGAATTATGACACACAATACACTATGTATGACACATATAATGGGTTACTGTGATCGCTGGTCCTGTATATGCTGGAATTATGACACACATACACTATGTATGACACATATAATGGGTGACTGTGATCACTGGTCCTGTATATGCTGGAATTATGACACACATACACTATGTATGACACATATAATGGGTTACTGTGATCACTGGTCCTGTATATTCTGGATATATGAAACACAATACACTATGTATGACACATATAATGGGTTACTGTGATTACTGGTCCTGTATATGCTGGAATTATGACACACAATACACTTTGTATGACACATATAATGGGTTACTGTGATCAGTGGTCCTGTATATGCTGGATATATGAC
This sequence comes from Taudactylus pleione, assembly GCA_031769625.1. Classification (NCBI taxonomy): domain Eukaryota; kingdom Metazoa; phylum Chordata; class Amphibia; order Anura; family Myobatrachidae; genus Taudactylus; species Taudactylus pleione. The sequence continues at coordinate 570,646 of JAUIMM010000133.1, read as the reverse complement.
ACACAATACACTATGTATGACACATATATTGGGTTACTGTGATCGCTGGTCCTGTATATGCTGGAATTATGACACACAATACACTATGTATGACACATATAATGGCTTCCTGTGATCGCTGGTCCTGTATATGCTGGAATTATGACACACAATACACTATGTATGACACATATAATGGGTTACTGTGATCACTGGTCCTGTATTTGCTGGAATTATGACACACAATACACTATGTATGACACATATATTGGGTTACTGTGATCACTGGTCCTGTAAATGCTGGAATAATGACACAATACACTTTGTATGACACATATAATGGGTTACTGTGATCGCTGGTCCTGTATATGCTGGAATTAAGACACACAATACACTATGTATGACACATATAATGGGTTACTGTGATAGCTGGTCCTGTATATGCTGGAATTAAGACACACAATACACTATGTATGACACATATAATGGCTTCCTGTGATCGCTGGTCCTGTATATGCTGGAATTATGACACACAATACACTATGTATGACACATATAATGGGTTACTGTGATCGCTGGTCCTGTATATGCTGGAATTATGACACACAATACACTATGTATGACACATATAAAGGGTTACTGTGATCCATGGTCCTGTATATGCTGGAATTGTGACACACAATACACTATTTATGACGTATATAATGGGATACTGTGATCGCTGGTCCTGTATATGCTGGAATTATGACACACAATACACTATGTATGACACATATAATGGGTTACTGTGATCACTGTTCCTGTATATGATGGAATTATGACACACAATACACTATGTATGACACATATAATGGGTTACTGTGATCACTGGTCCTGTATATGCTGGAATTATGACACAATACACTATGTATGACACATATAATGGGTTACTGTGATCACTGGTCCTGTATATGCTGGAATTATGACACACAATACACTATGTATGACACATATAATGGGTTACTGTAATCACTGGTCCTGTATATGCTGGAATTATCACACACAATACACTATGTATGACACATATAATGGGTTACTGTGATCACTGGTCCTGTATATTCTGGATATATGAAACACAATACACTATGTATGACACATATAATGGGTTACTGTGATTACTGGTCCTGTATATGCTGAAATTATGACACACAATACACTATGTATGACACATATAATGGTTACTGTGATCAGTGGTCCTGTATATACTGGATATATGACACACAATACACTATGTATGACACATATATTGAGTTACTGTGATCGCTGGTCCTGTATATGCTGGAATTATGACACACTATACACTATGTATGACACATATAATGGGTTACTGTCATCGCTGGTCCTGTATATGCTGGAATTATGATACACAATACACTATGTATGACACATATAATGGGTAACTGTGATCGCTGGTCCTGTATATGATGGAATTATGACCCACAATACACTATGTATGACACATATAATGGGTTACTGTGATCACTGGTCCTGTATATGCTGGAATTATGACACACAATACACTATGTATGACACATATAATAGGTTACTGTAATCACTGGTCCTGTATATGCTGGATATATGACACACAAAACTATGTATGACACATATAATGGGTTTCTGTCATCTCTGCTCCTGTATATGCTGGAATTATGACACATTACACTATGTATGACACATATAATGGGTTACTGTTATCGCTGGTCCTGTATATGCTGGAATTATGACACACAATACACTATGTATGACACATATAATGGGTTACTGTTATCGCTGGTCCTGTATATGCTGGAATTATGACACACAATACACTATGTATGACACATATAATGGGTTACTGTGATCCATGGTCCTGTATAAGCTGGAATTATGACACACAATACACTATATATGACACATATAATGGGTTACTGTGATCACTGGTCCTGTATATGCTGGGATTATGACACACAATACACTATGTATGACACATATAATGGGTTCCAGTGATCGATGGTCCTGTATATGCTGGAATTATGACACACAATACACTATGTATGACACATATAATGGGTTACTGTGATCACTGGTCCTGTATATGCTGGAATTATGACACACAATACACTACGTATGACACATATATTGGGTTACTGTGATCGCTGGTCCTGTATATGCTGGAATTATGACACACAATACACTATGTATGACACATATAATGGGTTACTGTTATCGCTGGTCCTGTATATGCTGGAATTATGACACACAATACACTATGTATGACACATATAATGGGTTACTGTTATCGCTGGTCCTGTATATGCTGGAATTATGACACACAATACACTATGTATGACACATATAATGGGTTACTGTGATCCATGGTCCTGTATAAGCTGGAATTATGACACACAATACACTATGTATGACATATATAATGGGTTCCAGTGCTCGCTGGTCCTGTATATGCTGGAATTATGACACACAATACACTATGTATGACACATATAATGGGTTACTGTGATCACTGGTCCAGTATATGATGGAATTATGACACACAATACACTATGTATGACACATATAATGGGTTACTGTGATCACTGGTCCTGTATATGCTGGAATTATGATACAATACACTATGTATGACACATATAATGGGTTACTGTGATCACTGGTCCTGTATATGCTGGAATTATGACACACAATACACTATGTATGACACATATAATGGGTGACTGTGATCACTGGTCCTGTATATGCTGGAATTATGACACACAATAAACTATGTATGACACATATAATGGGTTACTGTGATCAATGGTCCTGTATATGCTGGAATTATGAGACACAACACACTATGTATGACACATATAATGGGTTACTGTGATCACTTATCCCATATATGCTGGAATTATTACACACAATACACTATGTATGTCACATATAATGGGTTACTGTGATCGCTGGTCCTGTATATGCTGGTATTATGACACACAATACACTATGAATGACACATATAATGGGTTACTGTGATCACTGGTCCTGTATATGCTGGTATTATGACACACAATACACTATGAATGACACATATAATGTTTTACTGTGATCAATGGTCCTGTATATGCTGGAATTATGACACACAATACACTATGTATGACACATATAATGGGTTACTGTGATCACTGGTCCTGTATATGCTGGAACACACAATACACTATGTATGACACATATAATGGGTTACTGTGATCACTGGTCCTGTATAATCTGGATATATGAAACACAATACACTATGTATGACACATATAATGGGTTACTGTGATCGCTGGTCCTGTATATGCTGGAATTATGACACACAATACACTATGTATGACACATATAATGGGTTACTGTGATCGCTGGTCCTGTATATGATGGAATTATGACACAAAATACGCTATGTATGACACATATAATGGGTTACTGTGATCACTGGTCCTGCATATGCTGGAATTATGACACACACTATGTATGACAAATATAATGGGTTACTGTGATCACTGGTCCTGTATATGCTGGAATTATGACACACAATACACTATGTATGACACATATAATGGGTTACTGTGATCACTGGTCCTGTATATGCTGGAATTATGACACACAATACACTATGTATGACACATATAATGGGTTACTGTGATCACTGGTCCTGTATATGCTGGATATATGACACACAATACACTATGTATGACACATATAATTGGTGTCTGTGATCACTGGTCCTGTATATGCTGGAACACACAATACACTATTTATGACACATATAATGGGTTACTGTGATCACTGGTCCTGTATATGCTGGAATTATGACACACAATACACTATGTATGACACATATAATGGGTTACTGTGATCGCTGGTCCTGTATATGCTGGAATTATGACACACAATACACTATGTATGACACATATAATTGGTTACTGTGATCGCTGGTCCTGTAAATGCTGGAATTATGACACACAATACACTATGTATGACACATATAATGGGTTACTGTGATCGCTGGTCCTGTATATGCTGGAATTATGACACACAATACACTATGTATGACACATATAATGGGTTACTGTGATCACTGGTCCTGTATGTGCTGGAATTATGACACACAATACACTATGTATGACACATATAATGGGTTACTTTGATCGCTGGTCCTGTATATGCTGGAATTATGACACACAATACACTATGTATGACACCTATAATGGGTTACTGTGATCACTGGTCCTGTATATGTTTGAATTATGACACACAATACACTATGTATGACACATATAATGGGTTACTGTGATCACTGGTCCTGTATATGCTGGAATTACGACACAATATACTATGTATGACACATATAATGGGTTACTGTGATCGCTGGTCCTGTATATGCTGGAATTATAACACACAATACACTATGTATGACACATATAATGGGTTACTGTGATCACTGGTCCTGTATATGCTGAAATTATGACACAGAATACACTATGTATGATACATATAATGGGTTACTGTGATCAATGGTCCTGTATATGCTGGAATTATGAGACACAACACACTATGTATGACACATATAATGGGTTACTGTGATCACTTATCCCATATATGCTGGAATTATTACACACAATACACTATGTATGACACATATAATGGCTTCCTGTGATCGCTGGTCCTGTATATGCTGGAATTATGACACACAATACACTATGTATGACACATATAATGGGTTACTGTGATCGCTGGTCCTGTATATGCTGGAATTATGACACACAATACACTATGTATGACACATATAATGGGTGACTGTGATCGCTGGTCCTGTATATGCTGGAACACACAATACACTATGTATGACACATATAATGGGTTACTGTGATCACTGGTCCTGTATATTCTGGATATATGAAACACAATACACTATGAATGACACATATAATGTTTTACTGTGATCAATGGTCCTGTATATGCTGGAATTATGACACACAATACACTATGTATGACACATATATTGGGTTACTGTGATCGCTGGTCCTGTATATGCTGGAATTATGACACACAATACACTATGTATGACACATATAATGGGTGACTGTGATCACTGGTCCTGTATATGCTGGAACACACAATACACTATGTATGACACATATAATGGGTTACTGTGATCACTGGTCCTGTATATTCTGGATATATGAAACACAATACACTATGTATGACACATATAATGGGTTACTGTGATCGCTGGTCCTGTATATGATGGAATTATGACACAAAATACGCTATGTATGACACATATAATGGGTTACTGTGATCACTGGTCCTGTATATGCTGGAATTATGACACACAATACACTATGTATGACACATATAATGGGTTACTGTGATCGCTGGTCCTGTAAATGATGGAATTATGACACAAAATACGCTATGTATGACACATATAATGGGTTACTGTGATCACTGGTCCTGTATATGCTGGAATTATGACACACAATACACTATGTATGACACATATAATGGGTTACTGTGATCACTGGTCCTGTATATGCTGGATATATTACACACAATACACTATGTATGACACATATAATTGGTGTCTGTGATCACTGGTCCTGTATATGCTGGAACACACAATACACTCTGTATGACACATATAATGGGTTACTGTGATCACTGGTCCTGTATATGCTGGATATATGACACACAATATACTATGTATGACACATATAATAGGTTACAGTGATCTCTGGTCCTGTATATGCTGGAATTATGACACACAATACACTATGTCTGACACATATAATGGCTTCCTGTGATCGCTGGTCCTGTATATGCTGGAATTATGACACAGAATACACTATGTATGATACATATAATGGGTTACTGTGTTCACTGGTCCTGTATTTGCTGGAATTATGACACACAATACACTATGTATGACACATATATTGGGTTACTGTGATCGCTGGTCCTGTATATGCTGGAATTATGACACAGAATACACTATGTATGATACATATAATGGGTTACTGTGTTCACTGGTCCTGTATATGCTGGTATTATTACACACAATACACTATGTATGACACAAATAATGGGTTACTGTGATCACTGGTCCTGTATATGCTGGAATTACGACACACAATAAACTATGTATGACACATATAATTGCTTCCTGTGATCACTGGTCCTGTATATGCTGGAATTATGACACACAATACACTATGTATGACACATTTAATGGTTTACTGTGATCACTGGTCCTGTATATGCTGGAATTATGACACACAATACACTATGTATGACACATATAATGGGTTACTGTGATCACTGGTCCTGTATATGCTGGAATTATAACACACAATACACTATGTATGACACATATAATGGGTTACTGTGATCACTGGTCCTGTATATGCTGGATATATGACACACAATACACTATGTATGACACAATTAATGGGTTACTGTGATCACTGGTCCTGTATATGATGGAATTATGACACACAATACACTATGTATGACACATATAATGGGTTACTGTGATCGCTGGTCCTGTATATGCTGGAATTATGACACACAATACACTATGTATGACACATATAATGGCTTCCTGTGATCGCTGGTCCTGTATATACTGGAATTATGACACACAATACACTATGTATGACACATATAACGGGTTACTGTGATCTCTGGCCCTGTATGTGCTGGAATTATGACACACAATACACTATGTATGACACATATAATGGGTTACTGAGATCGCTGGTCTTGCATATGCTGGAATTATGACACACAATACACTATGTATGACACATATAATGGTTACTGTGATCACTGGTCCTGTATATACTGGAATTATGACACACAATACACTATGTATGACACATATAACGGGTTACTGTGATCACTGGTCCTGTATATGCTGGAATTATGACACACAATACACTATGTATGACACATATAATGGGTTACTGTGATCACTGGTCCTGTATATGCTGGAATTATGACACACAATACACTATGTATGACACATATAATGGGTTACTGTGATCACTGGTCCTGTATATGCTGGAATTATGACACACAAAACTCTATGTATGACACATATAATGGGTTACTGTGATCGCTGGTCCTGTATATGCTGGAATTATGACACACAATACACTCTGTATGACACATATAATGTGTTACTATGATCACTGGTCCTGTATATGCTGAAATTATGACACAGAATACACTATGTATGATACATATAATGGGTTACTGTGTTCACTGGTCCTGTATTTGCTGGAATTATGACACACAATACACTATGTATGACACATATAATGGGTTACTGTGATCACTGGTCCTGTATATGCTGGAATTATGACACACAATACACTATGTATGACATATATAATGGGTTACTGTGATCACTGTTCCTGTATATGCTGGAATTATGACACACAATACACTATGTATGACACATATATTGGGTTACTGTGATCACTGGTCCTGTATATGCTGGATATATGACACACAATACACTATGTATGACACATATAATGGGTTACTGTGATCACTGGTCCTGTATATGCTGGATATATGACACACAGTACACTATGTATGACACATATAATGGGTTACTGTGATCACTGGTCCTGTATATGCTGGAAGTATGACACACAATACACTATGTATGACACATATAATGGGTTACTGTGATCACTGGTCCTGTATTTGCTGGAATAATGACACACAATACACTATGTATGACACATATAATGGGTTACTGTGATCACTGGTCCTGTATATGCTGGAATTATGACACACAATACACAATGTATGACACATATAATTGCTTCCTGTGATCACTGGTCCTGTATATGCTGGAATTATGACACACAATACACTATGTATGACACATTTAATGGCTTACTGTGATCACTGGTCCTGTATATGCTGGAATTATGACAAACAATACACTATGTATGACACATATAATCGGTTACTGTGATCACTGGTCCTGTATATGCTGGAATTATGACACACAATACACTATGTATGACACATATAATGGCTTCCTGTGATCGCTGGTCCTGTATATGGTGGAATTATGACACACAATACACTATGTATGACACATATAATGTGTTACTATGATCACTAGTCCTGGATATGCTGGAATTATAACACACAATACACTACGTATGACACATATAATGGGTTACTGTGATCACTGGTCCTGTATATGCTGGAATTATGACACACAATACACTATGTATGACACATATAATCGGTTACTGTGATCGCTGGTTCTGTATATGCTGGAATTATGACACACAATACACTATGTATGACACATATAATGGGTTACTGTGATCACTGGTCCTGTATATGCTGGAATTATGACACACAATACACTATGTATGACACATATAATGGGTTACTGTGATCACTGGTCCTGTATATGCTGGAATTATGATACACAATACACTATGTATGACACATATAATGGGTTACTGTGATCGCTGGTCCTGTATATGCTGGAATTATGACACACAATACACTATGTATGACACATATAATCGGTTACTGTGATCGCTGGTTCTGTATATGCTGGAATTATGACACACAATACACTATGTATGACACATATAATCGGTTACTGTGATCGCTGGTTCTGTATATGCTGGAATTATGACACACAATACACTATGTATGACACATATAATGGGTTACTGTGATTGCTGGTCCTGTAAATGCTGGAATTATGACACACAATACACTATGTATGACACATATAATGGGTTACTGTGATCGCTGGTCCTGTATATGCTGGAATTAAGACACACAATACACTATGTATGACACATATAATGGGTTACTGTGATCGCTGGTCCTGTATATTGGAATTATGACACACAATACACTATGTATGACACATATAATGGGTTACTGTGATCACTGGTCCTGTATATGCTGGAATTATGACACACAATACACTATGTATGACACATATAATGGGTTACTGTGATCACTGGTCCTGTATATGCTGGAATTATGACACACAATACACTATGTATGACACATATAATGTCTTACTGTGATCACTGGTCCTGTATATGCTGGAATTATGACACACTATACACTATGTATGACACATATAATGGGTTACTGTGATCGCTGGTCCTGTATATGCTGGAATTATGACACATAATACACTATGTGTGACACATATAATGGGTTACTGTGATCGCTGGTCCTGTATATGCAGGAATTATGACACAATACACTATGTATGACACATATAATGGGTTACTGTGATCTCTGGTCTTGTATATGCTGGAATTAAGACACAATATACTATGTATGACACATATAATGGGTTACTGTGATCGCTGGTCCTGTATATGCTGGAATTATAAGACACAATACACTATGTATGACACATATAATGGGTTACTGTGTTCACTGGTCCTGTATTTGCTGGAATTATGACACACAATACACTATGTATGACACATATAATGGGTTACTGTGATCACTGGTCCTGTATATGCTGGAATTATGACACACAATACTCTATGTATGACACATATAATGGGTTACTGTGATTGCTGGTCCTGTATATGCTGGAATTATGACACACAATACACTATGTATGACACATATAATGGGTTACTGTGATCGCTGGTATTGAATATGCTGGAATTATGACACACAATACACTATGTATGACACATATAATGGGTTACTGTGATCGCTGGTCTTGTATATGCTGGAATTATGACACACAATACACTATGTATGACACATATAATGGCTTCCTGTGATCACTTGTCCTGTATATGCTGGAATTATGACACAATGCACTATGTATGACATATAATGGGTTACTGTGACCACTGGTCCTGTATATGCTGGAATTATGACACACAATACACTATGTATGACACATATAATGGGTTACTATGATCACTGGTCCTGTATATGCTGGAATTATGACACACAATACACTATGTATGACACATATAATGGGTTACTGTGATCACTGGTCCAGTATATGCTGGAATTATAACACACAATACACTATGTATGACACATATAATGGGCTACTGTGATCACTGGTCCTGTATATGCTGGAATTATGACACACAATACACTATGTATGACACATATAATGTGTTACTATGATCACTGGTCCTGTATATGCTGGAATTATTACACACAATACACTATGTATGACACATATAATGGGTTACTGTGATCATTGGTCCTGTATATGCTGGAATTATGACACACAATACACTATGTATGACACATATAATGGCTTCCTGTGATCACTGGTCCTGTGTATGCTGGAATTATGACACACAATACACTTTGTATGACACATATAATGGCTTCCTGTGATCACTGGTCCTGTGTATGCTGGAATTATGACACACAATACACTTTGTATGACACATATAATGTCTTCCTGTGATCGCTGGTCCTGTATATACTGGAATTATGACACACAATACACTATGTATGACAAATATAACGGGTTACTGTGATCTCTGGCCCTGTATGTGCTGGAATTATGACACACAATACACTATGTATGACACATATAATGGGTTACTGAGATCGCTGGTCCTGCATATGCTGGAATTATGACACACAATACACTTTTTATGACACATATAATGGCTTCCTGTGATCACTGGTCCTGTGTATGCTGGAATTATGACACACAATACACTTTGTATGACACATATAATGTCTTCCTGTGATCGCTGGTCCTGTATATACTGGAATTATGACACACAATACACTATGTATGACACATATAACGGGTTACTGTGATCTCTGGCCCTGTATGTGCTGGAATTATGACACACAATACACTATGTATGACACATATAATGGGTTACTGAGATCGCTGGTCCTGTATATGCTGGAATTATGACACACAATACACTATGTATGACACATATAATGGGTTACTGTAATCACTGGTCCTGTATATGCTGGAATTATGACACACAATACACTATGTATGACACATATAATGGGTTACTGTGATCGCTGGTCCTGTATATGCTGAAATTATGACACAGAATACACTATGTATGTCACATATAATGGGTTACTGTGATCACTGGTCCTGTATATGCTGGAATTATGACACACAATACACTATGTATGACACATATAATGGGTTACTGTGATCACTGGTCCTGTATATGCTGAAATTATGACACAGAATACACTATGTATGATACATATAATGGGTTACTGTGTTCACTGGTCCTGTATTTGCTGGAATTATGACACACAATACACTATGTATGACACATATAATGGGTTACTGTGATCACTGGTCCTGTATATGCTGGAATTATGACACACAATACACTATGTATGACACATATAATGGGTTACTGTGATCACTGGTCCTGTATATGCTGGAATTATGACACACAATACACTATGTATGACACGTATAATGGGTTACTGTGATCACTGGTCCTGTATATGCTGGAATTATGACACACAATACACTATGTATGACATATATAATGGGTTACTGTGATCACTGGTCCTGTATATGCTGGAATTATGACACACAATACACTATGTATGACACATATAATGGGTTACTGTGATCACTGGTCCTGTATATGCTGGATATATGACACACAATACACTATGTATGACACATATAATGGGTTACTGTGATCACTGGTCCTGTATATGCTGGATATATGACACACAGTACACTATTTATGACACATATAATGGGTTACTGTGATCACTGGTCCTGTATATGCTGGAAGTAAGACACACAATACACTATGTATGACACATATAATGGGTTACTGTAATCACTGGTCCTGTATTTTGCTGGAATAATGACACACAATACACTATGTATGACACATATAATGGGTTACTGTGATCACTGGTCCTGTATATGCTGGAATTATGACACACAATACACTATGTATGACACATATATTGGGTTACTGTGATCGCTGGTCCTGTATATGCTGGAATTATGACACACAATACACTATGTATGACACATATAATTGCTTCCTGTGATCACTGGTCCTGTATATGCTGGAATTATGACACACAATACACTATGTATGACATATATAATCGGTTACTGTGATCACTGGTCCTGTTTATGCTGGAATTATGACACACAATACACTATGTATGACACATATAATGGCTTCCTGTGATCGCTGGTCCTGTATATGCTGGAATTATGACACACAATACACTATGTATGACACATATAATGTGTTACTATGATCACTGGTCCTGGATATGCTGGAATTATAACACACAATACACTATGTATGACACATATAATGGGTTACTGTGATCAATGGTCCTGTATATGCTGGAATTATGACACACAATACACTATATATGACACATATAATGGGTTACTGTGATCACTGGTCCCGTATATGCTGGGATTATGACACACAATACACTATGTATGACACATATAATGGGTTACTGTGATCACTGGTCCTGTATATGCTGGAATTATGACACACAATACACTATGTATGACACATATAATGGTTACTGTGATCACTGGTCCTGTATATGCTGGAATTAAGACACACAATACACTATGTATGACACATATAATGGGTTACTGTGATCGCTGGTCCTGTATATGCTGGAATTACGACACACAATACACTATGTATGACACATATAATGGGTTACTGTGATCGCTGGTCCTGTATATGCTGGAATTATGACACACAATACACTATGTATGACACATATAATGGGTTACTGTGATCACTGGTCCTGTATGTGCTGGAATTATGACACACAGTACACTATGTATGACACATATAATGGGTTACTGTGATCACTGGTCCTGTATATGTTTGAATTATGACACACAATACACTATGTATGACACATATAATGGGTTACTGTGATCACTGGTCCTGTATATGCTGGAATTATGACACACAATACACTATGTATGACACATATAATGGTTACTGTGATCACTGGTCCTGTATATGCTGGAATTATGACACACAATACACTATGTATGACACATATAATGGGTTACTGTGATCACTGGTCCTGTATATTCTGGATATATGAAACACAATACACTATATATGACACATATAATGGGTTACTGTGATCACTGGTCCTGTATATGCTGGAATTATGACACACAATACACTATATATGACACATATAATGGGTTACTGTGATCACTGGTCCTGTATATGCAGGAATTATGACACACAATACACTATGTATGACACATATAATGGTTACTGTGATCACTGGTCCTGTATATGCTGGAATTAAGACACACAATACACTATGTATGACACATATAATGGGTTACTGTGATCGCTGGTCCTGTATATGCTGGAATTATGACACACAATACACTATGTATGACACATATAATGGGTTACTGTGATCGCTGGTCCTGTATATGCTGGAATTATGACACACAATACACTATGTATGACACATATAATGGGTTACTGTGATCACTGGTCCTGTATGTGCTGGAATTATGACACACAGTACACTATGTATGACACATATAATGGGTTACTGTGATCACTGGTCCTGTATATGTTTGAATTATGACACACAATACACTATGTATGACACATATAATGGGTTACTGTGATCACTGGTCCTGTATATGCTGGAATTATGACACACAATACACTATGTATGACACATATAATGGTTACTGTGATTGCTGGTCCTGTATATGCTGGAATTATGACACTCAATACACTATGTATGACACATATAATGGGTTACTGTGATCACTGGTCCTGTATATTCTGGATGTATGAAACACAATACACTATGTATGACACATATAATGCGTTACTGTGATCACTGGTCCTGTATATGCTGGATATATGAAACACAATACACTATGTATGACACATATAATGCGTTACTGTGATCACTGGTCCTGTATATGCTGGAATTATGACACACAATACACTATGTATGACACATATAATGGGTTACTGTGATCGCTGGTCCTGTATATGCAGGATATATGATACACAATACACTATGTATGACACATATAATGGGTTACTGTGATCACTGGTCCTGTATATGCTGGAATTATGACACAATATACTATGTATGACACATATAATGAGTTACTGTGATCACTGGTCCTGTATATGCTGGAATTATGACACACAATACACTATGTATGACACATATAATGGGTTACTGTGATCGCTGGTCCTGTATATGCTGGAATTATAACACACAATACACGATGTATGACACATATAATGGGTTACTGTGATCACTGGTCCTGTATATGTTGAAATTATGACACACAATACACTATGTATGATACATATAATGGGTTACTGTGTTCACTGGTCCTGTATTTGCTGGAATTATGACACACAATACACTATGTATGACACATATAATGGGTTACTGTGATCACTGGTCCTGTATATGCTGGAATTATGACACAATATACTATGTATGACACATATGATGGGTTACTGTGATCGCTGGTCCTGTATATGCTGGAATTATGACACACAATACACTATGTATGACACATATAATGGGTTACTGTGATCACTGGTCCTGTATATGCTGGAATTATGACACAATACACTATGTATGACACATATAATGGGTTACTGTGATCACTGGTCCTGTATATGCTGGAATTATGACACAATATACTATGTATGACACATATAATGGCTTCCTGTGATCACTGGTCCTGTGTATGCTGGAATTATGACACACAATACACTTTGTATGACACATATAATGGCTTCCTGTGATCGCTGGTCCTGTATATACTGGAATTATGACACACAATACACTATGTATGACACATATAACGGGTTACTGTGATCTCTGGCCCTGTATGTGCTGGAATTATGACACACAATACACTATGTATGACACATATAATGGGTTACTGAGATCGCTGGTCCTGCATATGCTGGAATTATGACACACAATACACTATGTATGACACATATAACGGGTTACTGTAATCACTGGTCCTGTATATGCTGGAATTATGACACACAATACACTATGTATGACACATATAATGGGTTACTGTGATCGCTGGTCCTGTATATGCTGAAATTATGACACAGAATACACTATGTATGTCACATATAATGGGTTACTGTGATCACTGGTCCTGTATATGCTGGAATTATGACACACAATACACTATGTATGACACATATAATGGGTTACTGTGATCGCTGGTCCTGTATATGCTGAAATTATGACACAGAATACACTATGTATGATACATATAATGGGCTACTGTGTTCACTGGTCCTGTATTTGCTGGAATTATGACACACAATACACTATGTATGACACATATAATGGGTTACTGTGATCACTGGTCCTGTATATGCTGGAATTATGACACACAATACACTATGTATGACACATATAATGGGTTACTGTGATCACTGGTCCTGTATATGCTGGAATTATGACACACAATACACTATGTATGACACATATAATGGGTTACTGTGATCACTGGTCCTGTATATGCTGGAATTATGACACACAATACACTATGTATGACATATATAATGGGTTACTGTGATCACTGGTCCTGTATATGCTGGAATTATGACACACAATACACTATGTATGACACATATAATGGGTTACTGTGATCACTGGTCCTGTATATGCTGGATATATGACACACAATACACTATGTATGACACATATAATGGGTTACTGTGATCACTGGTCCTGTATATGCTGGATATATGACACACAGTACACTATGTATGACACATATAATGGGTTACTGTGATCACTGGTCCTGTATATGCTGGAAGTAAGACACACAATACACTATGTATGACACATATATTGGGTTACTGTGATCGCTGGTCCTGTATATGCTGGAATTATGACACACAATACACTATGTATGACACATATAATTGCTTCCTGTGATCAATGGTCCTGTATATGCTGGAATTATGACAAACAATACACTATGTATGACATATATAATCGGTTACTGTGATCACTGGTCCTGTATATGCTGGAATTATGACACACAATACACTATGTATGACACATATAATGGCTTACTGTGATCGCTGGTCCTGTATATGCTGGAATTATGACACACAATACACTATGTATGACACATATAATGTGTTACTATGATTACTGGTCCTGGATATGCTGGTATTATAACACACAATACACTATGTATGACACATATAATGGGTTACTGTGATCACTGGTCCTGTATATGCTGGAATTATGACACACAATACACTATGTATGACACATATAATGGGTTACTGTGATCACTGGTCCTGTATATGCTGGAATTATGACACACAATACACTATGTATGACACATATAATGGTTACTGTGATCACTGGTCCTGTATATGCTGGAATTAAGACACACAATACACTATGTATGACACATATAATGGGTTACTGTGATCGCTGGTCCTGTATATGCTGGAATTATGACACACAATACACTATGTATGACACATATAATGGGTTACTGTGATCGCTGGTCCTGTATATGCTGGAATTATGACACACAATACATTATGTATGACACATATAATGTGTTACTGTGATCACTGGTCCTGTATATGCTGGAATTATTACACACAATACACTATGTATGACATGTATAATGGGTTACTGTGATCACTGGTCCTGTATGTGCTGGAATTATGACACACAGTACACTATGTATGACACATATAATGGGTTACTGTGATCACTGGTCCTGTATATGTTTGAATTATGACACACAAAACACTATGTATGACACATATAATGGGTTACTGTGATCACTGGTCCTGTATATGCTGGAATTATGACACACAATACACTATGTATGACACATATAATGGTTACTGTGATCACTGGTCCTGTATATGCTGGAATTATGACACTCAATACACTATGTATGACACATATAATGGGTTACTGTGATCACTGGTCCTGTATATTCTGGATATATGAAACACAATACAATATGTATGACACATATAATGGATACTGTGATCGCTGGTCCTGTATATGCTGGAATTATGACACAATATACTATGTATGACACATATAATGGGTTACTGTGATCGCTGGTCCTGTATATGCTGGAATTATAACACACAATACACTATGTATGACACATATAATGGGTTACTGTGATCACTGGTCCTGTATATGTTGAAATTATGACACAGAATACACTATGTATGATACATATAATGGGTTACTGTGTTCACTGGTCCTGTATTTGCTGGAATTATGACACACAATACACTATGTATGACACGTTTATTGGGTTACTGTGATCGCTGGTCCTGTATATGCTGGAATTATGACACACAATACACTATGTATGACACATATAATGGGTTACTGTGATCACTGGTCCTGTATATGCTGAAATTATGACACAGAATACACTATGTATGATACATATAATGGGTTACTGTGTTCACTGGTCCTGTATATGCTGGAATTATAACACTCAATACACTATGTATGACACATATAATGGGTTACTGTGATCACTGGTTCTGTATATGCTGAAATTATGACACAGAATACACTATGTATGATACATATAATGGGTTACTGTGTTCACTGGTCCAGTATTTGCTGGAATTATGACACACAATACACTATGTATGATACATATAATGGGTTACTGTGTTCACTGGTCCTGTATTTGCTGGAATTATGACACATAATACACTATGTATGACACATATAATGTGTTACTATGATCACTGGTCCTGTATATGATGGAATTATGACACATAATACACTATGTATGACACATATAATGGGTTACTGTGATCGCTGGTTCTGTATATGCTGGAATTATGACACACAATACACTATGTATGACACAAATAATGTGTTACTATGATCACTGGTCCTGTATATGCTGAAATTATGACACAGAATACACTATGTATGATACATATAATGGGTTACTGTGATCACTGGTCCTGTATATGCTGGAATTATGACACAGAATACAATATGTATGATACATATAATGGGTTACTGTGATCACTGGTCCTGTATATGCTGGGATTATGACACACAATACACTATGTATGACACATATAATGGGTTACTGTGTTCACTGGTCCTGTATTTGCTGGAATTATGACACACAATACACTATGTATGACACATATAATGGGTTACTGTGATCACTGGTCCTGTATATGCTGGAATTATGACACACAATACACTATGTATGACACATATAATGGGTTACTGTGATCACTGGTCCTGTATATGCTGGAATTATGACACACAATACACTATGTATGACACATATAATGGGTTACTGTGATCGCTGGTCCTGTATATGCTGGATATATGACACACAATACACTATGTATGACACATATAATGGGTTACTGTGATCACTGGTCCTGTATATGCTGGAATTATGACACACTATACACTATGTATGACACATATAATGGGTTACTGTGATCACTGGTCCTGTATATGCTGGAATTATGACACACTATACACTATGTATGACACATATAATGGGTTACTGTGATCGCTGGTCCTGTATATGCTGGAATTATGACACATAATACACTATGTATGACACATATAATGGGTTACTGTGATCTCTGGTCCTGTATATGCTGGAATAATGACACAATATACTATGTATGACACATATAATGGGTTACTGTGATCGCTGGTCCTGTATATGCTGGAATTATAAGACACAATACACTATGTATGTCACATATAATGGGTTACTGTGATCGCTGGTATTGAATATGCTGGAATTATGACACACAATACACTATGTATGACACATATAATGGGTTACTGTGATCGCTGGTCTTGTATATGCTGGAATTATGACACACAATACACTATGTATGACACATATAATGGCTTCCTGTGATCACTTGTCCTATATATGCTGGAATTATGACACAATGCACTCTGTATGACATATAATGGGTTACTGTGACCACTGGTCCTGTATATGCTGGAAGTATGACACACAATACACTATGTATGACACATATAATGGGTTACTATGATCACTGGTCCTGTATATGCTGGAATTATGACACACAATACACTATGTATGACACATATAATGGGTTACTGTGATCACTGGTCCAGTATATGCTGGAATTATGACACACAATACACTATGTATGACACATATAATGGGCTACTGTGATCACTGGTCCTGTATATGCTGGAATTATGACACACAATACACTATGTATGACACATATAATGTGTTACTATGATCACTGGTCCTGTATATGCTGGAATTATTAAACACAATACACTATGTATGACACATATATTGGGTTACTGTGATCGCTGGTTCTGTATATGCTGGAATTATGACACACAATACACTATGTATGACACATATAATGGGTTACTGTGATCACTGGTCCTGTATATGCTGGATATATGACACACAATACTCTATGTATCACACATATAATGGGTTACTGTGATCACTGGTCCTGTATATGCTGGAATTATGACACACAATACACTATGTGTGACACATATAATGGCTTCCTGTGATCGCTGGTCCTGTATATACTGTAATTATGACACACAATACACTATGTATGACACATATAATGGGTTACTGTGATCGCTGGTCCTGTATGTGCTGGAATTATGACACACAATACACTATGTATGACACATATAATGGCTTACTGTGATCACTGGTCCTGTATATGCTGGAATTATGACACACAATACACTATGTGTGACACATATAATGGCTTCCTGTGATCGCTGGTCCTGTATATACTGGAATTATGACACACAATACACTATGTATGACACATATAATGGGTTACTGTGATCGCTGGTCCTGTATGTGCTGGAATTATGACACACAATACACTATGTATGACACATATAATGGGTTACTGTGATCACTGGTCCTGTATATGCTGGAATTATGACACACAATACACTATGTATGACACATATATTGGGTTACTGTGATCACTGGTCCTGTATATGCTGGAATTATGACACACAATACACTATGTATGACACATATAACGGGTTACTGTGATAACTGGTCCTGTATATGCTGGAATTATGACACACAATACACTATGTATGACACATATAATGGGTTACTGTGATCGCTGGTCCTGTATATGCTGGAATTATGACACACAATACACTATGTATGACACATATAATGGGTGACTGTGATTGCTGGTCCTGTATATGCTGGAATTATGACACACAATACACTATGTATGACACATATAATTGGTTACTGTGATCTCTGGTCCTGTATATGCTGGAATTATGACACACAATACACTATGTATGACACATATAACGGGTTACTGTGATCACTGGTCCTGTATATGCTGGAATTATGACACACAATACACTATGTATGACACATATAATGGGTTACTGTGATCGCTGGTTCTGTATATACTGGAATTATGACACACAATACACAATGTATGACACATATAATGGGTTACTGTGATCGCTGGTCCTGTATATGCTGGAATTATGACACACAATACACTATGTATGACACATATAATGGGTTACTGTGATCACTGGTCCTGTATATGCTGGAATTATGACACACAATACACTATGTATGACACATATAACGGATTACTGTGATCACTGGTCCTGTATATGCTGGAATTATGGCACACAATACACTATGTATGACACACATATAATGGGTTACTGTGATCACTGGTCCTGTATATGCTGGAATTATGACACACAATACACTATGTATGACACATATAATGGGTGACTGTGATTGCTGGTCCTGTATATGCTGGAATTATGACACACAATACACTATGTATGACACATATAATTGCTTCCTGTGATCGCTGGTCCTGTATATGCTGGAATTATGACACAATATACTATGTATGACACATATAATGGGTTACTGTGATCGCTGGTCCTGTATATGCTGGGATTATGACACACAATACACTATGTATGACACATATAATGGGTTACTGTGATCGCTGGTCCTGTATATGCTGGAATTATAACACACAATACACTATCTATGACACATATAATGGGTTACTGTGATCACTGGTCCTGTATTTGCTGGAATTATGACACACAATACACTATGTATGACACATATATTGGGTTACTGTGATCGCTGGTCCTGTATATGCTGGAATTATGGCACACAATACACTATGTATGACACATATAATGTGTTACTATGATCACTGGTCCTGTATATGCTGGAATTATAACACACAATACACTATGTATGACACATATAATGGGTTACTGTGATCGCTGGTCCTGTATATGCTGAAATTATGACACAGAATACACTATGTATGATACATATAATGGGTTACTGTGTTCACTGGTCCTGTATTTGCTGGAATTATGACACACAATACACTATGTATGACACATATATTGGGTTACTGTGATCGCTGGTCCTGTATATGCTGGAGTTATGGCACACAATACACTATGTATGACACATATAATGTGTTACTATGATCACTGGTCCTGTATATGCTGGAATTATGACACACAATACACTATGTATGACACATATAATGGTTACTGTGATCGCTGGTCCTGTATATGCTGGAATTATGACACATAATACACTATGTATGACACATATAATGGGTTACTGTGATCGCTGGTTCTGTATATGCTGGAATTATGACACACAATACACTATGTATGACACATATAATGGGTTACTGTGATCACTGGTCCTGTATATGCTGGAATTATGACACACAATACACTTTGTATGACACATATAATGGGTTACTGTGATCACTGGTCCTGTATATGCTGGAATTATGGCACACAATACACTATGTATGACACATATAATGTGTTACTATGATCACTGGTCCTGTATATGCTGGAATTATGACACACAATACACTATGTATGACACATATAATGGGTTACTGTGATCACTGGTCCTGTATATGCTGGAATTATGACACACAATACACTATTTGTGACACATATAATGGGTTACTGTGATCGCTGGTCCTGTATATGCTGAAATTATGACACAGAATACACTATGTATGATACATATAATGGGTTACTGTGTTCACTGGTCCTGTATTTGCTGGAATTATGACACACAATACACTATGTATGACACATATAATGGGTTACTGTGATCACTGGTCCTTTATATGCTGGAATTATGACACACAATACACTATGTATTACACATATAATGGGTTACTGTGATCACTGGTCCTGTATATGCTGGAATTATGGCATACAATACACTATGTATGACACATATAATGGGTTACTGTGATCACTGGTCCTGTATATGCTGGAATTATGACACACAAAACACTATGTATGACACATATAATGACTTACTGTGATCACTGGTCCTGTATATGCTGGAATTATGACACACAATACTCTATGTATGACACATATAATGGGTTACTGTGATTGCTGGTCCTGTATATGCTGGAATTATGACACACAATACACTATGTATGTCACATATAATGGGTTACTGTGATCGCTGGTATTGAATATGCGGGAATTATGACACACAATACACTATGTATGACACATATAATGGGTTACTGTGATCGCTGGTCTTGTATATGCTGGAATTATGACACACAATACACTATGTATGACACATATAATGGCTTCCTGTGATCACTTGTCCTGTATATGCTGGAATTATGACACAATGCACTATGTATGACATATATAATGGGTTACTGTGACCACTGGTCCTGTATATGCTGGAAGTATGACACACAATACACTATGTATGACACATATAATGGGTTACTATGATCACTGGTCCTGTATATGCTGGAATTATGACACACAATACACTATGTATGACACATATAATGGGTTACTGTGATCACTGGTCCAGTATATGCTGGAATTATGACACACAATACACTATGTATGACACATATAATGGGCTACTGTGATCACTGGTCCTGTATATGCTGGAATTATGACACACAATACACTATGTATGACACATATAATGGGTTACTGTGATCGCTGGTCCTGTATGTGCTGGAATTATTAAACACAATACACTATGTATGACACATATATTGGGTTACTGTGATCGCTGGTTCTGTATATGCTGGAATTATGACACACAATACACAATGTATGACACATATAATGGGTTACTGTGATCACTGGTCCTGTATATGCTGGATATATGACACACAATACACTATGTATCACACATATAATGGGTTACTGTGATCACTGGTCCTGTATATGCTGGAATTATGACACACAATACACTATGTATGACACATATAATGGCTTACTGTGATCACTGGTCCTGTATATGCTGGAATTATGACACACAATACACTATGTGTGACACATATAATGGCTTCCTGTGATCGCTGGTCCTGTATATACTGGAATTATGACACACAATACACTATGTATGACACATATAATGGGTTACTGTGATCGCTGGTCCTGTATATACTGGAATTATGACACACAATACACTATGTATGACACATATATTGGGTTACTGTGATCACTGGTCCTGTATATGCTGGAATTATGACACACAATACACTATGT
The DNA here is from genome assembly GCA_031769625.1 of Taudactylus pleione. Classification (NCBI taxonomy): domain Eukaryota; kingdom Metazoa; phylum Chordata; class Amphibia; order Anura; family Myobatrachidae; genus Taudactylus; species Taudactylus pleione. Next base: position 546,916 of record JAUIMM010000133.1, on the reverse strand, counting down.
ATGACACATATAATGGGTTACTGTGATCGCTGGTCCTGTATGTGCTGGAATTATGACACACAATACACTATGTATGACACATATAATGGGTTACTGTGATCACTGGTCCTGTATATGCTGGAATTATGACACACAATACACTATGTATGACACATATATTGGGTTACTGTGATCACTGGTCCTGTATATGCTGGAATTATGACACACAATACACTATGTATGACACATATAATGGCTTACTGTGATCACTGGTCCTGTATATGCTAGAATTATGACACACAATACACTATGTATGACACATATAATGGGTTACTGTGATCGCTGGTCCTGTATATGCTGGAATTATGACACACAATGCACTATGTATGACACATATAATGGGTGACTGTGATTGCTGGTCCTGTATATGCTGGAATTATGACACACAATACACTATGTATGACACATATAATTGGTTACTGTGATCTCTGGTCCTGTATATGCTGGAATTATGACACACAATACACTATCTATGACACATATAATTGCTTTCTGTGATCGCTGGTCCTGTATATGCTGGAATTATGACACACAATACTCTATGTATGACACATATAATGGGTTACTGTGATCGCTGGTCCTGTATATGCTGGAATTATAACACACAATACACTATGTATGACACATATAATGGGTTACTGTGATCACTGGTCCTGTATATGCTGGAATTATTACACACAATACACTATGTATGACACATATAATGGGTTACTGTGATCGCTGGTCCTGTATATGCTGGAATTATGACACACAATACACTATGTATGACACATATAATGGGTTACTGTGATCACTGGTCCTGTATATGCTGTATATATGACACACAATACACTATGTATGACACATATAATGGGTGACTGTGACTGCTGGTCCTGTATATGCTGGAATTATTACACACAATACACTATGTATGACACATATAAAGGGTTACTGTGATCACTGGTCCTGTATATGCTGGAATTATGACACACAATACACTTTGTATGACACATATAATGGGTTAATGTGATCACTGGTCCTGTATATGCTGGAATTATGGCACACAATACACTATGTATGACACATATAATGTGTTACTATGATCACTGGTCCTGTATATGCTGGAATTATGACACACAATACACTATGTATGACACATATAATGGGTTACTGTGATCGCTGGTCCTGTATATGCTGGAATTATGACACACAATACACAATGTATGACACATATAATGGGTTACTGTGATCACTGGTCCTGTATATGCTGGAATTATGACACACAATACACTATGTGTGACACATATAATGGCTTCCTGTGATCGCTGGTCCTGTATATGCTGAAATTATGACACAGAATACACTATGTATGATACATATAATGGGTTACTGTGTTCACTGGTCCTGTATTTGCTGGAATTATGACACACAATACACTATGTATGACACATATAATGGGTTACTGTGATCACTGGTCCTGTATATGATGGAATTATGACACATAATACACTATGTATGACACATATAATGGGTTACTGTGATCGCTGGTTCTGTATATGCTGGAATTATGACACACAATACACTATGTATGACACAAATAATGTGTTACTATGATCACTGGTCCTGTATATGCTGAAATTATGACACAGAATACACTATGTATGATACATATAATGGGTTACTGTGATCACTGGTCCTGTATATGCTGGAATTATGACACAGAATACAATATGTATGATACATATAATGGGTTACTGTGATCACTGGTCCTGTATATGCTGGGATTATGACACACAATACACTATGTATGACACATATAATGGGTTACTGTGTTCACTGGTCCTGTATTTGCTGGAATTATGACACACAATACACTATGTATGACACATATAATGGGTTACTGTGATCACTGGTCCTGTATATGCTGGAATTATGACACACAATACACTATGTATGACACATATAATGGGTTACTGTGATCACTGGTCCTGTATATGCTGGAATTATGACACACAATACACTATGTATGACACATATAATGGGTTACTGTGATCGCTGGTCCTGTATATGCTGGATATATGACACACAATACACTATGTATGACACATATAATGGGTTACTGTGATCACTGGTCCTGTATATGCTGGAATTATGACACACTATACACTATGTATGACACATATAATGGGTTACTGTGATCACTGGTCCTGTATATGCTGGAATTATGACACACTATACACTATGTATGACACATATAATGGGTTACTGTGATCGCTGGTCCTGTATATGCTGGAATTATGACACATAATACACTATGTATGACACATATAATGGGTTACTGTGATCTCTGGTCCTGTATATGCTGGAATTATGACACAATATACTATGTATGACACATATAATGGGTTACTGTGATCGCTGGTCCTGTATATGCTGGAATTATAAGACACAATACACTATGTATGTCACATATAATGGGTTACTGTGATCGCTGGTATTGAATATGCTGGAATTATGACACACAATACACTATGTATGACACATATAATGGGTTACTGTGATCGCTGGTCTTGTATATGCTGGAATTATGACACACAATACACTATGTATGACACATATAATGGCTTCCTGTGATCACTTGTCCTATATATGCTGGAATTATGACACAATGCACTCTGTATGACATATAATGGGTTACTGTGACCACTGGTCCTGTATATGCTGGAAGTATGACACAAAATACACTATGTATGACACATATAATGGGTTACTATGATCACTGGTCCTGTATATGCTGGAATTATGACACACAATACACTATGTATGACACATATAATGGGTTACTGTGATCACTGGTCCAGTATATGCTGGAATTATGACACACAATACACTATGTATGACACATATAATGGGCTACTGTGATCACTGGTCCTGTATATGCTGGAATTATGACACACAATACACTATGTATGACACATATAATGTGTTACTATGATCACTGGTCCTGTATATGCTGGAATTATTAAACACAATACACTATGTATGACACATATATTGGGTTACTGTGATCGCTGGTTCTGTATATGCTGGAATTATGACACACAATACACTATGTATGACACATATAATGGGTTACTGTGATCACTGGTCCTGTATATGCTGGATATATGACACACAATACTCTATGTATCACACATATAATGGGTTACTGTGATCACTGGTCCTGTATATGCTGGAATTATGACACACAATACACTATGTGTGACACATATAATGGCTTCCTGTGATCGCTGGTCCTGTATATACTGTAATTATGACACACAATACACTATGTATGACACATATAATGGGTTACTGTGATCGCTGGTCCTGTATGTGCTGGAATTATGACACACAATACGCTATGTATGACACATATAATGGCTTACTGTGATCACTGGTCCTGTATATGCTGGAATTATGACACACAATACACTATGTGTGACACATATAATGGCTTCCTGTGATCGCTGGTCCTGTATATACTGGAATTATGACACACAATACACTATGTATGACACATATAATGGGTTACTGTGATCGCTGGTCCTGTATGTGCTGGAATTATGACACACAATACACTATGTATGACACATATAATGGGTTACTGTGATCACTGGTCCTGTATATGCTGGAATTATGACACACAATACACTATGTATGACACATATATTGGGTTACTGTGATCACTGGTCCTGTATATGCTGGAATTATGACACACAATACACTATGTATGACACATATAACGGGTTACTGTGATAACTGGTCCTGTATATGCTGGAATTATGACACACAATACACTATGTATGACACATATAATGGGTTACTGTGATCGCTGGTCCTGTATATGCTGGAATTATGACACACAATACACTATGTATGACACATATAATGGGTGACTGTGATTGCTGGTCCTGTATATGCTGGAATTATGACACACAATACACTATGTATGACACATATAATTGGTTACTGTGATCTCTGGTCCTGTATATGCTGGAATTATGACACACAATACACTATGTATGACACATATAACGGGTTACTGTGATCACTGGTCCTGTATATGCTGGAATTATGACACACAATACACTATGTATGACACATATAATGGGTTACTGTGATCGCTGGTTCTGTATATACTGGAATTATGACACACAATACACAATGTATGACACATATAATGGGTTACTGTGATCGCTGGTCCTGTATATGCTGGAATTATGACACACAATACACTATGTATGACACATATAATGGGTTACTGTGATCACTGGTCCTGTATATGCTGGAATTATGACACACAATACACTATGTATGACACATATAACGGATTACTGTGATCACTGGTCCTGTATATGCTGGAATTATGACACACAATACACTATGTATGACACATATAATGGGTTACTGTGATCGCTGGTCCTGTATATGCTGGAATTATGGCACACAATACACTATGTATGACACACATATAATGGGTTACTGTGATCACTGGTCCTGTATATGCTGGAATTATGACACACAATACACTATGTATGACACATATAATGGGTGACTGTGATTGCTGGTCCTGTATATGCTGGAATTATGACACACAATACACTATGTATGACACATATAATTGCTTCCTGTGATCGCTGGTCCTGTATATGCTGGAATTATGACACAATATACTATGTATGACACATATAATGGGTTACTGTGATCGCTGGTCCTGTATATGCTGGGATTATGACACACAATACACTATGTATGACACATATAATGGGTTACTGTGATCGCTGGTCCTGTATATGCTGGAATTATAACACACAATACACTATCTATGACACATATAATGGGTTACTGTGATCGCTGGTCCTGTATATGCTGGGATTAGGACACACAATACACTATGTATGACACATATAATGGGTTACTGTGATCGCTGGTCCTGTATATGCTGGAATTATGGCACACAATACACTATGTATGACACATATAATGGGTTACTGTCATCGCTGGTCCTGTATATGCTGAAATTATGACACAGAATACACTATGTATGATACATATAATGGGTTACTGTGTTCACTGGTCCTGTATTTGCTGGAATTATGACACACAATACACTATGTATGACACATATATTGGGTTACTGTGATCGCTGGTCCTGTATATGCTGGAGTTATGGCACACAATACACTATGTATGACACATATAATGTGTTACTATGATCACTGGTCCTGTATATGCTGGAATTATGACACACAATACACTATGTATGACACATATAATGGTTACTGTGATCGCTGGTCCTGTATATGCTGGAATTATGACACATAATACACTATGTATGACACATATAATGGGTTACTGTGATCGCTGGTTCTGTATATGCTGGAATTATGACACACAATACACTATGTATGACACATATAATGGGTTACTGTGATCACTGGTCCTGTATATGCTGGAATTATGACACACAATACACTTTGTATGACACATATAATGGGTTACTGTGATCACTGGTCCTGTATATGCTGGAATTATGGCACACAATACACTATGTATGACACATATAATGTGTTACTATGATCACTGGTCCTGTATATGCTGGAATTATGACACACAATACACTATGTATGACACATATAATGGGTTACTGTGATCACTGGTCCTGTATATGCTGGAATTATGACACACAATACACTATTTGTGACACATATAATGGCTTCCTGTGATCGCTGGTCCTGTATATGCTGAAATTATGACACAGAATACACTATGTATGATACATATAATGGGTTACTGTGTTCACTGGTCCTGTATTTGCTGGAATTATGACACACAATACACTATGTATGACACATATAATGGGTTACTGTGATCACTGGTCCTTTATATGCTGGAATTATGACACACAATACACTATGTATTACACATATAATGGGTTACTGTGATCACTGGTCCTGTATATGCTGGAATTATGGCATACAATACACTATGTATGACATATATAATGGGTTACTGTGATCACTGGTCCTGTATATGCTGGAATTATGACACACAAAACACTATGTATGACACATATAATGACTTACTGTGATCACTGGTCCTGTATATGCTGGAATTATGACACACAATACTCTATGTATGACACATATAATGGGTTACTGTGATTGCTGGTCCTGTATATGCTGGAATTATGACACACAATACACTATGTATGTCACATATAATGGGTTACTGTGATCGCTGGTATTGAATATGCGGGAATTATGACACACAATACACTATGTATGACACATATAATGGGTTACTGTGATCGCTGGTCTTGTATATGCTGGAATTATGACACACAATACACTATGTATGACACATATAATGGCTTCCTGTGATCACTTGTCCTGTATATGCTGGAATTATGACACAATGCACTATGTATGACATATATAATGGGTTACTGTGACCACTGGTCCTGTATATGCTGGAAGTATGACACACAATACACTATGTATGACACATATAATGGGTTACTATGATCACTGGTCCTGTATATGCTGGAATTATGACACACAATACACTATGTATGACACATATAATGGGTTACTGTGATCACTGGTCCAGTATATGCTGGAATTATGACACACAATACACTATGTATGACACATATAATGGGCTACTGTGATCACTGGTCCTGTATATGCTGGAATTATGACACACAATACACTATGTATGACACATATAATGGGTTACTGTGATCGCTGGTCCTGTATGTGCTGGAATTATTAAACACAATACACTATGTATGACACATATATTGGGTTACTGTGATCGCTGGTTCTGTATATGCTGGAATTATGACACACAATACACAATGTATGACACATATAATGGGTTACTGTGATCACTGGTCCTGTATATGCTGGATATATGACACACAATACACTATGTATCACACATATAATGGGTTACTGTGATCACTGGTCCTGTATATGCTGGAATTATGACACACAATACACTATGTATGACACATATAATGGCTTACTGTGATCACTGGTCCTGTATATGCTGGAATTATGACACACAATACACTATGTGTGACACATATAATGGCTTCCTGTGATCGCTGGTCCTGTATATACTGGAATTATGACACACAATACACTATGTATGACACATATAATGGGTTACTGTGATCGCTGGTCCTGTATATACTGGAATTATGACACACAATACACTATGTATGACACATATATTGGGTTACTGTGATCACTGGTCCTGTATATGCTGGAATTATGACACACAATACACTATGTATGACACATATAATGGGTTACTGTGATCGCTGGTCCTGTATGTGCTGGAATTATGACACACAATACACTATGTATGACACATATAATGGGTTACTGTGATCACTGGTCCTGTATATGCTGGAATTATGACACACAATACACTATGTATGACACATATATTGGGTTACTGTGATCACTGGTCCTGTATATGCTGGAATTATGACACACAATACACTATGTATGACACATATAATGGCTTACTGTGATCACTGGTCCTGTATATGCTAGAATTATGACACACAATACACTATGTATGACACATATAATGGGTTACTGTGATCGCTGGTCCTGTATATGCTGGAATTATGACACACAATGCACTATGTATGACACATATAATGGGTGACTGTGATTGCTGGTCCTGTATATGCTGGAATTATGACACACAATACACTATGTATGACACATATAATTGGTTACTGTGATCTCTGGTCCTGTATATGCTGGAATTATGACACACAATACACTATCTATGACACATATAATTGCTTTCTGTGATCGCTGGTCCTGTATATGCTGGAATTATGACACACAATACTCTATGTATGACACATATAATGGGTTACTGTGATCGCTGGTCCTGTATATGCTGGAATTATAACACACAATACACTATGTATGACACATATAATGGGTTACTGTGATCACTGGTCCTGTATATGCTGGAATTATTACACACAATACACTATGTATGACACATATAATGGGTTACTGTGATCGCTGGTCCTGTATATGCTGGAATTATGACACACAATACACTATGTATGACACATATAATGGGTTACTGTGATCACTGGTCCTGTATATGCTGTATATATGACACACAATACACTATGTATGACACATATAATGGGTGACTGTGACTGCTGGTCCTGTATATGCTGGAATTATTACACACAATACACTATGTATGACACATATAAAGGGTTACTGTGATCACTGGTCCTGTATATGCTGGAATTATGACACACAATACACTTTGTATGACACATATAATGGGTTAATGTGATCACTGGTCCTGTATATGCTGGAATTATGGCACACAATACACTATGTATGACACATATAATGTGTTACTATGATCACTGGTCCTGTATATGCTGGAATTATGACACACAATACACTATGTATGACACATATAATGGGTTACTGTGATCGCTGGTCCTGTATATGCTGGAATTATGACACACAATACACAATGTATGACACATATAATGGGTTACTGTGATCACTGGTCCTGTATATGCTGGAATTATGACACACAATACACTATGTGTGACACATATAATGGCTTCCTGTGATCGCTGGTCCTGTATATGCTGAAATTATGACACAGAATACACTATGTATGATACATATAATGGGTTACTGTGTTCACTGGTCCTGTATTTGCTGGAATTATGACACACAATACACTATGTATGACACATATAATGGGTTACTGTGATCACTGGTCCTGTAAATGCTGGAATTATTACCCACAATACACTATGTATGACACATATAATGGGTTACTGTGATCACTGGTCCTGTATATGCTGGAATTATGACACACAATACACTATGTATGACACATATAATGACTTACTGTGATCACTGGTCCTGTATATGCTGGAATTATAACTAACAATACACTATGTATGACACATATAATGTGTAACTATGATCACTGGTCCTGTATATGCTGGAATTATAACACACAATACACTATGTATGACACATATAATGGGTTACTGTGATCGCTGGTCCTGTATATGCTGGTATTATGACACATAATACACTATGTATGACACATATAATGGGTTACTGTGATCGCTGGTTCTGTATATGCTGGAATTATGACACACAATACACAATGTATGACACATATAATGGGTTACTGTGATCACTGGTCCTGTATATGCTGGAATTATGACACACAATACGCTATGTATGACACATATAATGGGTTACTGTGATCGCTGGTCCTGTATGTGCTGGAATTATGACACACAATAAACTATGTATGACACATATAATGGCTTACTGTGATCACTGGTCCTGTATATGCTGGAATTATGACACACAATACACTATGTATGACACATATAATGGGTTACTGAGATCGCTGGTCCTGTATATGCTGGAATTATGACACACAATACACTATGTATGACACATATAATGGGTTACTGTGATCGCTGGTCCTGTATATGCTGGAATTATGACACACAATACACTATGTATGACACATATAATGGGTTACTGTGATCACTGGTCCTGTATATGCTGGAATTATGACACACAATACACTATGTATGACACATATAACGGGTTACTGTGATCACTGGTCCTGTATATGCTGGAATTATGACACACAATACACTATGTATGACACATATAATGGGTTACTGTGATCGCTGGTCCTGTATATGCTGGAATTATAACACACAATACACTATGTATGACACATATAATGGGTTACTGTGATCACTGGTCCTGTATATGCTGGAATTATGACACACAATACACTATGTATGACACATATAATGGGTTACTGTGATCGCTGGTTCTGTATATGCTGGAATTATGACACACAATACACTATGTATGACACATATAATGGGTTACTGTGATCACTGGTCGTGTATATGCTGGATATATGACACACAATACACTATGTATGACACATATAATGGCTTCCTGTGATCGCTGGTCCTGTATATACTGGAATTATGACACACAATACACAATGTATGACACATATAATGGTTACTGTGATCACTGGTCCTGTATATGCTGGAATTATGACACACAATACACTATGTGTGACCCATATAATGGCTTCCTGTGATCGCTGGTCCTGTATATACTGGAATTATGACACACAATACACTATGTATGACACATATAATGGGTTACTGTGATCGCTGGTCCTGTATGTGCTGGAATTATGACACACAATACACTATGTATGACACATATAATGGGTTACTGAGATCGCTGGTCCTGTATATGCTGGAATTATGACACACAATACACTATGTATGACACATATAATGGGTTACTGTGATCTCTGATCCTGTATATGCTGGAATTATGACACACAATACACTATGTATGACACATATAATGGGTTACTGTGATCGCTGGTCCTGTATATGCTGGAATTATGACACACAATACACTATGTATGACACATATAATGGGTTACTGTGATCGCAGGTCCTGTATATGCTGGAATTATGACACACAATACACTATGTATGACACATATAATGGGTTACTGTGATCGCTGGTCCTGTATATGCTGGAATTATGACACACAATACACTATGTATGACACATATAACGGGTTACTGTGATCACTGGTTCTGTATATGCTGGAATTATGACACACAATACACTATGTATGACATATATAATGGGTTACTGTGATCGCTGGTCCTGTATATGCTGGAATTATGACACACAATACACTATGTATGACACATATAATGGGTGACTGTGATTGCTGGTCCTGTATATGTTGGAATTATGACACACAATACACTATGTATGACACATATAATGGGTTACTGTGATCTCTGGTCCTGTATATGCTGGAATTATGACACACAATACACTATCTATGACACATATAATTGCTTCCTGTGATCGCTGGTCCTGTATATGCTGGAATTATGACACAATATACTATGTATGACACATATAATGGGTTACTGTGATCGCTGGTCCTGTATATGCTGGAATTATAACACACAATACACTATGTATGACACATATAATGGGTTACTGTAATCACTGGTCCTGTATATGCTGAAATTATGACAAAGAATACACTAAGTATGATACATATAATGGGTTACTGTGTTCACTGTTCCTGTATTTGCTGGAATTATGACACACAATACACTATGTATGACACATATAATGTGTTACTATGATCACTGGTCCTGTATATGCTGGAATTATAACACACAATACACTATGTATGACACATACTATGGGTTACTGTGATCGCTGGTCCTGTATATGCTGGAATTATGACACATAATTCACTATGTATGACACATATAATGGGTGACTATGATCACTGGTCCTGTATATGCTGGAATTATGACACACAATACACTATGTATGACACATATAATGGGTTACTGTGATCGCTGGTCCTGTATATGCTGGAATTATGACACACAATACACTATGTATGACACATATAATGTGTTACTATGATCACTGGTCCTGTATATGCTGGAATTATAACACACAATACACTATGTATGACACATACTATGGGTTACTGTGATCGCTGGTCCTGTATATGCTGGAATTATGACACACAATACACTATGTATGACACATATAATGGGTTACTGTGATCGCTGGTCCTGTATATGCTGGAATTATGACACACAATACACTATGTATGACACATATAATGGGTGACTGTGATTGCTGGTCCTGTATATGCTGGAATTATGACACACAATACACTATGTATGACACATATAATGGGTTACTGTGATCTCTGGTCCTGTATATGCTGGAATTATGACACACAATACACTATCTATGACACATATAATTGCTTCCTGTGATCGCTGGTCCTGTATATGCTGGAATTATGACACAATATACTATGTATGACACATATAATGGGTTACTGTGATCGCTGGTCCTGTATATGCTGGGATTATGACACACAATACACTATGTATGACACATATAATGGGTTACTGTGATCTCTGGTCCTGTATATGCTGGAATTATTACACACAATACACTATGTATGACACATATAATGGGTTACTGTGATCGCTGGTCCTGTATATGCTGGAATTATTACACACAATACACTATGTATGACACATATAATGGGTTACTGTGATCGCTGGTCCTGTATATGCTGGAATTATAACACACAATACACTATCTATGACACATATAATGGGTTACTGTGATCACTGGTCCTGTATTTGCTGGAATTATGACACACAATACACTATGTATGACACATATAATGTGTTACTATGATCACTGGTCCTGTATATGCTGGAATTATAACACACAATACACTATGTATGACACATATAATGGGTTACTGTGATCGCTGGTCCTGTATATGCTGAAATTATGACACACAATACACTATGTATGACACATATAATGGGTTACTGTGATCGCTGGTCCTGTATATGCTGGTATTATGACACATAATACACTATGTATGACACATATAATGGGTTACTGTGATCGCTGGTTCTGTATATGCTGGAATTATGACACACAATACACTATGTATGACACATATAATGTGTTACTATGATCACTGGTCCTGTATATGCTGAAATTATGACACAGAATACACTGTGTATGATACATATAATGGGTTACTGTGTTCACTGGTCCTGTATTTGCTGGAATTATGACACACAATACACTATGTATGACACATATAATGGGTTACTGAGATCGCTGGTCCTGTATATGCTGGAATTATGACACACAATACACTATGTATGACACATATAATGGGTTACTGTGATCGCTGGTCCTGTATATGCTGGAATTAAGACACACAATACACTATGTATGACACATATAATGGGTTACTGTGATCACTGGTCCTGTATATGCTGGAATTATGACAAACAATACACTATGTATGACACATATAATGGGTTACTGTGATCACTGGTCCTGTATATGCTGGAATTATGGCACACAATACACTATGTATGACACATATAATGTGTTACTATGATCACTGGTCCTGTATATGCTGGAATTATGACACACAATACACTATGTATGACACATATAATGGGTTACTGTGATCGCTGGTCCTGTATATGCTGGAATTATGACACACAATACACAATGTATGACACATATAATGGGTTACTGTGATCACTGGTCCTGTATATGCTGGAATTATGACACACAATACACTATGTATGACACATATAATGGCTTCCTGTGATCGCTGGTCCTGTATATGCTGAAATTATGACACAGAATACACTATGTATGATACATATAATGGGTTACTGTGTTCACTGGTCCTGTATTTGCTGGAATTATGACACACAATACACTATGTATGACACATATAATGGGTTACTGTGATCACTGGTCCTGTAAATGCTGGAATTATTACACACAATACACTATGTATGACACATATAATGGGTTACTGTGATCACTGGTCCTGTATATGCTGGAATTATGACACACAATACACTATGTATGACACATATAATGTGTAACTATGATCACTGGTCCTGTATATGCTGGAATTATAACACACAATACACTATGTATGACACATATAATGGGTTACTGTGATCGCTGGTCCTGTATATGCTGGTATTATGACACATAATACACTATGTATGACACATATAATGGGTTACTGTGATCGCTGGTTCTGTATATGCTGGAATTATGACACACAATACACAATGTATGACACATATAATGGGTTACTGTGATCACTGGTCCTGTATATGCTGGAATTATGACACACAATACACTATGTATGACACATATAATGGGTTACTGTGATCGCTGGTCCTGTATGTGCTGGAATTATGACACACAATACACTATGTATGACACATATAATGGCTTACTGTGATCACTGGTCCTGTATATGCTGGAATTATGACACACAATACACTATGTATGACACATATAATGGGTTACTGAGATCGCTGGTCCTGTATGTGCTGGAATTATGACACACAATACACTATGTATGACACATATAATGGCTTACTGTGATCACTGGTCCTGTATATGCTGGAATTATGACACACAATACACTATGTATGACACATATAATGGGTTACTGAGATCGCTGGTCCTGTATATGCTGGAATTATGACACACAATACACTATGTATGACACATATAATGGGTTACTGTGATCTCTGATCCTGTATATGCTGGAATTATGACACACAATACACTATGTATGACACATATAATGGGTTACTGTGATCGCTGGTCCTGTATATGCTGGAATTATGACACACAATACACTATGTATGACACATATAATGGGTTACTGTGATCACTGGTCCTGTATATGCTGGAATTATGACACACAATACACTATGTATGACATATATAATGGGTTACTGTGATCGCTGGTCCTGTATATGCTGGAATTATGACACACAATACACTATGTATGACACATATAATGGGTTTCTGTGATCGCTGGTCCTGTATATGCTGGAATTATGACACACAATACACTATGTATGACACATATAATGGGTGACTGTGATCGCTGGTCCTGTATATGCTGGATTTATGACACACAATACACTATCTATGACACATATAATGGGTTACTGTGATCACTGGTCCTGTATATGCTGGATATATGACACACAATACACTATGTATGACACATATAATGGCTTGCTGTGATCGCTGGTCCTGTATATACTGGAATTATGACACACAATACACAATGTATGACACATATAATGGTTACTGTGATCACTGGTCCTGTATATACTGGAATTATGACACACAATACACTATGTGTGACCCATATAATGGCTTCCTGTGATCGCTGGTCCTGTATATACTGGAATTATGACACACAATACACTATGTATGACACATATAATGGGTTACTGTGATCGCTGGTCCTGTATGTGCTGGAATTATGACACACAATACACTATGTATGACACATATAATGGGTTACTGAGATCGCTGGTCCTGTATATGCTGGAATTATGACACACAATACACTATGTATGACACATATAATGGGTTACTGTGATCTCTGATCCTGTATATGCTGGAATTATGACACACAATACACTATGTATGACACATATAATGGGTTACTGTGATCGCTGGTCCTGTATATGCTGGAATTATGACACACAATACACTATGTATGACACATATAATGGGTTACTGTGATCGCACGTCCTGTATATGCTGGAATTATGACACACAATACACTATGTATGACACATATAATGGGTTACTGAGATAGCTGGTCCTGTATATGCTGGAATTATGACACACAATACACTATGTATGACACATATAATGGGTTACTGTGATCTCTGATCCTGTATATGCTGGAATTATGACACACAATACACTATGTATGATACATATAATGGGTTACTGTGATCGCTGGTCCTGTATATGCTGGAATTATGACACACAATACACTATGTATGACACATATAATGGGTTACTGTGATCGCTGGTCCTGTATATGCTGGAATTAGGACACACAATACACTATGCATGACACATATAATGGGTTACTGTGATCACTGGTCCTGTATATGCTGGAATTATGACACACAATACACTATGTATGACACATATAATGGGTTACTGTGATCACTGGTCCTGTATATGCTGGAATTATGACACACAATACACTATGTATGACACATATAACGGGTTACTGTGATCACTGGTCCTGTATATGCTGGAATTATGACACACAATACACTATGTATGACACATATAATGGGTTACTGTGATCGCTGGTCCTGTATATGCTGGAATTATGACACACAATACACTATGTATGACACATATAATGGGTTACTGTGATCACTGGTCCTGTATATGCTGGAATTATGACACACAATACACTATGTATGACACATATAATGGGTTACTGTGATCGCTGGTCCTGTATATGCTGGAATTATGACACACAATACACTATGTATGATACATATAATGGGTTACTGTGATCGCTGGTCCTGTATATGCTGGAATTATGACACACAATACACTATGTATGACACATATAATGGGTTACTGTGATCGCTGGTCCTGTATATGCTGGAATTAGGACACACAATACACTATGTATGACACATATAATGGGTGACTGTGATTGCTGGTCCTGTATATGCTGGAATTATGACACACAATACACTATGTATGACACATATAATGGGTTACTGTGATCTCTGGTCCTGTATATGCTGGAATTATGACACACAATACACTATGTATGACACATATAATGGGTTACTGTAATCACTGGTCCTGTATATGCTGAAATTATGACAAAGAATACACTAAGTATGATACATATAATGGGTTACTGTGTTCACTGGTCCTGTATTTGCTGGAATTATGACACACAATACACTATGTATGACACATATAATGGGTTACTGTGATCTCTGGTCCTGTATATGCTGGAATTATGACACACAATACACTATGTATGACACATATATTGGGTTACTGTAATCACTGGTCCTGTATATGCTGGAATTATAACACACAATACACTATGTATGACACATATAATTGCTTCCTGTGATCGCTGGTCCTGTATATGCTGGAATTATGACACAATATACTATGTATGACACATATAATGGGTTACTGTGATCGCTGGTCCTGTATATGCTGGAATTATAACACACAATACACTATGTATGACACATATAATGGGTTACTGTGATCTCTGGTCCTGTATATGCTGGAATTATGACACACAATACACTATGTATGACACATATAATGGGTTACTGTGATCTCTGGTCCTGTATATGCTGGAATTATGACACACAATACACTATGTATGACACATAAAATGGGTTACTGTGATCGCTGGTCCTGTATATGCTGGTATTATGACACACAATACACTATGTATGACACATATAATGTCTTACTGTGATCACTGGTCCTGTATATGCTGGAATTATAACACACAATACACTATGTATGACACATATAATTGGTGACTGTGATCGCTGGTCCTGTATATGCTGGAATTATGGCACACAATACACTATGTATGACACATATAATGGGTTACTGTGATCGCTGGTCCTGTATATGCTGGAATTATAACACACAATACACTATGTATGACACATATAACGGGTTACTGTGATCACTGGTCCTGTATATGCTGGAATTATGACACACAATACACTATGTATGACACATATAACGGGTTACTGTGATCACTGGTCCTGTATATGCTGGAATTATAACACACAATACACTATGTATGACACATATAATGGGTGACTGTGATCGCTGGTCCTGTATATGCTGGAATTATGACACACAATACACTATGTATGACACATATAATGGGTTACTGTGATCGCTGGTCCTGTATATGCTGGTATTATGACACATAATACACTATGTATGACACATATAATGGGTTACTGTGATCGCTGGTTCTGTATATGCTGGAATTATGACACACAATACACTATGTATGACACATATAATGGGTTACTGTGATCGCTGGTCCTGTATATGCTGGAATTATGACACACAATACACTATGTATGACACATATAATGGGTTACTGTAATCACTGGTCCTGTATATGCTGGAATTATAACACACAATACACTATGTATGACACATATAATGGGTTACTGTGATCGCTGGTCCTCTATATGCTGGTATTATGACACA
This sequence comes from Taudactylus pleione, assembly GCA_031769625.1. Lineage (NCBI taxonomy): Eukaryota > Metazoa > Chordata > Amphibia > Anura > Myobatrachidae > Taudactylus > Taudactylus pleione. The sequence goes on along the minus strand of JAUIMM010000133.1, from coordinate 529,061 downwards.
CAATACACTATGTATGACACATATAATGTCTTACTGTGATCACTGGTCCTGTATATGCTGGAATTATAACACACAATACACTATGTATGACACATATAATGGGTGACTGTAATCACTGGTCCTGTATATGCTGGAATTATGACACACAATACACTATGTATGACACATATAACGGGTTACTGTGATCACTGGTCCTGTATATGCTGGAATTATAACACACAATACACTATGTATGACACATATAATGGGTGACTGTGATCGCTGGTCCTGTATATGCTGGAATTATGACACACAATACACTATGTATGACACATATAATGGGTTACTGTGATCGCTGGTCCTGTATATGCTGGAATTATGACACACAATACACTATGTATGACACATATAATGTGTTACTATGATCACTGGTCCTGTATATGCTGAAATTATGACACAGAATACACTATGTATGATAGATATAATGGGTTACTGTGTTCACTGGTCCTGTATTTGCTGGAATTATGACACACAATACACTATGTATGACACATATAATGGGTTACTGAGATCGCTGGTCCTGTATATGCTGGAATTATGACACACAATACACTATGTATGACACATATAATGGGTTACTGTGATCGCTGGTCCTGTATATGCTGGAATTAAGACACACAATACACTATGTATGACACATATATTGGGTTACTGTGATCACTGGTCCTGTATATGCTGGAATTATGACACACAATACACTTTGTATGACACATATAATGGGTTACTGTGATCACTGATCCTGTATATGCTGGAATTATGGCACACAATACACTATGTATGACACATATAATGTGTTACTATGATCACTGGTCCTGTATATGCTGGAATTATGACACACAATACACTATGTATGACACATATAATGGGTTACTGTGATCGCTGGTCCTGTATATGCTGGAATTATGACACACAATACACAATGTATGACACATATAATGGGTTACTGTGATCACTGGTCCTGTATATGCTGGAATTATGACACACAATACACTATGTGTGACACATATAATGGCTTCCTGTGATCGCTGGTCCTGTATATGCTGAAATTATGACACAGAATACACTATGTATGATACATATAATGGGTTACTGTGTTCACTGGTCCTGTATTTGCTGGAATTATGACACACAATACACTATGTATGACACATATATTGGGTTACTGTGATCGCTGGTCCTGTATATGCTGGAATTATGACACACAATACACTATGTATGACACATATAATGGGTTACTGTGATCGCTGGTCCTGTATATGCTGGAATTATTACACACAATACACTATGTATGACACATATAATGGGTTACTGTGATCACTGGTCCTGTATATGCTGGAATTATGACACACAATACACTATGTATGACACATATAATGTGTAACTATGATCACTGGTCCTGTATATGCTGGAATTATAACACACAATACACTATGTATGACACATATAATGGGTTACTGTGATCGCTGGTCCTGTATATGCTGGTATTATGACACATAATACACTATGTATGACACATATAATGGGTTACTGTGATCGCTGGTTGTGTATATGCTGGAATTATGACACACAATACACAATGTATGACACATATAATGGGTTACTGTGATCACTGGTCCTGTATATGCTGGAATTATGACACACAATACACTATGTATGACACATATAATGGGTTACTGTGATCGCTGGTCCTGTATGTGCTGGAATTATGACACACAATACACTATGTATGACACATATAATGGCTTACTGTGATCACTGGTCCTGTATATGCTGGAATTATGACACACAATACACTATGTATGACACATATAATGGGTTACTGAGATCGCTGGTCCTGTATATGCTGGAATTATGACACACAATACACTATGTATGACACATATAATGGGTTACTGTGATCACTGGTCCTGTATGTGCTGGAATTATGACACACAATACACTATGTATGACACATATAATGGGTTACTGTGATCACTGGTCCTGTATATGCTGGAATTATGACACACAATACACTATGTATGACACATATAACGGGTTACTGTGATCACTGGTCCTGTATATGCTGGAATTATGACACACAATACACTATGTATGACACATATAATGGGTGACTGTGATCGCTGGTCCTGTATATGCTGGATTTATGACACACAATACACTATCTATGACACATATAATTGCTTCCTGTGATTGCTGGTCCTGTATATGCTGGAATTATGACACAATATACTATGTATGACACATATAATGGGTTACTGTGATCGCTGGTCCTGTATATGCTGGAATTATAACACACAATACACTATGTATGACACATATAATGGGTTACTGTGATCACTGGTCCTGTATATGCTGGAATTATGACACACAATACACAATGTATGACACATATAATGGTTACTGTGATCACTGGTCCTGTATATGCTGGAATTATGACACACAATACACTATGTGTGACCCATATAATGGCTTCCTGTGATCGCTGGTCCTGTATATACTGGAATTATGACACACAATACACTATGTATGACACATATAATGGGTTACTGTGATCGCTGGTCCTGTATGTGCTGGAATTATGACACACAATACACTATGTATGACACATATAATGGGTTACTGAGATCGCTGGTCCTGTATATGCTGGAATTATGACACACAATACACTATGTATGACACATATAATGGGTTACTGTGATCTCTGATCCTGTATATGCTGGAATTATGACACACAATACACTATGTATGACACATATAATGGGTTACTGTGATCGCTGGTCCTGTATATGCTGGAATTATGACACACAATACACTATGTATGACACATATAATGGGTTACTGTGATCGCTGGTCCTGTATGTGCTGGAATTATGACACACAATACACTATGTATGACACATATAATGGGTTACTGAGATCGCTGGTCCTGTATATGCTGGAATTATGACACACAATACACTATGTATGACACATATAATGGGTTACTGTGATCTCTGATCCTGTATATGCTGGAATTATGACACACAATACACTATGTATGACACATATAATGGGTTACTGTGATCGCACGTCCTGTATATGCTGGAATTATGACACACAATACACTATGTATGACACATATAATGGGTTACTGAGATAGCTGGTCCTGTATATGCTGGAATTATGACACACAATACACTATGTATGACACATATAATGGGTTACTGTGATCTCTGATCCTGTATATGCTGGAATTATGACACACAATACACTATGTATGACACATATAATGGGTTACTGTGATCACTGGTCCTGTATATGCTGGAATTATGACACACAATACACTATGTATGACACATATAACGGGTTACTGTGATCACTGGTCCTGTATATGCTGGAATTATGACACACAATACACTATGTATGACACATATAATGGGTTACTGTGATCTCTGGTCCTGTATATGCTGGAATTATGACACACAATACACTATCTATGACACATATAATGGCTTCCTGTGATCGCTGGTCCTGTATATGCTGGAATTATGACACAATATACTATGTATGACACATATAATGGGTTACTGTGATCGCTGGTCCTGTATATGCTGGAATTATAACACACAATACACTATGTATGACACATATAATGGGTTACTGTAATCACTGGTCCTGTATATGCTGAAATTATGACAAAGAATACACTAAGTATGATACATATAATGGGTTACTGTGTTCACTGGTCCTGTATTTGCTGGAATTATGACACACAATACACTATGTATGACACATATAATGGGTTACTGTGATCTCTGGTCCTGTATATGCTGGAATTATGACACACAATACACTATGTATGACACATATAATGGGTTACTGTAATCACTGGTCCTGTATATGCTGGAATTATACCACACAATACACTATGTATGACACATATAATGGGTTACTGTGATCGCTGGTCCTGTATATGCTGGTATTATGACACACAATACACTATGTATGACACATATAATGTCTTACTGTGATCACTGGTCCTGTATATGCTGGAATTATAACACACAATACACTATGTATGACACATATAATGGGTTACTGTGATCACTGGTCCTGTATATGCTGGAATTATGACACACAATACACTATGTATGACACATATAACGGGTTACTGTGATCACTGGTCCTGTATATGCTGGAATTATAACACACAATACACTATGTATGACACATATAATGGGTGACTGTGATCGCTGGTCCTGTATATGCTGGAATTATGACACACAATACACTATGTATGACACATATAATGGGTTACTGTGATCGCTGGTCCTGTATATGCTGGTATTATGACACATAATACACTATGTATGACACATATAATGGGTTACTGTGATCGCTGGTTCTGTATATGCTGGAATTATGACACACAATACACTATGTATGACACATATAATGTGTTACTATGATCACTGGTCCTGTATATGCTGAAATTATGACACAGAATACACTATGTATGATAGATATAATGGGTTACTGTGTTCACTGGTCCTGTATTTGCTGGAATTATGACACACAATACACTATGTATGACACATATAATGGGTTACTGAGATCGCTGGTCCTGTATATGCTGGAATTATGACACACAATACACTATGTATGACACATATAATGGGTTACTGTGATCGCTGGTCCTGTATATGCTGGAATTAAGACACACAATACACTATGTATGACACATATAATGGGTTACTGTGATTGCTGGTCCTGTATATGCTGGAATTATGACACACAATACACTTTGTATGACACATATAATGGGTTACTGTGATCACTGATCCTGTATATGCTGGAATTATGGCACACAATACACTATGTATGACACATATAATGTGTTACTATGATCACTGGTCCTGTATATGCTGGAATTATGACACACAATACACTATGTATGACACATATAATGGGTTACTGTGATCGCTGGTCCTGTATATGCTGGAATTATGACACACAATACACAATGTATGACACATATAATGGGTTACTGTGATCACTGGTCCTGTATATGCTGGAATTATGACACACAATACACTATGTGTGACACATATAATGGCTTCCTGTGATCGCTGGTCCTGTATATGCTGAAATTATGACACAGAATACTCTATGTATGATACATATAATGGGTTACTGTGTTCACTGGTCCTGTATTTGCTGGAATTATGACACACAATACACTATGTATGACACATATAATGGGTTACTGTGATCACTGGTCCTGTAAATGCTGGAATTATTACACACAATACACTATGTATGACACATATAATGGGTTACTGTGATCACTGGTCCTGTATATGCTGGAATTATGACACACAATACACTATGTATGACACATATAATGTGTAACTATGATCACTGGTCCTGTATATGCTGGAATTATAACACACAATACACTATGTATGACACATATAATGGGTTACTGTGATCGCTGGTCCTGTATATGCTGGTATTATGACACATAATACACTATGTATGACACATATAATGGGTTACTGTGATCGCTGGTTCTGTATATGCTGGAATTATGACACACAATACACAATGTATGACACATATAATGGGTTACTGTGATCACTGGTCCTGTATATGCTGGAATTATGACACACAATACACTATGTATGACACATATAATGGGTTACTGTGATCGCTGGTCCTGTATGTGCTGGAATTATGACACACAATACACTATGTATGACACATATAATGGGTTACTGTGATCACTGGTCCTGTATATGCTGGAATTATGACACACAATACACTATGTATGACACATATAATGGGTTACTGAGATCGCTGGTCCTGTATATGCTGGAATTATGACACACAATACACTATGTATGACACATATAATGGGTTACTGAGATCGCTGGTCCTGTATATGCTGGAATTATTACACACAATACACTATGTATGACACATATAATGGGTTACTGTGATCTCTGATCCTGTATATGCTGGAATTATGACACACAATACACTATGTATGACACATATAATGGGTTACTGTGATCGCTGGTCCTGTATTTGCTGGAATTATGACACACAATACACTATGTATGACACATATAATGGGTTACTGTGATCGCTGGTCCTGTATATGCTGGAATTATGACACACAATACACTATCTATGACACATATAATTGCTTCCTGTGATTGCTGGTCCTGTATATGCTGGAATTATGACACAATATACTATGTATGACACATATAATGGGTTACTGTGATCGCTGGTCCTGTATATGCTGGAATTATTACACACAATACACTATGTATGACACATATAATGGGTTACTGTGATCGCTGGTTCTGTATATGCTGGAATTATGACACACAATACACAATGTATGACACATATAATGGGTTACTGTGATCACTGATCCTGTATATGCTGGAATTATGACACACAATACACAATGTATGACACATATAATGGGTTACTGTGATCACTGATCCTGTATATGCTGGAATTATGACACACAATACACTATGTATGACACATATAATGGGTTACTGTGATCACTGGTCCTGTATATGCTGGAATTATGACACACAATACACTATGTGTGACCCATATAATGGCTTCCTGTGATCGCTGGTCCTGTATATACTGGAATTATGACACACAATACACTATGTATGACACATATAATGGGTTACTGTGATCGCTGGTCCTGTATGTGCTGGAATTATGACACACAATACACTATGTATGACACATATAATGGGTTACTGTGATCTCTGATCCTGTATATGCTGGAATTATGACACACAATACACTATGTATGACACATATAATGGGTTACTGTGATCGCTGGTCCTGTATGTGCTGGAATTATTACACACAATACACTATGTATGACACATATAATGGGTTACTGTGATCGCTGGTTCTATATATGCTGGAATTATGACACACAATACACAATGTATGACACATATAATGGGTTACTGTGATCGCTGGTCCTGTATATGCTGGAATTATGACACACAATACACTATGTATGACACATATAATGGGTTACTGTGATCACTGGTCCTGTAAATGCTGGAATTATTACACACAATACACTATGTATGACACATATAATGTGTAACTATGATCACTGGTCCTGTATATGCTGGAATTATAACACACAATACACTATGTATGACACATATAATGGGTTACTGTGATCGCTGGTCCTGTATATGCTGGTATTATGACACATAATACACTATGTATGACACATATAATGGGTTACTGTGATCGCTGGTTCTGTATATGCTGGAATTATGACACACAATACACAATGTATGACACATATAATGGGTTACTGTGATCACTGGTCCTGTATATGCTGGAATTATGACACACAATACACTATGTATGACACATATAATGGGTTACTGTGATCGCTGGTCCTGTATGTGCTGGAATTATGACACACAATACACTATGTATGACACATATAATGGCTTACTGTGATCACTGGTCCTGTATATGCTGGAATTATGACACACAATACACTATGTATGACACATATAATGGGTTACTGAGATCGCTGGTCCTGTATATGCTGGAATTATTACACACAATACACTATGTATGACACATATAATGGGTTACTGTGATCTCTGATCCTGTATATGCTGGAATTATGACACACAATACACTATGTATGACACGTATAATGGGTTACTGTGATCGCTGGTCCTGTATATGCTGGAATTATGACACACAATACACTATGTATGACACATATAATGGGTTACTGTGATCACTGGTCCTGTATATGCTGGAATTATGACACACAATACACTATGTATGACACATATAACGGGTTACTGTGATCACTGGTCCTGTATATGCTGGAATTATGACACACAATACACTATGTATGACACATATAATGGGTTACTGTGATCGCTGGTCCTGTATATGCTGGAATTATGACACACAATACACTATGTATGACACATATAATGGGTGACTGTGATCGCTGGTCCTGTATATGCTGGAATTATGACACACAATACACTATCTATGACACATATAATGGGTTACTGTGATCACTGGTCCTGTATATGCTGGATATATGACACACAATACACTATGTATGACACATATAATGGGTTACTGTGATCACTGGTCCTGTATATGCTGGAATTATGACACAATATACTATGTATGACACATATAATGGGTTACTGTGATCGCTGGTCCTGTATATGCTGGAATTATTACACACAATACACTATGTATGACACATATAATGGGTTAATGTGATCGCTGGTTCTGTATATGCTGGAATTATGACACACAATACACAATGTATGACACATATAATGGGTTACTGTGATCACTGGTCCTGTATATGCTGGAATTATGACACACAATACACTATGTATAACACATATAATGGGTTACTGTGATCACTGGTCCTGTATATGCTGGAATTATGACACACAATACACTATGTGTGACCCATATAATGGCTTCCTGTGATCGCTGGTCCTGTATATACTGGAATTATGACACACAATACACTATGTATGACACATATAATGGGTTACTGTGATCGCTGGTCCTGTATGTGCTGGAATTATGACACACAATACACTATGTATGACACATATAATGGGTTACTGTGATCTCTGATCCTGTATATGCTGGAATTATGACACACAATACACTATGTATGACACATATAATGGGTTACTGTGATCGCTGGTCCTGTATATGCTGGAATTATGACACACAATACACTATGTATGACACATATAATGGGTGACTGTGATCGCTGGTCCTGTATATGCTGGAATTATGACACACAATACACTATCTATGACACATATAATGGATTACTGTGATCGCTGGTCCTGTATATGCTGGAATTATGACACAATATACTATGTATGACACATATAATGGGTTACTGTGATCGCTGGTCCTGTATATGCTGGAATTATTACACACAATACACTATGTATGACACATATAATGGGTTACTGTGATCGCTGGTTCTGTATATGCTGGAATTATGACACACAATACACAATGTATGACACATATAATGGGTTACTGTGATCACTGGTCCTGTATATGCTGGATATATGACACACAATACACTATGTATGACACATATAATGGCTTACTGTGATCACTGGTCCTGTTTATGCTGGAATTATGACACACAATACACTATGTGTGACCCATATAATGGCTTCCTGTGATCGCTGGTCCTGTATATACTGGAATTATGACACACAATACACTATGTATGACACATATAATGGGTTACTGTGATCGCTGGTCCTGTATGTGCTGGAATTATGACACACAATACACTATGTATGACACATATAATGGGTTACTGAGATCGCTGGTCCTGTATATGCTGGAATTATGACACACAATACACTATGTATGACACATATAATGGGTTACTGTGATCACTGGTCCTGTATATGCTGGAATTATTACACACAATACACTATGTATGACACATATAATGGGTTACTGTGATCGCTGGTTCTGTATATGCTGGAATTATGACACACAATACACTATGTATGACACATATAATGGCTTACTGTGATCACTGGTCCTGTATATGCTGGAATTATGACACACAATACACTATGTGTGACCCATATAATGGCTTCCTGTGATCGCTGGTCCTGTATATACTGGAATTATGACACACAATACACTATGTATGACACATATAATGTGTTACTGTGATCGCTGGTCCTGTATGTGCTGGAATTATGACACACAATACACTATGTATGACACATATAATGGGTTACTGAGATCGCTGGTCCTGTATATGCTGGAATTATGACACACAATACACTATGTATGACACATATAATGGGTTACTGTGATCTCTGATCCTGTATATGCTGGAATTATGACACACAATACACTATGTATGACACATATAATGGGTTACTGTGATCGCTGGTCCAGTATATGCTGGAATTATGACACACAATACACTATGTATGACACATATAATGGGTTACTGTGATCGCAGGTCCTGTATATGCTGGAATTATGACACACAATACACTATGTATGACACATATAATGGGTTACTGAGATCGCTGGTCCTGTATATGCTGGAATTATGACACACAATACACTATGTATGACACATATAATGGGTTACTGTGATCTCTGATCCTGTATATGCTGGAATTATGACACACAATACACTATGTATGACACATATAATGGGTTACTGTGATCGCTGGTCCTGTATATGCTGGAATTATGACACACAATACACTATGTATGACACATATAATGGGTTACTGTGATCACTGGTCCTGTATATGCTGGAATTATGACACACAATACACTATGTATGACACATATAACGGGTTACTGTGATCACTGGTCCTGTATATGCTGGAATTATGACACACAATACACTATGTATGACACATATAATGGGTTACTGTGATCGCTGGTCCTGTATATGCTGGAATTATGACACACAATACACTATGTATGACACATATAATGGGTTACTGTGATCTCTGGTCCTGTATATGCTGGAATTATGACACACAATACACTATGTATGACACATATAATGGGTTACTGTGATCTCTGGTCCTGTATATGCTGGAATTATGACACACAATACACTATCTATGACACATATAATTGCTTCCTGTGATCGCTGGTCCTGTATATGCTGGAATTATGACACAATATACTATGTATGACACATATAATGGGTTACTGTGATCGCTGGTCCTGTATATGCTGGAATTATGACACACAATACACTCTGTATGACACATATAATGGGTTACTGTGATCACTGGTCCTGTATATGCTGGAATTATGACACACAATACACTATGTATGACACATATAATGTGTTACTATGATCACTGGTCCTGTATATGCTGGAATTATAACACACAATACACTATGTATGACACATACTATGGGTTACTGTGATCGCTGGTCCTGTATATGCTGGAATTATGACACATAATTCACTATGTATGACACATATAATGGGTTACTGTGATCGCTGGTCCTGTATATGCTGAAATTATGACACAGAATACACTATGTATGACACATATAATGGGTTACTGTGTTCACTGGTCCTGTATTTGCTGGAATTATGACACACAATACACTATGTATGACACATATATTGGGTTACTTTAATCACTGGTCCTGTATATGCTGGAATTATGACACACAATACACTATGTATGACACATATAATGGTTACTGTGATCACTGGTCCTGTATATGCTGGAATTATAACACACAATACACTATGTATGACACATATAATGGGTTACTGTGATCGCTGGTCCTGTATATGCTGGAATTATGTCACACAATACACTATGTATGACACATATAATGTGTAACTATGATCACTGGTCCTGTATATGCTGGAATTATAACACACAATACACTATGTATGACACATATAATGGGTTACTGTGATCGCTGGTCCTGTATATGCTGGTATTATGACACATAATACACTATGTATGACACATATAATGGGTTACTGTGATCGCTGGTCCTGTATATGCTGGTATTATGACACATAATACACTATGTATGACACATATAATGGGTTACTGTGATCGCTGGTTCTGTATATGCTGGAATTATGACACACAATACACAATGTATGACACATATAATGGGTTACTGTGATCACTGGTCCTGTATATGCTGGAATTATGACACACAATACACTATGTATGACACATATAATGGGTTACTGTGATCGCTGGTCCTGTATATGCTGGAATTATGACACACAATACACTATGTATGACACATATAATGGGTTACTGTGATCACTGGTCCTGTATATGCTGGAATTATGACACACAATACACTATGTATGACACATATAACGGGTTACTGTGATCACTGGTCCTGTATATGCTGGAATTATGACACACAATACACTATGTATGACACATATAATGGGTTACTGTGATCGCTGGTCCTGTATATGCTGGAATTATGACACACAATACACTATGTATGACACATATAATGGGTGACTGTGATCGCTGGTCCTGTATATGCTGGAATTATGACACACAATACACTATCTATGACACATATAATTGCTTCCTGTGATTGCTGGTCCTGTATATGCTGGAATTATGACACAATATACTATGTATGACACATATAATGGGTTACTGTGATCGCTGGTCCTGCATATGCTGGTATTATGACACATAATACACTATGTATGACACATATAATGGGTTACTGTGATCGCTGGTTCTGTATATGCTGGAATTATGACACACAATACACTATGTATGACACATATAATGTGTTACTATGATCACTGGTCCTGTATATGCTGAAATTATGACACAGAATACACTATGTATGATAGATATAATGGGTTACTGTGTTCACTGGTCCTTCATTTGCTGGAATTATGACACACAATACACTATGTATGACACATATAATGGGTTACTGAGATCGCTGGTCCTGTATATGCTGGAATTATGACACACAATACACTATGTATGACACATATAATGGGTTACTGTGATCGCTGGTCCTGTATATGCTGGAATTAAGACACACAATACACTATGTATGACACATATAATGGGTTACTGTGATTGCTGGTCCTGTATATGCTGGAATTATGACACACAATACACTTTGTATGACACATATAATGGGTTACTGTGATCACTGATCCTGTATATGCTGGAATTATGGCACACAATACACTATGTATGACACATATAATGTGTTACTATGATCACTGGTCCTGTATATGCTGGAATTATGACACACAATACACTATGTATGACACATATAATGGGTTACTGTGATCGCTGGTCCTGTATATGCTGGAATTATGACACACAATACACTATGTGTGACACATATAATGGCTTCCTGTGATCGCTGGTCCTGTATATGCTGAAATTATGACACAGAATACACTATGTATGATACATATAATGGGTTACTGTGTTCACTGGTCCTGTATTTGCTGGAATTATGACACACAATACACTATGTATGACACATATATTGGGTTACTGTGATCGCTGGTCCTGTATATGCTGGAATTATGACACACAATACACTATGTATGACACATATAATGGGTTACTGTGATCACTGGTACTGTAAATGCTGGAATTATTACACACAATACACTATGTATGACACATATAATGGGTTACTGTGATCACTGGTCCTGTATATGCTGGAATTATGACACACAATACACTATGTATGACACATATAATGTGTAACTATGATCACTGGTCCTGTATATGCTGGAATTATAACACACAATACACTATGTATGACACATATAATGGGTTACTGTGATCGCTGGTCCTGTATATGCTGGTATTATGACACATAATACACTATGTATGACACATATAATGGGTTACTGTGATCGCTGGTTCTGTATATGCTGGAATTATGACACACAATACACAATGTATGACACATATAATGGGTTACTGTGATCACTGGTCCTGTATATGCTGGAATTATGACACACAATACACTATGTATGACACATATAATGGGTTACTGTGATCGCTGGTCCTGTATGTGCTGGAATTATGACACACAATACACTATGTATGACACATATAATGGGTTACTGTGATCGCTGGTCCTGTATGTGCTGGAATTATGACACACAATACACTATGTATGACACATATAATAGGTTACTGTGATCACTGGTCCTGTATATGCTGGAATTATGACACACAATACACTATGTATGACACATATAATGGGTTACTGAGATCGCTGGTCCTGTATATGCTGGAATTATTACACACAATACACTATGTATGACACATATAATGGGTTACTGTGATCTCTGATCCTGTATATGCTGGAATTATGACACACAATACACTATGTATGACACATATAATGGGTTACTGTGATCGCTGGTCCTGTATATGCTGGAATTATGACACACAATACACTATGTATGACACATATAATGGGTTACTGTGATCACTGGTCCTGTATATGCTGGAATTATGACACACAATACACTATGTATGACACATATAACGGGTTACTGTGATCACTGGTCCTGTATATGCTGGAATTATGACACACAATACACTATGTATGACACATATAATGGGTTACTGTGATCGCTGGTCCTGTATATGCTGGAATTATGACACACAATACACTATGTATGACACATATAATGGGTGACTGTGATCGCTGGTCCTGTATATGCTGAAATTATGACACACAATACACTATGTATGACACATATAATGGGTTACTGTGATCACTGGTCCTGTATATGCTGGGATTATGACACACAATACACTATGTATGACACATATAATGAGTTACTGTGATCACTGGTCCTGTATATGCTGGAATTATGACACAATATACTATGTATGACACATATAATGGGTTACTGTGATCGCTGGTCCTGTATATGCTGGAATTATTACACACAATACACTATGTATGACACATATAATGGGTTACTGTGATCGCTGGTTCTGTATATGCTGGAATTATGACACACAATACACAATGTATGACACATATAATGGGTTACTGTGATCACTGGTCCTGTATATGCTGGATATATGACACACAATACACTATGTATGACACATATAATGGCTTACTGTGATCACTGGTCCTGTATATGCTGGAATTATGACACACAATACACTATGTGTGACCCATATAATGGCTTCCTGTGATCGCTGGTCCTGCATATACTGGAATTATGACACACAATACACTATGTATGACACATATAATGGGTTACTGTGATCGCTGGTCCTGTATGTGCTGGAATTATGACACACAATACACTATGTATGACACATATAATGGGTTACTGAGATCGCTGGTCCTGTATATGCTGGAATTATGACACACAATACACTATGTATGACACATATAATGGGTTACTGTGATCTCTGATCCTGTATATGCTGGAATTATGACACACAATACACTATGTATGACACATATAATGGGTTACTGTGATCGCTGGTCCTGTATATGCTGGAATTATGACACACAATACACTATGTATGACACATATAATGGGTGACTGTGATCGCTGGTCCTGTATATGCTGGAATTATGACACACAATACACTATCTATGACACATATAATTGCTTCCTGTGATTGCTGGTCCTGTATATGCTGGAATTATGACACAATATACTATGTATGACACATATAATGGGTTACTGTGATCGCTGGTCCTGTATATGCTGGAATTATTACACACAATACACTATGTATGACACATATAATGGGTTACTGTGATCGCTGGTTCTGTATATGCTGGAATTATGACACACAATACACAATGTATGACACATATAATGGGTTACTGTGATCACTGGTCCAGTATATGCTGGATATATGACACACAATACACTATGTATGACACATATAATGGCTTACTGTGATCACTGGTCCTGTATATGCTGGAATTATGACACACAATACACTATGTATGACACATATAATGGGTTACTGTGATCGCTGGTCCTGTATGTGCTGGAATTATGATACACAATACACTATGTATGACACATATAATGGGTTACTGAGATCGCTGGTCCTGTATATGCTGGAATTATGACACACAATACACTATGTATGACACATATAATGGGTTACTGTGATCACTGGTCCTGTATATGCTGGAATTATTACACACAATACACTATGTATGACACATATAATGGGTTACTGTGATCGCTGGTTCTGTATATGCTGGAATTATGACACACAATACACAATGTATGACACATATAATGGGTTACTGTGATCACTGGTCCTGTATATGCTGGATATATGACACACAATACACTATGTATGACACATATAATGGCTTACTGTGATCACTGGTCCTGTATATGCTGGAATTATGACACACAATACACTATGTGTGACCCATATAATGGCTTCCTGTGATCGCTGGTCCTGTATATACTGGAATTATGACACACAATACACTATGTATGACACATATAATGGGTTACTGTGATCGCTGGTCCTGTATGTGCTGGAATTATGACACACAATACACTATGTATGACACATATAATGGGTTACTGTGATCTCTGATCCTGTATATGCTGGAATTATGACACACAATACACTATGTATGACACATATAATGGGTTACTGTGATCGCTGGTCCAGTATATGCTGGAATTATGACACACAATACACTATGTATGACACATATAATGGGTTACTGTGATCGCAGGTCCTGTATATGCTGGAATTATGACACACAATACACTATGTATGACACATATAATGGGTTACTGAGATCGCTGGTCCTGTATATGCTGGAATTATGACACACAATACACTATGTATGACACATATAATGGGTTACTGTGATCTCTGATCCTGTATATGCTGGAATTATGACACACAATACACTATGTATGACACATATAATGGGTTACTGTGATCGCTGGTCCTGTATATGCTGGAATTATGACACACAATACACTATGTATGACACATATAATGGGTTACTGTGATCGCTGGTCCTGTATATGCTGGAATTAGGACACACAATACACTATGCATGACACATATAATGGGTTACTGTGATCACTGGTCCTGTATATGCTGGAATTATGACACACAATACACTATGTATGACACATATAACGGGTTACTGTGATCACTGGTCCTGTATATGCTGGAATTATGACACACAATACACTATGTATGACACATATAATGGGTTACTGTGATCGCTGGTCCTGTATATGCTGGAATTATGACACACAATACACTATGTATGACACATATAATGGGTGACTGTGATTGCTGGTCCTGTATATGCTGGAATTATGACACACAATACACTATGTATGACACATATAATGGGTTACTGTGATCTCTGGTCCTGTATATGCTGGAATTATGACACACAATACACTATCTATGACACATATAATTGCTTCCTGTGATCGCTGGTCCTGTATATGCTGGAATTATGACACAATATACTATGTATGACACATATAATGGGTTACTGTGATCGCTGGTCCTGTATGTGCTGGAATTATGACACACAATACACTATGTATGACACATATAATGGGTTACTGAGATCGCTGGTCCTGTATATGCTGGAATTATGACACACAATACACTATGTATGACACATATAATGGGTTACTGTGATCTCTGATCCTGTATATGCTGGAATTATGACACACAATACACTATGTATGACACATATAATGGGTTACTGTGATCGCTGGTCCTGTATATGCTGGAATTATGACACACAATACACTATGTATGACACATATAATGGGTGACTGTGATCGCTGGTCCTGTATATGCTGGAATTATGACACACAATACACTATCTATGACACATATAATTGCTTCCTGTGATTGCTGGTCCTGTATATGCTGGAATTATGACACAATATACTATGTATGACACATATAATGGGTTACTGTGATCGCTGGTCCTGTATATGCTGGAATTATTACACACAATACACTATGTATGACACATATAATGGGTTACTGTGATCGCTGGTTCTGTATATGCTGGAATTATGACACACAATACACAATGTATGACACATATAATGGGTTACTGTGATCACTGGTCCAGTATATGCTGGATATATGACACACAATACACTATGTATGACACATATAATGGCTTACTGTGATCACTGGTCCTGTATATGCTGGAATTATGACACACAATACACTATGTATGACACATATAATGGGTTACTGTGATCGCTGGTCCTGTATGTGCTGGAATTATGATACACAATACACTATGTATGACACATATAATGGGTTACTGAGATCGCTGGTCCTGTATATGCTGGAATTATGACACACAATACACTATGTATGACACATATAATGGGTTACTGTGATCACTGGTCCTGTATATGCTGGAATTATGACACACAATACACTATGTATGACACATATAATGGGTTACTGTGATCACTGGTCCTGTATATGCTGGGATTATGACACACAATACACTATGTATGACACATATAATGGGTTACTGTGATCACTGGTCCTGTATATGCTGGAATTATGACACAATATACTATGTATGACACATATAATGGGTTACTGTGATCGCTGGTCCTGTATATGCTGGAATTATTACACACAATACACTATGTATGACACATATAATGGGTTACTGTGATCGCTGGTTCTGTATATGCTGGAATTATGACACACAATACACAATGTATGACACATATAATGGGTTACTGTGATCACTGGTCCTGTATATGCTGGATATATGACACACAATACACTATGTATGACACATATAATGGCTTACTGTGATCACTGGTCCTGTATATGCTGGAATTATGACACACAATACACTATGTGTGACCCATATAATGGCTTCCTGTGATCGCTGGTCCTGCATATACTGGAATTATGACACACAATACACTATGTATGACACATATAATGGGTTACTGTGATCGCTGGTCCTGTATGTGCTGGAATTATGACACACAATACACTATGTATGACACATATAATGGGTTACTGAGATCGCTGGTCCTGTATATGCTGGAATTATGACACACAATACACTATGTATGACACATATAATGGGTTACTGTGATCTCTGATCCTGTATATGCTGGAATTATGACACACAATACACTATGTATGACACATATAATGGGTTACTGTGATCGCTGGTCCTGTATATGCTGGAATTATGACACACAATACACTATGTATGACACATATAATGGGTGACTGTGATCGCTGGTCCTGTATATGCTGGAATTATGACACACAATACACTATCTATGACACATATAATTGCTTCCTGTGATTGCTGGTCCTGTATATGCTGGAATTATGACACAATATACTATGTATGACACATATAATGGGTTACTGTGATCGCTGGTCCTGTATATGCTGGAATTATTACACACAATACACTATGTATGACACATATAATGGGTTACTGTGATCGCTGGTTCTGTATATGCTGGAATTATGACACACAATACACAATGTATGACACATATAATGGGTTACTGTGATCACTGGTCCAGTATATGCTGGATATATGACACACAATACACTATGTATGACACATATAATGGCTTACTGTGATCACTGGTCCTGTATATGCTGGAATTATGACACACAATACACTATGTATGACACATATAATGGGTTACTGTGATCGCTGGTCCTGTATGTGCTGGAATTATGATACACAATACACTATGTATGACACATATAATGGGTTACTGAGATCGCTGGTCCTGTATATGCTGGAATTATGACACACAATACACTATGTATGACACATATAATGGGTTACTGTGATCACTGGTCCTGTATATGCTGGAATTATGACACACAATACACTATGTATGACACATATAATGGGTTACTGTGATCACTGGTCCTGTATATGCTGGGATTATGACACACAATACACTATGTATGACACATATAATGGGTTACTGTGATCACTGGTCCTGTATATGCTGGAATTATGACACAATATACTATGTATGACACATATAATGGGTTACTGTGATCGCTGGTCCTGTATATGCTGGAATTATTACACACAATACACTATGTATGACACATATAATGGGTTACTGTGATCGCTGGTTCTGTATATGCTGGAATTATGACACACAATACACAATGTATGACACATATAATGGGTTACTGTGATCACTGGTCCTGTATATGCTGGATATATGACACACAATACACTATGTATGACACATATAATGGCTTACTGTGATCACTGGTCCTGTATATGCTGGAATTATGACACACAATACACTATGTGTGACCCATATAATGGCTTCCTGTGATCGCTGGTCCTGCATATACTGGAATTATGACACACAATACACTATGTATGACACATATAATGGGTTACTGTGATCGCTGGTCCTGTATGTGCTGGAATTATGACACACAATACACTATGTATGACACATATAATGGGTTACTGAGATCGCTGGTCCTGTATATGCTGGAATTATGACACACAATACACTATGTATGACACATATAATGGGTTACTGTGATCTCTGATCCTGTATATGCTGGAATTATGACACACAATACACTATGTATGACACATATAATGGGTTACTGTGATCGCTGGTCCTGTATATGCTGGAATTATGACACACAATACACTATGTATGACACATATAATGGGTGACTGTGATCGCTGGTCCTGTATATGCTGGAATTATGACACACAATACACTATCTATGACACATATAATTGCTTCCTGTGATTGCTGGTCCTGTATATGCTGGAATTATGACACAATATACTATGTATGACACATATAATGGGTTACTGTGATCGCTGGTCCTGTATATGCTGGAATTATTACACACAATACACTATGTATGACACATATAATGGGTTACTGTGATCGCTGGTTCTGTATATGCTGGAATTATGACACACAATACACAATGTATGACACATATAATGGGTTACTGTGATCACTGGTCCAGTATATGCTGGATATATGACACACAATACACTATGTATGACACATATAATGGCTTACTGTGATCACTGGTCCTGTATATGCTGGAATTATGACACACAATACACTATGTATGACACATATAATGGGTTACTGTGATCGCTGGTCCTGTATGTGCTGGAATTATGATACACAATACACTATGTATGACACATATAATGGGTTACTGAGATCGCTGGTCCTGTATATGCTGGAATTATGACACACAATACACTATGTATGACACATATAATGGGTTACTGTGATCACTGGTCCTGTATATGCTGGAATTATTACACACAATACACTATGTATGACACATATAATGGGTTACTGTGATCGCTGGTTCTGTATATGCTGGAATTATGACACACAATACACAATGTATGACACATATAATGGGTTACTGTGATCACTGGTCCTGTATATGCTGGATATATGACACACAATACACTATGTATGACACATATAATGGCTTACTGTGATCACTGGTCCTGTATATGCTGGAATTATGACACACAATACACTATGTGTGACCCATATAATGGCTTCCTGTGATCGCTGGTCCTGTATATACTGGAATTATGACACACAATACACTATGTATGACACATATAATGGGTTACTGTGATCGCTGGTCCTGTATGTGCTGGAATTATGACACACAATACACTATGTATGACACATATAATGGGTTACTGTGATCTCTGATCCTGTATATGCTGGAATTATGACACACAATACACTATGTATGACACATATAATGGGTTACTGTGATCGCTGGTCCAGTATATGCTGGAATTATGACACACAATACACTATGTATGACACATATAATGGGTTACTGTGATCGCAGGTCCTGTATATGCTGGAATTATGACACACAATACACTATGTATGACACATATAATGGGTTACTGAGATCGCTGGTCCTGTATATGCTGGAATTATGACACACAATACACTATGTATGACACATATAATGGGTTACTGTGATCTCTGATCCTGTATATGCTGGAATTATGACACACAATACACTATGTATGACACATATAATGGGTTACTGTGATCGCTGGTCCTGTATATGCTGGAATTATGACACACAATACACTATGTATGACACATATAATGGGTTACTGTGATCGCTGGTCCTGTATATGCTGGAATTAGGACACACAATACACTATGCATGACACATATAATGGGTTACTGTGATCACTGGTCCTGTATATGCTGGAATTATGACACACAATACACTATGTATGACACATATAACGGGTTACTGTGATCACTGGTCCTGTATATGCTGGAATTATGACACACAATACACTATGTATGACACATATAATGGGTTACTGTGATCGCTGGTCCTGTATATGCTGGAATTATGACACACAATACACTATGTATGACACATATAATGGGTGACTGTGATTGCTGGTCCTGTATATGCTGGAATTATGACACACAATACACTATGTATGACACATATAATGGGTTACTGTGATCTCTGGTCCTGTATATGCTGGAATTATGACACACAATACACTATCTATGACACATATAATTGCTTCCTGTGATCGCTGGTCCTGTATATGCTGGAATTATGACACAATATACTATGTATGACACATATAATGGGTTACTGTGATCGCTGGTCCTGTATGTGCTGGAATTATGACACACAATACACTATGTATGACACATATAATGGGTTACTGAGATCGCTGGTCCTGTATATGCTGGAATTATGACACACAATACACTATGTATGACACATATAATGGGTTACTGTGATCTCTGATCCTGTATATGCTGGAATTATGACACACAATACACTATGTATGACACATATAATGGGTTACTGTGATCGCTGGTCCTGTATATGCTGGAATTATGACACACAATACACTATGTATGACACATATAATGGGTGACTGTGATCGCTGGTCCTGTATATGCTGGAATTATGACACACAATACACAATGTATGACACATATAATGGGTTACTGTGATCACTGGTCCAGTATATGCTGGATATATGACACACAATACACTATGTATGACACATATAATGGCTTACTGTGATCACTGGTTCTGTATATGCTGGAATTATGACACACAATACACTATGTATGACACATATAATGGGTTACTGTGATCGCTGGTCCTGTATGTGCTGGAATTATGATACACAATACACTATGTATGACACATATAATGGGTTACTGAGATCGCTGGTCCTGTATATGCTGGAATTATGACACACAATACACTATGTATGACACATATAATGGGTTACTGTGATCACTGGTCCTGTATATGCTGGAATTATTACACACAATACACTATGTATGACACATATAATGGGTTACTGTGATCGCTGGTTCTGTATATGCTGGAATTATGACACACAATACACAATGTATGACACATATAATGGGTTACTGTGATCACTGGTCCTGTATATGCTGGATATATGACACACAATACACTATGTATGACACATATAATGGCTTACTGTGATCACTGGTCCTGTATATGCTGGAATTATGACACACAATACACTATGTGTGACCCATATAATGGCTTCCTGTGATCGCTGGTCCTGTATATACTGGAATTATGACACACAATACACTATGTATGACACATATAATGGGTTACTGTGATCGCTGGTCCTGTATGTGCTGGAATTATGACACACAATACACTATGTATGACACATATAATGGGTTACTGTGATCTCTGATCCTGTATATGCTGGAATTATGACACACAATACACTATGTATGACACATATAATGGGTTACTGTGATCGCTGGTCCAGTATATGCTGGAATTATGACACACAATACACTATGTATGACACATATAATGGGTTACTGTGATCGCAGGTCCTGTATATGCTGGAATTATGACACACAATACACTATGTATGACACATATAATGGGTTACTGAGATCGCTGGTCCTGTATATGCTGGAATTATGACACACAATACACTATGTATGACACATATAATGGGTTACTGTGATCTCTGATCCTGTATATGCTGGAATTATGACACACAATACACTATGTATGACACATATAATGGGTTACTGTGATCGCTGGTCCTGTATATGCTGGAATTATGACACACAATACACTATGTATGACACATATAATGGGTTACTGTGATCGCTGGTCCTGTATATGCTGGAATTAGGACACACAATACACTATGCATGACACATATAATGGGTTACTGTGATCACTGGTCCTGTATATGCTGGAATTATGACACACAATACACTATGTATGACACATATAATGGGTTACTGTGATCGCTGGTCCTGTATATGCTGGAATTATGACACACAATACACTATGTATGACACATATAATGGGTGACTGTGATTGCTGGTCCTGTATATGCTGGAATTATGACACACAATACACTATGTATGACACATATAATGGGTTACTGTGATCACTGGTCCTGTATATGCTGGAATTATGACACACAATACACTATCTATGACACATATAATTGCTTCCTGTGATCGCTGGTCCTGTATATGCTGGAATTATGACACAATATACTATGTATGACACATATAATGGGTTACTGTGATCGCTGGTCCTGTATATGCTGGAATTATGACACACAATACACTATGTATGACACATATAATGGGTTACTGTGATCGCTGGTCCTGTATATGCTGGAATTATGACACACAATACACTTTGTATGACACATATAATGGGTTACTGTGTTCACTGGTCCTGTATTTGCTGGAATTATGACACACAATACACTATGTATGACACATATAATGTGTTACTATGATCACTGGTCCTGTATATGCTGGAATTATGACACACAATACACTATGTATGACACATATAATGGGTTACTGTGATCGCTGGTCCTGTATATGCTGAAATTATGACACAGAATACACTATGTATGACACATATAATGGGTTACTGTGATCGCTGGTCCTGTATTTGCTGGAATTATGACACACAATACACTATATAATGACACATATAATGGGTTACTGTGATCTCTGGTCCTGTATATGCTGGAATTATGACACACAATACACTATGTATGACACATATATTGGGTTTCTTTAATCACTGGTCCTGTATATGCTGGAATTATGGCACACAATACACTATGTATGACACATATAATGTGTTACTATGATCACTGGTCCTGTATATGCTGGAATTATGACACACAATACACTATGTATGACACATATAATGGGTTACTGTGATCACTGGTCCTGTATATGCTGGAATTATGACACACAATACACTATGTGTGACACATATAATGGCTTCCTGTGATCGCTGGTCCTGTATATGCTGAAATTATGACACAGAATACACTATGTATGATACATATAATGGGTTACTGTGTTCACTGGTCCTGTATTTGCAGGAATTATGACACACAATACACTATGTATGACACATATATTGGGTTACTGTGATCGCTGGTCCTGTATATGCTGGAATTATGACACACAATACACTATGTATGACACATATAATGGGTTACTGTGATCACTGGTCCTGTAAATGCTGGAATTATTACACACAATACACTATGTATGACACATATAATGGGTTACTGTGATCACTGGTCCTGTATATGCTGGAATTTTGACACACAATACACTATGTATGACACATATAATGTGTAACTATGATCACTGGTCCTGTATATGCTGGAATTATAACACACAATACACTATGTATGACACATATAATGGGTTACTGTGATCGCTGGTCCTGTATATGCTGGTATTATGACACATAATACACTATGTATGACACATATAATGGGTTACTGTGATCGCTGGTTCTGTATATGCTGGAATTATGACACACAATACACAATGTATGACACATATAATGGGTTACTGTGATCACTGGTCCTGTATATGCTGGAATTATGACACACAATACACTATGTATGACACATATAATGGGTTACTGTGATCACTGGTCCTGTATATGCTGGAATTATGACACACAATACACTATGTATGACACATATAACGGGTTACTGTGATCACTGGTCCTGTATATGCTGGAATTATGACACACAATACACTATGTATGACACATATAATGGGTGAGTGTGATCGCTGGTCCTGTATATGCTGGAATTATGACACACAATACACTATCTATGACACATATAATTGCTTCCTGTGATTGCTGGTCCTGTATATGCTGGAATTATGACACAATATACTATGTATGACACATATAATGGGTTACTGTGATCGCTGGTCCTGTATATGCTGGAATTATTACACACAATACACTATGTATGACACATATAATGGGTTACTGTGATCGCTGGTTCTGTATATGCTGGAATTATGACACACAATACACAATGTATGACACATATAATGGGTTACTGTGATCACTGGTCCTGTATATGCTGGATATATGACACACAATACACTATGTATGACACATATAATGGCTTACTGTGATCACTGGTCCTGTATATACTGGAATTATGACACACAATACACTATGTGTGACCCATATAATGGCTTCCTGTGATCGCTGGTCCTGTATATACTGGAATTATGACTCACAATACACTATGTATGACACATATAATGGGTTACTGTGATCGCTGGTCCTGTATGTGCTGGAATTATGACACACAATACACTATGTATGACACATATAATGGGTTACTGAGATCGCTGGTCCTGTATATGCTGGAATTATGACACACAATACACTATGTATGACACATATAATGGGTTACTGTGATCTCTGATCCTGTATATGCTGGAATTATGACACACAATACACTATGTATGACACATATAATGGGTTACTGTGATCGCTGGTCCTGTATATGCTGGAATTATGACACACAATACACTATGTATGACACATATAATGGGTGACTGTGATCGCTGGTCCTGTATATGCTGGAATTATGACACACAATACACTATGTATGACACATATAATGGCTTACTGTGATCACTGGTCCTGTATATGCTGGAATTATGACACACAATACACTATGTATGACACATATAATGGCTTACTGTGATCGCTGGTCCTGTATATACTGGAATTATGACACACAATACACTATGTATGACACATATAATGGGTTACTGTGATCGCTGGTCCTGTATGTGCTGGAATTATGACACACAATACACTATGTATGACACATATAATGGGTTACTGAGATCGCTGGTCCTGTATATGCTGGAATTATGACACACAATACACTATGTATGACACATATAATGGGTTACTGTGATCTCTGATCCTGTATATGCTGGAATTATGACACACAATACACTATGTATGACACATATAATGGGTTACTGTGATCGCTGGTCCAGTATATGCTGGAATTATGACACACAATACACTATGTATGACACATATAATGGGTTACTGTGATCGCAGGTCCTGTATATGCTGGAATTATGACACACAATACACTATGTATGACACATATAATGGGTTACTGAGATCGCTGGTCCTGTATATGCTGGAATTATGACACACAATACACTATGTATGACACATATAATGGGTTACTGTGATCTCTGATCCTGTATATGCTGGAATTATGACACACAATACACTATGTATGACACATATAATGGGTTACTGTGATCGCTGGTCCTGTATATGCTGGAATTATGACACACAATACACTATGTATGACACATATAATGGGTTACTGTGATCGCTGGTCCTGTATATGCTGGAATTAGGACACACAATACACTATGCATGACACATATAATGGGTTACTGTGATCACTGGTCCTGTATATGCTGGAATTATGACACACAATACACTATGTATGACACATATAACGGGTTACTGTGATCACTGGTCCTGTATATGCTGGAATTATGACACACAATACACTATGTATGACACATATAATGGGTTACTGTGATCGCTGGTCCTGTATATGCTGGAATTATGACACACAATACACTATGTATGACACATATAATGGGTGACTGTGATTGCTGGTCCTGTATATGCTGGAATTATGACACACAATACACTATGTATGACACATATAATGGGTTACTCTGATCTCTGGTCCTGTATATGCTGGAATTATGACACACAATACACTATCTATGACACATATAATTGCTTCCTGTGATCGCTATTCCTGTATATGCTGGAATTATGACACAATATACTATGTATGACACATATAATGGGTTACTGTGATCGCTGGTCCTGTATATGCTGGAATTATGACACACAATACACTATGTATGACACATATAATGGGTTACTGTGATCGCTGGTCCTGTATATGCTGGAATTATGACACACAATACACTTTGTATGACACATATAACGGGTTACTGTGTTCACTGGTCCTGTATTTGCTGGAATTATGACACACAATACACTCTGTATGACACATATAATGGGTTACTGTGATCACTGGTCCTGTATATGCTGGAATTATGACACACAATACACTATGTATGACACATATAATGTGTTACTATGATCACTGGTCCTGTATATGCTGGAATTATAACACACAATACACTATGTATGACACATACTATGGGTTACTGTGATCGCTGGTCCTGTATATGCTGGAATTATGACACATAATTCACTATGTATGACACATACTATGGGTTACTGTGATCGCTGGTCCTGTATATGCTGGAATTATGACACACAATACACTATGTATGACACATATAATGGTTACTGTGATCACTGGTCCTGTATATGCTGGAATTATAACACACAATACAATATGTATGACACATATAATGGGTTTCTGTGATCGCTGGTCCTGTATATGCTGGAATTATGACACACAATACACTATGTATGACACATATATTGGGTTACTGTAATCACTGGTCCTGTATATGCTGGAATTATGACACACAATACACTATGTATGACACATATAACGGGTTACTGTGATCACTGGTCCTGTATATGCTGGAATTATGACACACAATACACTATGTATGACACATATAATGGGTGACTGTGATTGCTGGTCCTGTATATGCTGGAATTATGACACACAATACACTATGTATGACACATATAATGGGTTACTGTGATCTCTGGTCCTGTATATGCTGGAATTATGACACACAATACACAATGTATGACACATATAATGGGTTACTGTGATCACTGGTCCTGTATATGCTGGAATTATGACACACAATACACTATGTATGACACACATAATGGGTTACTGTGATCACTGGTCCTGTATATGCTGGAATTATGACACACAATACACTATGTATGACACATATAATGGTTACTGTGATCGCTGGTCCTGTATATGCTGGAATTATAACACACAATACACTATGTATGACACATATAATGGGTTACTGTGATCACTGGTCCTGTATATGTTGGAATTATAACACACAATACACTATGTATGACACATATAATGGGTTACTGTGATCACTGGTCCTGTATATGCTGGAATTATGACACACAATACACTATGTATGACACATATAATGGGTTACTGTGATCACTGGTCCTGTATATGCTGGAATTATGACACACAATACACTATGTATGACACATATAATGGGTTACTGTGATCACTGGTCCTGTATATGCTGGATATATGACACACAATACACAATGTATGACACATATAATGGGTTACTGTGATCACTGGTCCTGTATATGCTGGATATATGACACACAATACACTATGTATGACACATATAATGGGTTACTGTGATCACTGGTCCTGTATATGCTGGATATATGAAACACAATACACTATGTATGACACATATAATTGCTTACTGTGATCACTGGTCCTGTATATGCTGGAATTATGACACACAATACACTATGTGTGACACATATAATGGCTTCCTGTGATTGCTGGTCCTGTATATACTGGAATTATGACACACAATACACTATGTATGACACATATAATGGGTTACTGTGATCGCTGGTCCTGAATGTGCTGGAATTATGACACACAATACACTATGTGTGACACATATAATGGCTTCCTGTGATCGCTGGTCCTGTATATACTGGAATTATGACACACAATACACTATGTAAGACACATATAATGGGTTACTGTGAGCGCTGTTCCTGTATATGCTGGAATTATGACACACAATACACTATGTATGACACATATAATGGGTTACTGTGATCACTGGTCCTGTATATACTGGAATTATGACACACAATACACTATGTGTGACACATATAATAGCTTCCTGTGATCGCTGGTCCTGTATATACTGGAATTATGACACACAATACACTATGTATGACACATATAAAGGGCTACTGAGATCGCTGTTCCTGTATATGCTGGAATTATGACACACAATACACTATGTATGACACATATAATGGGTTACTGTGATCACTGGTCCTGTATATGCTGGAATTATGACACACAATACACTATGTATGACACATATAACGGATTACTGTGATCACTGGTCCTGTATATGCTGGAATTATGACACACAATACACTATGTATGACACATATAATGGGTTACTGTGATCGCTGGTCCTGTATATGCTGGAATTATAACACACAATACACTATGTATGACACATATAATGGGTTACTGTGATCACTGGTCCTGTATATGCTGGAATTATGACACACAATACACTATGTATGACACATATAATGGGTTACTGTGATCGCTGGTTCTGTATATGCTGGAATTATGACACACAATACACAATGCATGACACATATAATGGGTTACTGTGATCACTGGTCCTGTATATGCTGGATTTATGACACACAATACACTATGTATGACACATATAATGGGTTACTGTGATCACTGGTCCTGTATATGCTGGATATATGAAACAATACACTATGTATGACACATATAATGGCTTACTGTGATCACTGGTCCTGTATATGCTGGAATTATGACACACAATACACTATGTGTGACACAAATAATGGCTTCCTGTGATCGCTGTTCCTGTATATACTGGAATTATGACTCACAATACACTATGTATGACATATAATGGGTTACTGTGATCGCTGGTCCTGTATATGCTGGAAGTATGACACACAATACACTATGTATGACACATATAATGGGTTACTGTGATCGCTGGTCCTGAATGTGCTGGAATTATGACACACAATACACTATGTATGACACATATAATGGGTTACTGTGATCGCTGGTCCTGTATATACTGGAATTATGACACACAATACACTATGTAAGACACATATAATGGGTTACTGTGAGCGCTGTTCCTGTATATGCTGGAATTATGACACACAATACACTATGTATGACACATATAATGGGTTACTGTGATCACTGGTCCTGTATATACTGGAATTATGACACACAATACACTATGTGTGACACATATAATGGGTTACTGTGATCGCTGGTCCTGTATATGCTGGAATTATGACACACAATACACTATGTATGACACATATAATGGGTTACTGTGATCACTGGTCCTGTATATGCTGGAATTATGACACACAATACACTATGTATGACACATATAACGGATTACTGTGATCACTGGTCCTGTATATGCTGGAATTATGACACACAATACACTATGTATGACACATATAATGGGTTACTGTGATTGCTGGTCCTGTATATGCTGGAATTATGACACACAATACACTATGTATGACACATATAATGGGTTACTGTGATCGCTGGTCCTGTATATGCTGGAATTATGACACACAATACACTATGTATGACACATATAATTGCTTCCTGTGATCGCTGGTCCTGTATATGCTGGAATTATGACACAATACACTATGTATGACACATATAATGGGTTACTGTGATCACTGGTCCTGTGTATGCTGGAATTATGACACACAATACACTATGTATGACACATATAATGGGTTACTGTGATCACTGGTCCTGTATATGCTGGAATTATGACACAATACACTATGTATGACACATATAATGGGTTACTGTGATCACTGGTCCTGTATATACTGGAATTATGACACACAATACACTATGTATGACACATATAATGGGTTACTGTGATCACTGGTCCTGTATATGCTGGAATTATGACACACAATACACTATGTATGATACATATAATGGTTACTGTGATCGCTGGTCCTGTATATGCTGGAATTATGACACACAATACACTATGTATGACACATATAATGGGTTACTGTGATCACTGGTCCTGTATATGCTGGGATTATGACACACAATACACTATGTATGACACATATAATTGGTTACTGTGATCGCTGGTCCTGTATATGCTGGAATTATAACACACAATACACTATCTATGACACATATAATGGGTTACTGTGATCACTGGTCCTGTATTTGCTGGAATTATGACACACAATACACTATGTATGACACATATATTGGGTTACTGTGATCACTGGTCCTGTATATGCTGGGATTATTCCACACAATACACTATGTATGACACATATAATGGGTTACTGTGATCGCTGGTCCTGTATATGCTGAAATTATGACACAGAATACACTATGTATGATACATATAATGGGTTACTGTGTTCACTGGTCCTGTATTTGCTGGAATTATGACACACAATACACAATGTATGACACATATAATGTGTTACTATGATCGCTGGTCCTGTATCTGCTGGAATTATAACACACAATACACTATGTATGACACATATAATGGGTTACTGTGATCGCTGGTCCTGTATATGCTGAAATTATGACACAGAATACACTATGTATGATACATATAATGGGTTACTGTGTTCACTGGTCC
The DNA here is from genome assembly GCA_031769625.1 of Taudactylus pleione. NCBI lineage: Eukaryota > Metazoa > Chordata > Amphibia > Anura > Myobatrachidae > Taudactylus > Taudactylus pleione. The sequence goes on along the minus strand of JAUIMM010000133.1, from coordinate 496,504 downwards.
TGTATTTGCTGGAATTATGACACACAATACACAATGTATGACACATATAATGTGTTACTATGATCACTGGTCCTGTATATGCTGGAATTATAACACACAATATACTATGTATGACACATATAATGGGTTACTGTGATCGCTGGTCCTGTATATGCTGGAATTATGACACACAATACACTATGTATGACACATATAATGTGTTACTATGATCACTGGTCCTGTATATGCTGAAATTATGATACAGAATACACTGTGTTTGATACATATAATGGGTTACTGTGTTCACTGGTCCTGTATTTGCTGGAATTATGACACACATTACACTATGTATGACACATCTAATGGGTTACTGAGATCGCTGGTCCTGTATTTGCTGGAATTATGACACACATTACACTATGTATGACACATATAACGGGTTACTGTGATCTCTGATCCTGTATATGCTGGAATTATGACACACAATACACTATGTATGACACATATAATGGGTTACTGTGATCGCTGGTCCTGTATATGCTGGAATTAAGACACACAATACACTATGTATGACACATATAATGGGTTACTGTGATCACTGGTCCTTTATATGCTGGAATTATGACACACAATACACTTTGTATGACACATATAATGGGTTACTGTGATCTCTGATCCTGTATATGCTGGAATTATGACACACAATACACTATGTATGACACATATAATGGGTTACTGTGATCACTGGTCCTTTATATGCTGGAATTATGACACACAATACACTATGTATGACACATATAATGGGTTACTGTGATCACTGGTCCTTTATATGCTGGAATTATGACACAATACACTTTGTATGACACATATAATGGGTTACTGTGATCACTGGTCATGTATATGCTGGAATTATGGCACACAATACACTATGTATGACACATATAATGGGTTACTGTGATCGCTGGTCCTGTATATGCTGGAATTATGACACACAATACACTATGTATGACACATATAATGTGTTACTATGAATACTGGTCCTGTATATGCTGGAATTATGACACACAATACACTATGTATGACACATATAATGGGTTACTGTGATCGCTGGTCCTGTATATGCTGGAATTATGACACACAATACACTATGTATGACACATATAATGGGTTACTGTGATCACTGGTCCTGTAAATGCTGGAATTATGACACACAATACACTATGTATGACACATATAATGGGTTACTGTGATCACTGGTCCTGTATATGCTGGAATTATGACACACAATACACTATGTGTGACACATATAATGGCTTCCTGTGATCGCTGGTCCTGTATATGCTGGAATTATGACACACAATACACTATGTATGACACATATATTGGGTTACTGTGATCGCTGGTCCTGTATATGCTGGAATTATGGCACACAATACACTATGTATGACACATATAATGTGTAACTATGATCACTGGTCCTGTATATGCTGGAATTATAACACACAATACACTATGTATGACACATATAATGGGTTACTGTGATCGCTGGTCCTGTATATGCTGGTATTATGACACATAATACACTATGTATGACACATATAATGGGTTACTGTGATCGCTGGTTCTGTATATGCTGGAATTATGACACACAATACACTATGTATGACACATATAATGGGTTACTGTGATCGCTGGTCCTGTATGTGCTGGAATTATGACACACAATACACTATGTATGACACATATAATGGGTTACTGAGATCGCTGGTCCTGTATATGCTGGAATTATGACACACAATACACTATGTATGACACATATAATGGGTGACTGTGATCTCTGATCCTGTATATGCTGGAATTATGACACACAATACACTATGTATGACACATATAATGGGTTACTGTGATCGCTGGTCCTGTATATGCTGGAATTATGGCACACAATACACTATGTATGACACATATAATGTGTTACTATGATCACTGGTCCTGTATATGCTGGAATTATAACACACAATATACTATGTATGACACATATAATGGGTTACTGTGATCGCTGGTCCTGTATATGCTGGAATTATGGCACACAATACACTATGTATGACACATATAATGTGTTACTATGATCACTGGTCCTGTATATGCTGGAATTATAACACACAATATACTATGTATGACACATATAATGTGTTACTATGATCACTGGTCCTGTATATGCTGGAATTATGACACACATTACACTATGTATGACACATATAATGGGTTACTGAGATCGCTGGTCCTGTATTTGCTGGAATTATGACACACAATACACTATGTATGACACATATAACGGGTTACTGTGATCTCTGATCCTGTATATGCTGGAATTATGACACACAATACACTATGTATGACACATATAATGGGTTACTGTGATCGCTGGTCCTGTATATGCTGGAATTAAGACACACAATACACTATGTATGACACATATAATGGATTACTGTGATCGCTGGTCCTGTATATGCTGGAATTAAGACACACAATACACTATGTATGACACATATAATGGGTTACTGTGATCACTGGTCCTTTATATGCTGGAATTATGACACACAATACACTTTGTATGACACATATAATGGGTTACTGTGATCTCTGATCCTGTATATGCTGGAATTATGACACACAATACACTATGTATGACACATATAATGGGTTACTGTGATCGCTGGTCCTGTATATGCTGGAATTAAGACACACAATATACTATGTATGACACATATAATGGGTTACTGTGATCACTGGTCCTTTATATGCTGGAATTATGACACACAATACACTTTGAATGACACATATAATGGGTTACTGTGATCACTGGTCATGTATATGCTGGAATTATGGCACACAATACAGTATGTATGACACATATAATTGGTTACTGTGATCGCTGGTCCTGTATATGCTGGAATTATGACACACAATACACTATGTATGACACATATAATGTGTTACTATGAATACTGGTCCTGTATATGCTGGAATTATGACACACAATACACTATGTATGACACATATAATGGGTTACTGTGATCGCTGGTCCTGTATATGCTGGAATTATGACACACAATACACTATGTATGACACATATAATGTGTAACTATGATCACTGGTCCTGTATATGCTGGAATTATAACACACAATACACTATGTATGACACATATAATGGGTTACTGTGATCGCTGGTTCTGTATATGCTGGAATTATGACACACAATACACTATGTGTGACACATATAATGGCTTCCTGTGATCGCTGGTCCTGTATATACTGGAATTATGACACACAAAACACTATGTATGACACATATAATGGGTTACTGTGATCGCTGGTTCTGTATATGCTGGAATTATGACACACAATACACTATGTATGACACATATAATGGTTACTGTGATCGCTGGTCCTGTATATACTGGAATTATGACACACAAAACACTATGTATGACACATATAATGGGTTACTGTGATCGCTGGTCCTGTATGTGCTGGAATTATGACACACAATACACTATGTATGACACATATAATGGGTTACTGAGATCGCTGGTCCTGTATATGCTGGAATTATGACACACAATACACTATGTATGACACATATAATGGGTTACTGTGATCTCTGATCCTGTATATGCTGGAATTATGACACACAATACACTATGTATGACACATATAATGGGTTACTGTGATCGCTGGTCCTGTATATGCTGGAATTATGACACACAATACACTATGTATGACACATATAATGGGTTACTGTGATCACTGGTCCTGTGTATGCTGGAATTATGACACACAATACACTATGTATGACACATATAATGGTTACTGTGATCGCTGGTCCTGTATATGCTGGAATTATGACACACAATACACTATGTATGACACATATAATGGGTGACTGTGATCGCTGGTCCTGTATATGCTGGAATTATGACACACAATACACTATGTATGACACATATAATGGGTTACTGTGATCGCTGGTCCTGTATATGCTGGAATTATGACACACAATACACTATGTATGACACATATAATGGGTTACTGTGATCGCTGGTCCTGTATATGCTGGAATTATGACACACAATACACTATGTATGACACATATAATGGGTGACTGTGATCGCTGGTCCTGTATATGCTGGAATTATGACACACAATACACTATCTATGACACATATAATTGCTTCCTGTGATTGCTGGTCCTGTATATGCAGGAATTATGACACAATATACTATGTATGACATATATAATGGGTTACTGTGATCGCTGGTCCTGTATATGCTTGAATTATGACACGTAATACACTTTGTATGACACATATAATGGGTTACTGTGATCGCTGGTTCTGTATATGCTGGAATTATGACACACAATACACTATGTATGACACATATAATGGGTTACTGTGATCACTGGTCCTGTATATGCTGGATATATGACACACAATACACTATGTATGACACATATAATGGCTTACTGTGATCACTGGTCCTGTATATGCTGGAATTATGACACACAATACACTATGTATAACACATATAATGGGTTACTGTGATCACTGGTCCTGTATATGCTGGAATTATGACACACAATACACTATGTATGACACATATAATGGGTTACTGTGATCGCTGGTCCTGTATATGCTGGAATTATGACACACAATACACTATGTATGACACATATAATGGGTTACTGAGATCGCTGGTCCTGTATATGCTGGAATTATGACACACAATACACTATGTATGACACATATAATGGGTTACTGTGATCTCTGATCCTGTATATGCTGGAATTATGACACACAATACACTATGTATGACACATATAATGGGTTACTGTGATCGCTGGTCCTGTATATGCTGGAATTATGACACACAATACACTATGTATGACACATATAATGGGTTACTGTGATCGCTGGTCCTGTATATGCTGGAATTAGGACACACAATACACTATGCATGACACATATAATGGGTTACTGTGATCACTGGTCCTGTATATGCTGGAATTATGACACACAATACACTATGTATGACACATATAATGGGTTACTGTGATCGCTGGTCCTGTATATGCTGGAATTATGACACACAATACACTATGTATGACACATATAATGGGTGACTGTGATTGCTGGTCCTGTATATGCTGGAATTATGACACACAATACACTATGTATGACACATATAATGGGTTACTGTGATCTCTGGTCCTGTATATGCTGGAATTATGACACACAATACACTATCTATGACACATATAATTGCTTCCTGTGATCGCTGGTCCTGTATATGCTGGAATTATGACACAATATACTATGTATGACACATATAATGGGTTACTGTGATCGCTGGTCCTGTATATGCTGGAATTATAACACACAATACACTATGTATGACACATATAATGGGTTACTGTGATCACTGGTCCTGTATATGCTGGAATTATGACACACAATACACTATGTATGACACATATAATGGGTTACTGTGATCTCTGGTCCTGTATATGCTGGAATTATGACACACAATACACTATCTATGACACATATAATTGCTTCCTGTGATCGCTGGTCCTGTATATGCTGGAATTATGACACAATACACTATGTATGACACCTATAATGGGTTACTGTGATCGTTGGTCCTGTATATGCTGGAATTATGACACATAATTCACTATGTATGACACATATAATGGGTTACTGTGATCGCTGGTCCTGTATATGCTGAAATTATGACACAGAATACACTATGTATGACACATATAATGGGTTACTGTGTTCACTGGTCCTGTATTTGCTGGAATTATAACACACAATACACTATGTATGACACATATAATGGGTTACTGTGATCACTGGTCCTGTATATGCTGGAATTATGACACACAATACACTATGTATGACACATATAATGGGTTACTGTGATTGCTGGTCTTGTATGTGCTGGAATTATGACACACAATACACTATGTATGACACATATAATGGGTTACTGTGATCACTGGTCCTGTATATGCTGGAATTATGACACACAATACACTATGTATGACACATATAATGGGTTACTGTGATCGCTGGTCCAGTATATGCTGGAATTATGACACACAATACACTATGTATGACACATATATTGGGTTACTGTAATCACTGGTCCTGTATATGCTGGAATTATGACACACAATACACTATGTATGACACATATATAACGGGTTACTGTGATCACTGGTCCTGTATATGCTGGAATTATGACACACAATACACTATGTATGACACATATAATGGGTTACTGTGATCACTGGTCCTGTATATGCTGGAATTATGACACACAATACACTATGTATGACACATATAATGGGTAACTGTGATCGCTGGTCCTGTATATGCTGGAATTATGACACACAATACACTATGTATGACACATATAATGGGTGACTGTGATTGCTGGTCCTGTATATGCTGGAATTATGACACACAATACACTATGTATGACACATATAATGGGTTACTGTGATCTCTGGTCCTGTATATGCTGGAATTATGACACACAATACACAATGTATGACACATATAATGGGTTACTGTGATCACTGGTCCTGTATATGCTGGAATTATTACACACAATACACTATGTATGACACATATAATTGCTTTCTGTGATCGCTGGTCCTGTATATGCTGGAATTAATACACAATATACTATGTATGACACATATAATGGGTTACTGTGATCGCTGGTCCTGTATATGCTGGAATTATAACACACAATACACTATGTATGACACATATAATGGGTTACTGTGATCACTGGTCCTGTATATGCTGGAATTATTACACACAATACACTATGTATGACACATATAATGGGTTACTGTGATCGCTGGTTATGTATATGCTGGAATTATGACACACAATACACAATGTATGACACATATAATGGGTTACTGTGATCACTGGTCCTGTATATGCTGGATATATGACACACAATACACTATTTATGACACATATAATGGGTTACTGTGATCACTGGTCCTGTATATGCTGGATATATGAAACACAATACACTATGTATGACACATATAATGGCTTACTGTGATCACTGGTCCTGTATATGCTGGAATTATGACACACAATACGCTATGTGTGACACATATAATGGCTTCCTGTGATCGCTGGTCCTGTATATACTGGAATTATGACACACAATACACTATGTGTGACACATATAATGGCTTCCTGTGATCGCTGGTCCTGTATATACTGGAATTATGACACACAATACACTATGTAAGACACATATAATGGGTTACTGTGAGCGCTGTTCCTGTATATGCTGGAATTATGACACACAATACACTATGTATGACACATATAATGGGTTACTGTGATCACTGGTCCTGTATATGCTGGAATTATGACACACAATACACTATGTATAACACATATAATGGGTTACTGTGAACGCTGGTCCTGTATATGCTGGAATTATGACACACAATACACTATGTATGACACATATAATGGTTACTGTGATCACTGGTCCTGTATATACTGGAATTATGACACACAATACACTATGTATGACACATATAATGGGTTACTGTGATCGCTGGTCCAGTATATGCTGGAATTATGACACACAATACACTATGTATGACACATATATTGGGTTACTGTAATCACTGGTCCTGTATATGCTGGAATTATGACACACAATACACTATGTATGACACATATATAACGGGTTACTGTGATCACTGGTCCTGTATATGCTGGAATTATGACACACAATACACTATGTATGACACATATAATGGGTTACTGTGATCACTGGTCCTGTATATGCTGGAATTATGACACACAATACACTATGTATGACACATATAATGGGTAACTGTGATCGCTGGTCCTGTATATGCTGGAATTATGACACACAATACACTATGTATGACACATATAATGGGTGACTGTGATTGCTGGTCCTGTATATGCTGGAATTATGACACACAATACACTATGTATGACACATATAATGGGTTACTGTGATCTCTGGTCCTGTATATGCTGGAATTATGACACACAATACACAATGTATGACACATATAATGGGTTACTGTGATCACTGGTCCTGTATATGCTGGAATTATTACACACAATACACTATGTATGACACATATAATTGCTTTCTGTGATCGCTGGTCCTGTATATGCTGGAATTAATACACAATATACTATGTATGACACATATAATGGGTTACTGTGATCGCTGGTCCTGTATATGCTGGAATTATAACACACAATACACTATGTATGACACATATAATGGGTTACTGTGATCACTGGTCCTGTATATGCTGGAATTATTACACACAATACACTATGTATGACACATATAATGGGTTACTGTGATCGCTGGTTATGTATATGCTGGAATTATGACACACAATACACAATGTATGACACATATAATGGGTTACTGTGATCACTGGTCCTGTATATGCTGGATATATGACACACAATACACTATTTATGACACATATAATGGGTTACTGTGATCACTGGTCCTGTATATGCTGGATATATGAAACACAATACACTATGTATGACACATATAATGGCTTACTGTGATCACTGGTCCTGTATATGCTGGAATTATGACACACAATACGCTATGTGTGACACATATAATGGCTTCCTGTGATCGCTGGTCCTGTATATACTGGAATTATGACACACAATACACTATGTGTGACACATATAATGGCTTCCTGTGATCGCTGGTCCTGTATATACTGGAATTATGACACACAATACACTATGTAAGACACATATAATGGGTTACTGTGAGCGCTGTTCCTGTATATGCTGGAATTATGACACACAATACACTATGTATGACACATATAATGGGTTACTGTGATCACTGGTCCTGTATATGCTGGAATTATGACACACAATACACTATGTATAACACATATAATGGGTTACTGTGAACGCTGGTCCTGTATATGCTGGAATTATGACACACAATACACTATGTATGACACATATAATGGTTACTGTGATCACTGGTCCTGTATATACTGGAATTATGACACACAATACACTATGTATGACACATAATGGGTTACTGTGATCTCTGATCCTGTATATGCTGGAATTATGACACACAATACACTATGTATGACACATATAATGGGTTACTGTGATCACTGGTCCTGTATATGCTGGAATTATGACACACAATACATTATGTATGACACATATAATGGGTTACTGTGATCTCTGATCCTGTATATGCTGGAATTATGACACACAATACACTATGTGTGACACATATAATGGGTTACTGTGATCTCTGATCCTGTATATGCTGGAATTATGACACACAATACACTATGTATGACACATATAATGGGTTACTGTGATCTCTGGTCCTGTATATGCTGGAATTATGACACACAATACACAATGTATGACACATATAATGGGTTACTGTGATCACTGGTCCTGTATATGCTGGAATTATGACACACAATACACTATGTATGACACATATAATGGGTTACTGTGATCACTGGTCCTGTATATGCTGGAATTAATACAAAATATACTATGTATGACACATATAATGGGTTACTGTGATCACTGGTCCTGTATATGCTGGAATTATGACACACACATTACACTATGTATGACACATATAATGGGTTACTGTGATCGCTGGTCCTGTATATGCTGGAATTATAACACACAATACACTATGTATGACACATATAATGGGTTACTGTGATCACTGGTCCTGTATATGTTGGAATTATAACACACAATACACTATGTATGACACATATAATGGGTTACTGTGATCACTGGTCCTGTATATGCTGGAATTATGACACACAATACACTATGTATGACACATATAATGGGTTACTGTGATCACTGGTCCTGTATATGCTGGAATTATGACACACAATACACTATGTATGACACATATAATGGGTTACTGTGATCACTGGTCCTGTATATGCTGGATATATGACACACAATACACAATGTATGACACATATAATGGGTTACTGTGATCACTGGTCCTGTATATGCTGGATATATGACACACAATACACTATGTATGACACATATAATGGGTTACTGTGATCACTGGTCCTGTATATGCTGGATATATGAAACACAATACACTATGTATGACACATATAATTGCTTACTGTGATCACTGGTCCTGTATATGCTGGAATTATGACACACAATACACTATGTGTGACACATATAATGGCTTCCTGTGATCGCTGGTCCTGTATATACTGGAATTATGACTCACAATACACTATGTATGACACATATAATGGGTTACTGTGATCGCTGGTCCTGAATGTGCTGGAATTATGACACACAATACACTATGTGTGACACATATAATTGCTTCCTGTGATCGCTGGTCCTGTATATACTGGAATTATGACACACAATACACTATGTAAGACACATATAATGGGTTACTGTGAGCGCTGTTCCTGTATATGCTGGAATTATGACACACAATACACTATGTATGACACATATAATGGGTTACTGTGATCACTGGTCCTGTATATACTGGAATTATGACACACAATACACTATGTGTGACACATATAATAGCTTCCTGTGATCGCTGGTCCTGTATATACTGGAATTATGACACACAATACACTATGCATGACACATATAAAGGGCTACTGAGATCGCTGTTCCTGTATATGCTGGAATTATGACACACAATACACTATGTATGACACATATAATGGGTTACTGTGATCGCTGGTCCTGTATATGCTGGAATTATAACACACAATACACTATGTATGACACATATAATGGGTTACTGTGATCACTGGTCCTGTATATGCTGGAATTATTACACACAATACACTATGTATGACACATATAATGGGTTACTGTGATCGCTGGTTCTGTATATGCTGGAATTATGACACACAATACACTATGTATGACACATATAATGGGTTACTGTGATCACTGGTCCTGTATATGCTGGATATATGACACACAATACACTATGTATGACACATATAATGGGTTACTGTGATCACTGGTCCTGTATATGCTGGATATATGACACACAATACACTATGTATGACACATATAATGGGTTACTGTGATCACTGGTCCTGTATATGCTGGAATTATGACACACAATACACTATGTGTGACACAAATAATGGCTTCCTGTGATCGCTGGTCCTGTATATACTGGAATTATGACTCACAATACACTATGTATGACACATATAATGGGTTACTGTGATCGCTGGTCCTGTATATGCTGGAAGTATGACACACAATACACTATGTATGACACATATAATGGGTTACTGTGATCGCTGGTCCTGAATGTGCTGGAATTATGACACACAATACACTATGTGTGACACATATAATGGGTTACTGTGATCGCTGGTCCTGTATATACTGGAATTATGACACACAATACACTATGTAAGACACATATAATGGGTTACTGTGAGCGCTGTTCCTGTATATGCTGGAATTATGACACACAATACACTATGTATGACACATATAATGGGTTACTGTGATCACTGGTCCTGTATATACTGGAATTATGACACACAATACACTATGTGTGACACATATAATGGGTTACTGTGATCGCTGGTCCTGTATATGCTGGAATTATGACACACAATACACTATGTATGACACATATAATGGGCTACTGAGATCGCTGTTCCTGTATATGCTGGAATTATGACACACAATACACTATGTATGACACATATAATGGGTTACTGTGATCACTGGTCCTGTATATGCTGGAATTATGACACACAATACACTATGTATGACACATATAACGGATTACTGTGATCACTGGTCCTGTATATGCTGGAATTATGACACACAATACACTATGTATGACACATATAATGGGTTACTGTGATTGCTGGTCCTGTATATGCTGGAATTATGACACACAATACACTATGTATGACACATATAATGGGTTACTGTGATCTCTGGTCCTGTATATGCTGGAATTATGACACACAATACACTATCTATGACACATATAATTGCTTCCTGTGATCGCTGGTCCTGTATATGCTGGAATTATGACACAATACACTATGTATGACACATATAATGGGTTACTGTGATCACTGGTCCTGTGTATGCTGGAATTATGACACACAATACACTATGTATGACACATATAATGGGTTACTGTGATCACTGGTCCTGTATATGCTGGAATTATGACACAATACACTATGTATGACACATATAATGGGTTACTGTGATCACTGGTCCTGTATATACTGGAATTATGACACACAATACACTATGTATGACACATATAATGGGTTACTGTGATCACTGGTCCTGTATATGCTGGAATTATGACACACAATACACTATGTATGATACATATAATGGTTACTGTGATCGCTGGTCCTGTATATGCTGGAATTATGACACACAATACACTATGTATGACACATATAATGGGTTACTGTGATCGCTGGTCCTGTATATGCTGGGATTATGACACACAATACACTATGTATGACACATATAATTGGTTACTGTGATCGCTGGTCCTGTATATGCTGGAATTATAACACACAATACACTATCTATGACACATATATTGGGTTACTGTGATCACTGGTCCTGTATATGCTGGGATTATTCCACACAATACACTATGTATGACACATATAATGTGTTACTATGATCGCTGGTCCTGTATATGCTGGAATTATAACACACAATACACTATGTATGACACATATAATGGGTTACTGTGATCGCTGGTCCTGTATATGCTGAAATTATGACACAGAATACACTATGTATGATACATATAATGGGTTACTGTGTTCACTGGTCCTGTATTTGCTGGAATTATGACACACAATACACAATGTATGACACATATAATGTGTTACTATGATCACTGGTCCTGTATATGCTGGAATTATAACACACAATATACTATGTATGACACATATAATGGGTTACTGTGATCGCTGGTCCTGTATATGCTGGAATTATGACACACAATACACTATGTATGACACATATAATGTGTTACTATGATCACTGGTCCTGTATATGCTGAAATTATGATACAGAATACACTGTGTTTGATACATATAATGGGTTACTGTGTTCACTGGTCCTGTATTTGCTGGAATTATGACACACATTACACTATGTATGACACATATAATGGGTTACTGAGATCGCTGGTCCTGTATATGCTGGAATTATGACACACATTACACTATATAATGACACATATAACGGGTTACTGTGATCTCTGATCCTGTATATGCTGGAATTATGACACACAATACACTATGTGTGACACATATAATGGGTTACTGTGATCTCTGATCCTGTATATGCTGGAATTATGACACACAATACACTATGTATGACACATATAATGGGTTACTGTGATCTCTGGTCCTGTATATGCTGGAATTATGACACACAATACACAATGTATGACACATATAATGGGTTACTGTGATCACTGGTCCTGTATATGCTGGAATTATGACACACAATACACTATGTATGACACATATAATGGGTTACTGTGATCACTGGTCCTGTATATGCTGGAATTAATACAAAATATACTATGTATGACACATATAATGGGTTACTGTGATCACTGGTCCTGTATATGCTGGAATTATGACACACACATTACACTATGTATGACACATATAATGGGTTACTGTGATCGCTGGTCCTGTATATGCTGGAATTATAACACACAATACACTATGTATGACACATATAATGGGTTACTGTGATCACTGGTCCTGTATATGTTGGAATTATAACACACAATACACTATGTATGACACATATAATGGGTTACTGTGATCACTGGTCCTGTATATGCTGGAATTATGACACACAATACACTATGTATGACACATATAATGGGTTACTGTGATCACTGGTCCTGTATATGCTGGAATTATGACACACAATACACTATGTATGACACATATAATGGGTTACTGTGATCACTGGTCCTGTATATGCTGGATATATGACACACAATACACAATGTATGACACATATAATGGGTTACTGTGATCACTGGTCCTGTATATGCTGGATATATGACACACAATACACTATGTATGACACATATAATGGGTTACTGTGATCACTGGTCCTGTATATGCTGGATATATGAAACACAATACACTATGTATGACACATATAATTGCTTACTGTGATCACTGGTCCTGTATATGCTGGAATTATGACACACAATACACTATGTGTGACACATATAATGGCTTCCTGTGATCGCTGGTCCTGTATATACTGGAATTATGACTCACAATACACTATGTATGACACATATAATGGGTTACTGTGATCGCTGGTCCTGAATGTGCTGGAATTATGACACACAATACACTATGTGTGACACATATAATTGCTTCCTGTGATCGCTGGTCCTGTATATACTGGAATTATGACACACAATACACTATGTAAGACACATATAATGGGTTACTGTGAGCGCTGTTCCTGTATATGCTGGAATTATGACACACAATACACTATGTATGACACATATAATGGGTTACTGTGATCACTGGTCCTGTATATACTGGAATTATGACACACAATACACTATGTGTGACACATATAATAGCTTCCTGTGATCGCTGGTCCTGTATATACTGGAATTATGACACACAATACACTATGCATGACACATATAATGGGTTACTGTGATCGCTGGTCCTGTATATGCTGGAATTATGACACACAATACACTATGTATGACACATATAATGGGTTACTGTGATCGCTGGTCCTGTATATGCTGGAATTATAACACACAATACACTATGTATGACACATATAATGGGTTACTGTGATCGCTGGTTCTGTATATGCTGGAATTATTACACACAATACACTATGTATGACACATATAATGGGTTACTGTGATCACTGGTTCTGTATATGCTGGAATTATGACACACAATACACTATGTATGACACATATAATGGGTTACTGTGATCACTGGTCCTGTATATGCTGGATATATGACACACAATACACTATGTATGACACATATAATGGGTTACTGTGATCACTGGTCCTGTATATGCTGGATATATGACACACAATACACTATGTATGACACATATAATGGGTTACTGTGATCACTGGTCCTGTATATGCTGGAATTATGACACACAATACACTATGTGTGACACAAATAATGGCTTCCTGTGATCGCTGGTCCTGTATATACTGGAATTATGACTCACAATACACTATGTATGACACATATAATGGGTTACTGTGATCGCTGGTCCTGTATATGCTGGAAGTATGACACACAATACACTATGTATGACACATATAATGGGTTACTGTGATCGCTGGTCCTGAATGTGCTGGAATTATGACACACAATACACTATGTGTGACACATATAATGGGTTACTGTGATCGCTGGTCCTGTATATACTGGAATTATGACACACAATACACTATGTAAGACACATATAATGGGTTACTGTGAGCGCTGTTCCTGTATATGCTGGAATTATGACACACAATACACTATGTATGACACATATAATGGGTTACTGTGATCACTGGTCCTGTATATACTGGAATTATGACACACAATACACTATGTGTGACACATATAATGGGTTACTGTGATCGCTGGTCCTGTATATGCTGGAATTATGACACACAATACACTATGTATGACACATATAATGGGCTACTGAGATCGCTGTTCCTGTATATGCTGGAATTATGACACACAATACACTATGTATGACACATATAATGGGTTACTGTGATCACTGGTCCTGTATATGCTGGAATTATGACACACAATACACTATGTATGACACATATAACGGATTACTGTGATCACTGGTCCTGTATATGCTGGAATTATGACACACAATACACTATGTATGACACATATAATGGGTTACTGTGATTGCTGGTCCTGTATATGCTGGAATTATGACACACAATACACTATGTATGACACATATAATGGGTTACTGTGATCTCTGGTCCTGTATATGCTGGAATTATGACACACAATACACTATCTATGACACATATAATTGCTTCCTGTGATCGCTGGTCCTGTATATGCTGGAATTATGACACAATACACTATGTATGACACATATAATGGGTTACTGTGATCACTGGTCCTGTGTATGCTGGAATTATGACACACAATACACTATGTATGACACATATAATGGGTTACTGTGATCACTGGTCCTGTATATGCTGGAATTATGACACAATACACTATGTATGACACATATAATGGGTTACTGTGATCACTGGTCCTGTATATACTGGAATTATGACACACAATACACTATGTATGACACATATAATGGGTTACTGTGATCACTGGTCCTGTATATGCTGGAATTATGACACACAATACACTATGTATGATACATATAATGGTTACTGTGATCGCTGGTCCTGTATATGCTGGAATTATGACACACAATACACTATGTATGACACATATAATGGGTTACTGTGATCGCTGGTCCTGTATATGCTGGGATTATGACACACAATACACTATGTATGACACATATAATTGGTTACTGTGATCGCTGGTCCTGTATATGCTGGAATTATAACACACAATACACTATCTATGACACATATATTGGGTTACTGTGATCACTGGTCCTGTATATGCTGGGATTATTCCACACAATACACTATGTATGACACATATAATGTGTTACTATGATCGCTGGTCCTGTATATGCTGGAATTATAACACACAATACACTATGTATGACACATATAATGGGTTACTGTGATCGCTGGTCCTGTATATGCTGAAATTATGACACAGAATACACTATGTATGATACATATAATGGGTTACTGTGTTCACTGGTCCTGTATTTGCTGGAATTATGACACACAATACACAATGTATGACACATATAATGTGTTACTATGATCACTGGTCCTGTATATGCTGGAATTATAACACACAATATACTATGTATGACACATATAATGGGTTACTGTGATCGCTGGTCCTGTATATGCTGGAATTATGACACACAATACACTATGTATGACACATATAATGTGTTACTATGATCACTGGTCCTGTATATGCTGAAATTATGATACAGAATACACTGTGTTTGATACATATAATGGGTTACTGTGTTCACTGGTCCTGTATTTGCTGGAATTATGACACACATTACACTATGTATGACACATATAATGGGTTACTGAGATCGCTGGTCCTGTATATGCTGGAATTATGACACACATTACACTATATAATGACACATATAACGGGTTACTGTGATCTCTGATCCTGTATATGCTGGAATTATGACACACAATACACTATGTATGACACATATAATGGGTTACTGTGATCGCTGGTCCTGTATATGCTGGAATTAAGACACACAATACACTATGTATGACACATATAATGGGTTACTGTGATCACTGGTCCTTTATATGCTGGAATTATGACACACAATACACTTTGTATGACACATATAATGGGTTACTGTGATCTCTGATCCTGTATATGCTGGAATTATGACACACAATACACTATGTATGACACATATAATGGGTTACTGTGATCGCTGGTCCTGTATATGCTGGAATTAAGACACACAATACACTATGTATGACACATATAATGGGTTACTGTGATCACTGGTCCTTTATATGCTGGAATTATGACACACAATACACTTTGTATGACACATATAATGGGTTACTGTGATCACTGGTCATGTATATGCTGGAATTATGGCACACAATACACTATGTATGACACATATAATGGGTTACTGTGATCGCTGGTCCTGTATATGCTGGAATTATGACACACAATACACTATGTGTGACACATATAATGGCTTCCTGTGATCGCTGGTCCTGTATCTGCTGGAATTATGACACACAATACACTATGTATGACACATATATTGGGTTACTGTGATCGCTGGTCCTGTATATGCTGGAATTATGGCACACAATACACTATGTATGACACATATAATGTGTAACTATGATCACTGGTCCTGTATATGCTGGAATTATAACACACAATACACTATGTATGACACATATAATGGGTTACTGTGATCGCTGGTCCTGTATATGCTGGTATTATGACACATAATACACTATGTATGACACATATAATGGGTTACTGTGATCGCTGGTTCTGTATATGCTGGAATTATGACACACAATACACTATGTGTGACACATATAATGGCTTCCTGTGATCGCTGGTCCTGTATATACTGGAATTATGACACACAAAACACTATGTATGACACATATAATGGGTTACTGTGATCGCTGGTCCTGTATGTGCTGGAATTATGACACACAATACACTATGTATGACACATATAATGGGTTACTGAGATCGCTGGTCCTGTATATGCTGGAATTATGACACACAATACACTATGTATGACACATATAATGGGTTACTGTGATCTCTGATCCTGTATATGCTGGAATTATGACACACAATACACTATGTATGACACATATAATGGGTTACTGTGATCTCTGATCCTGTATATGCTGGAATTATGACACACAATACACTATGTATGACACATATAATGGGTTACTGTGATCTCTGATCCTGTATATGCTGGAATTATGACACACAATACACTATGTATGACACATATAATGGGTTACTGTGATCGCTGGTCCTGTATATGCTGGAATTAAGACACACAATACACTATGTATGACACATATAATGGGTTACTGTGATCGCTGGTCCTGTATATGCTGGAATTAAGACACACAATACACTATGTATGACACATATAATGGGTTACTGTGATCACTGGTCCTTTATATGCTGGAATTATGACACACAATACACTTTGTATGACACATATAATGGGTTACTGTGATCTCTGATCCTGTATATGCTGGAATTATGACACACAATACATTATGTATGACACATATAATGGGTTACTGTGATCGCTGGTCCTGTATATGCTGGAATTAAGACACACAATACACTATGTATGACACATATAATGGGTTACTGTGATCACTGGTCCTTTATATGCTGGAATTATGACACACAATACACTTTGTATGACACATATAATGGGTTACTGTGATCACTGGTCATGTATATGCTGGAATTATGGCACACAATACACTATGTATGACACATATAATGGGTTACTGTGATCGCTGGTCCTGTATATGCTGGAATTATGACACACAATACACTATGTATGACACATATAATGTGTTACTATGAATACTGGTCCTGTATATGCTGGAATTATGACACACAATACACTATGTATGACACATATAATGGGTTACTGTGATCGCTGGTCCTGTATATGCTGGAATTATGACACACAATACACTATGTATGACACATATAATGGGTTACTGTGATCACTGGTCCTGTATATGCTGGAATTATGACACACAATACACTATGTGTGACACATATAATGGCTTCCTGTGATCGCTGGTCCTGTATATGCTGGAATTATGGCACACAATACACTATGTATGACACATATAATGTGTAACTATGATCACTGGTCCTGTATATGCTGGAATTATAACACACAATACACTATGTATGACACATATAATGGGTTACTGTGATCGCTGGTCCTGTATATGCTGGTATTATGACACATAATACACTATGTATGACACATATAATGGGTTACTGTGATCGCTGGTTCTGTATATGCTGGAATTATGACACACAATACACTATGTGTGACACATATAATGGCTTCCTGTGATCGCTGGTCCTGTATATACTGGAATTATGACACACAAAACACTATGTATGACACATATAATGGGTTACTGTGATCGCTGTTTCTGTATATGCTGGAATTATGACACACAATACACTATGTATGACACATATAATGGTTACTGTGATCGCTGGTCCTGTATATACTGGAATTATGACACACAAAACACTATGTATGACACATATAATGGGTTACTGTGATCGCTGGTCCTGTATGTGCTGGAATTATGACACACAATACACTATGTATGACACATATAATGGGTTACTGAGATCGCTGGTCCTGTATATGCTGGAATTATGACACACAATACACTATGTATGACACATATAATGGGTTACTGTGATCTCTGATCCTGTATATGCTGGAATTATGACACACAATACACTATGTATGACACATATAATGGGTTACTGTGATCGCTGGTCCTGTATATGCTGGAATTATGACACACAATACACTATGTATGACACATATAATGGGTTACTGTGATCACTGGTCCTGTGTATGCTGGAATTATGACACACAATACACTATGTATGACACATATAATGGTTACTGTGATCGCTGGTCCTGTATATGCTGGAATTATGACACACAATACACTATGTATGACACATATAATGGGTGACTGTGATCGCTGGTCCTGTATATGCTGGAATTATGACACACAATACACTATGTATGACACATATAATGGGTTACTGTGATCGCTGGTCCTGTATATGCTGGAATTATGACACACAATACACTATGTATGACACATATAATGGGTTACTGTGATCGCTGGTCCTGTATATGCTGGAATTATGACACACAATACACTATGTATGACACATATAATGGGTGACTGTGATCGCTGGTCCTGTATATGCTGGAATTATGACACACAATACACTATCTATGACACATATAATTGCTTCCTGTGATTGCTGGTCCTGTATATGCAGGAATTATGACACAATATACTATGTATGACACATATAATGGGTTACTGTGATCGCTGGTCCTGTATATGCTTGAATTATGACACGTAATACACTTTGTATGACACATATAATGGGTTACTGTGATCGCTGGTTCTGTATATGCTGGAATTATGACACACAATACACTATGTATGACACATATAATGGGTTACTGTGATCGCTGGTCCTGTATATGCTGGATATATGACACACAATACACTATGTATGACACATATAATGGGTTACTGTGATCACTGGTCCTGTATATGCTGGATATATGACACACAATACACTATGTATGACACATATAATGGGTTACTGTGATCACTGGTCCTGTATATGCTGGAATTATGACACACAATACACTATGTATGACACATATAATGGCTTACTGTGATCACTGGTCCTGTATATGCTGGAATTATGACACACAATACACTATGTATAACACATATAATGGGTTACTGTGATCACTGGTCCTGTATATGCTGGAATTATGACACACAATACACTATGTATGACACATATAATGGGTTACTGTGATCGCTGGTCCTGTATGTGCTGGAATTATGACACACAATACACTATGTATGACACATATAATGGGTTACTGTGATCGCTGGTCCTGTATATGCTGGAATTATGACACACAATACACTATGTATGACACATATAATGGGTTACTGAGATCGCTGGTCCTGTATATGCTGGAATTATGACACACAATACACTATGTATGACACATATAATGGGTTACTATGATCGCTGGTCCTGTATATGCTGGAATTATGACACACAATACACTATGTATGACACATATAATGGGTTACTGTGATCGCTGTTCCTGTATATGCTGGAATTATGACACACAATACACTATGTATGACACATATAATGGGTTACTGTGATCGCTGGTCCTGTATATGCTGGAATTAGGACACACAATACACTATGTATGACACATATAATGGGTGACTGTGATTGCTGGTCCTGTATATGCTGGAATTATGACACACAATACACTATGTATGACACATATAATGGGTTACTGTGATCTCTGGTCCTGTATATGCTGGAATTATGACACACAATACACTATCTATGACACATATAATTGCTTCCTGTGATCGCTGGTCCTGTATATGCTGGAATTATGACACAATATACTATGTATGACACATATAATGGGTTACTGTGATCGCTGGTCCTGTATATGCTGGAATTATAACACACAATACACTATGTATGACACATATAATGGGTTACTGTAATCACTGGTCCTGTATATGCTGGAATTATGACACAATACACTATGTATGACACATATAATGGGTTACTGTGATCACTGGTCCTGTATATGCTGGAATTATGACACACAATACACTATGTATGACACATATAATGGGTTACTGTGATCTCTGGTCCTGTATATGCTGGAATTATGACACACAATACACTATCTATGACACATATAATTGCTTCCTGTGATCGCTGGTCCTGTATATGCTGGAATTATGACACAATACACTATGTATGACACCTATAATGGGTTACTGTGATCGTTGGTCCTGTATATGCTGGAATTATGACACATAATTCACTATGTATGACACATATAATGGGTTACTGTGATCGCTGGTCCTGTATATGCTGAACTTATGACACAGAATACACTATGTATGACACATATAATGGGTTACTGTGTTCACTGGTCCTGTATTTGCTGGAATTATGACACACAATACACTATGTATGACACATATAATGGGTTACTGTGATCACTGGTCCTGTATATGCTGGAATTATGACACACAATACACTATGTATGACACATATAATGGGTTACTGTGATTGCTGGTCCTGTATGTGCTGGAATTATGACACACAATACACTATGTATGACACATATAATGGGTTACTGTGATCACTGGTCCTGTATATGCTGGAATTATGACACACAATACACTATGTATGACACATATAATGGGTTACTGTGATCACTGGTCCTGTATATGCTGGAATTATGACACACAATACACTATGTATGACACATATATTGGGTTACTGTAATCACTGGTCCTGTATATGCTGGAATTATGACACACAATACACTATGTATGACACATATATAACGGGTTACTGTGATCACTGGTCCTGTATATGCTGGAATTATGACACACAATACACTATGTATGACACATATATTGGGTTACTGTAATCACTGGTCCTGTATATGCTGGAATTATGACACACAATACACTATGTATGACACATATATAACGGGTTACTGTGATCACTGGTCCTGTATATGCTGGAATTATGACACACAATACACTATGTATGACACATATAATGGGTTACTGTGATCACTGGTCCTGTATATGCTGGAATTATCACACACAATACACTATGTATGACACATATAATGGGTAACTGTGATCGCTGGTCCTGTATATGCTGGAATTATGACACACAATACACTATGTATGACACATATAATGGGTGACTGTGATTGCTGGTCCTGTATATGCTGGAATTATGACACACAATACACTATGTATGACACATATAATGGGTTACTGTGATCTCTGGTCCTGTATATGCTGGAATTATGACACACAATACACAATGTATGACACATATAATGGGTTACTGTGATCACTGGTCCTGTATATGCTGGAATTATGACACACAATACACTATGTATGACACATACAATGGGTTACTGTGATCACTGGTCCTGTATATGCTGGAATTATTACACACAATACACTATGTATGACACATATAATTGCTTTCTGTGATCGCTGGTCCTGTATATGCTGGAATTAATACACAATATACTATGTATGACACATATAATGGTTTACTGTGATCGCTGGTCCTGTATATGCTGGAATTATAACACACAATACACTATGTATGACACATATAATGGGTTACTGTGATCACTGGTCCTGTATATGCTGGAATTATTACACACAATACACTATGTATGACACATATAATGGGTTACTGTGATCGCTGGTTATGTATATGCTGGAATTATGACACACAATACACAATGTATGACACATATAATGGGTTACTGTGATCACTGGTCCTGTATATGCTGGATATATGACACACAATACACTATGTATGACACATATAATGGGTTACTGTGATCACTGGTCCTGTATATGCTGGATATATGAAACACAATACACTATGTATGACACATATAATGGCTTACTGTGATCACTGGTCCTGTATATGCTGGAATTATGACACACAATACACTATGTGTGACACATATAATGGCTTCCTGTGATCGCTGGTCCTGTATATACTGGAATTATGACACACAATACACTATGTATGACACATATAATGGGTTACTGTGATCGCTGGTCCTGAATGTGCTGGAATTATGACACACAATACACTATGTGTGACACATATAATGGCTTCCTGTGATCGCTGGTCCTGTATATACTGGAATTATGACACACAATACACTATGTAAGACACATATAATGGGTTACTGTGAGCGCTGTTCCTGTATATGCTGGAATTATGACACACAATACACTATGTATGACACATATAATGGGTTACTGTGATCACTGGTCCTGTATATGCTGGAATTATGACACACAATACACTATGTATAACACATATAATGGGTTACTGTGAACGCTGGTCCTGTATATGCTGGAATTATGACACACAATACACTATGTAAGACACATATAATGGGTTACTGTGAGCGCTGTTCCTGTATATGCTGGAATTATGACACACAATATACTATGTATGACACATATAATGGTTACTGTGATCACTGGTCCTGTATATACTGGAATTATGACACACAATACACTATGTATGACACATAATGGGTTACTGTGATCTCTGATCCTGTATATGCTGGAATTATGACACACAATACACTATGTATGACACATATAATCGGTTACTGTGATCGCTGGTTCTGTATATGCTGGAATTATGACACACAATACACTACGTATGACACATATAATGGGTTACTGTGATCGCTGGTCCTGTATATGCTGGAATTATGACACACAATACACTATGTATGACACATATAATGGGTTACTGTGATCACTGGTCCTGTATATGCTGGAATTATGACACACAATACACTATGTATGACACATATAATGGGTTACTGTGATCGCTGGTCCTGTATATGCTGGAATTATGACACACAATACACTATGTATGACACATATAATGTGTTACTATGATCACTGGTCCTGTATATGCTGAAATTATGATACAGAATACACTGTGTTTGATACATATAATGGGTTACTGTGTTCACTGGTCCTGTATTTGCTGGAATTATGACACACATTACACTATGTATGACACATATAATGGGTTACTGAGATCGCTGGTCCTGTATTTGCTGGAATTATGACACACAATACACTATGTATGACACATATAACGGGTTACTGTGATCTCTGATCCTGTATATGCTGGAATTATGACACACAATACACTATGTATGACACATATAATGGGTTACTGTGATCGCTGGTCCTGTATATGCTGGAATTAAGACACACAATACACTATGTATGACACATATAATGGGTTACTGTGATCGCTGGTCCTGTATATGCTGGAATTAAGACACACAATACACTATGTATGACACATATAATGGGTTACTGTGATCACTGGTCCTTTATATGCTGGAATTATGACACACAATACACTTTGTATGACACATATAATGGGTTACTGTGATCTCTGATCCTGTATATGCTGGAATTATGACACACAATACATTATGTATGACACATATAATGGGTTACTGTGATCGCTGGTCCTGTATATGCTGGAATTAAGACACACAATACACTATGTATGACACATATAATGGGTTACTGTGATCACTGGTCCTTTATATGCTGGAATTATGACACACAATACACTTTGTATGACACATATAATGGGTTACTGTGATCACTGGTCATGTATATGCTGGAATTATGGCACACAATACACTATGTATGACACATATAATGGGTTACTGTGATCGCTGGTCCTGTATATGCTGGAATTATGACACACAATACACTATGTATGACACATATAATGTGTTACTATGAATACTGGTCCTGTATATGCTGGAATTATGACACACAATACACTATGTATGACACATATAATGGGTTACTGTGATCGCTGGTCCTGTATATGCTGGAATTATGACACACAATACACTATGTATGACACATATAATGGGTTACTGTGATCACTGGTCCTGTATATGCTGGAATTATGACACACAATACACTATGTGTGACACATATAATGGCTTCCTGTGATCGCTGGTCCTGTATATGCTGGAATTATGGCACACAATACACTATGTATGACACATATAATGTGTAACTATGATCACTGGTCCTGTATATGCTGGAATTATAACACACAATACACTATGTATGACACATATAATGGGTTACTGTGATCGCTGGTCCTGTATATGCTGGTATTATGACACATAATACACTATGTATGACACATATAATGGGTTACTGTGATCGCTGGTTCTGTATATGCTGGAATTATGACACACAATACACTATGTGTGACACATATAATGGCTTCCTGTGATCGCTGGTCCTGTATATACTGGAATTATGACACACAAAACACTATGTATGACACATATAATGGGTTACTGTGATCGCTGTTTCTGTATATGCTGGAATTATGACACACAATACACTATGTATGACACATATAATGGTTACTGTGATCGCTGGTCCTGTATATACTGGAATTATGACACACAAAACACTATGTATGACACATATAATGGGTTACTGTGATCGCTGGTCCTGTATGTGCTGGAATTATGACACACAATACACTATGTATGACACATATAATGGGTTACTGAGATCGCTGGTCCTGTATATGCTGGAATTATGACACACAATACACTATGTATGACACATATAATGGGTTACTGTGATCTCTGATCCTGTATATGCTGGAATTATGACACACAATACACTATGTATGACACATATAATGGGTTACTGTGATCGCTGGTCCTGTATATGCTGGAATTATGACACACAATACACTATGTATGAAACATATAATGGGTTACTGTGATCACTGGTCCTGTGTATGCTGGAATTATGACACACAATACACTATGTATGACACATATAATGGTTACTGTGATCGCTGGTCCTGTATATGCTGGAATTATGACACACAATACACTATGTATGACACATATAATGGGTGACTGTGATCGCTGGTCCTGTATATGCTGGAATTATGACACACAATACACTATGTATGACACATATAATGGGTTACTGTGATCGCTGGTCCTGTATATGCTGGAATTATGACACACAATACACTATGTATGACACATATAATGGGTTACTGTGATCGCTGGTCCTGTATATGCTGGAATTATGACACACAATACACTATGTATGACACATATAATGGGTGACTGTGATCGCTGGTCCTGTATATGCTGGAATTATGACACACAATACACTATCTATGACACATATAATTGCTTCCTGTGATTGCTGGTCCTGTATATGCAGGAATTATGACACAATATACTATGTATGACACATATAATGGGTTACTGTGATCGCTGGTCCTGTATATGCTTGAATTATGACACGTAATACACTTTGTATGACACATATAATGGGTTACTGTGATCGCTGGTTCTGTATATGCTGGAATTATGACACACAATACACTATGTATGACACATATAATGGGTTACTGTGATCGCTGGTCCTGTATATGCTGGATATATGACACACAATACACTATGTATGACACATATAATGGGTTACTGTGATCACTGGTCCTGTATATGCTGGATATATGACACACAATACACTATGTATGACACATATAATGGGTTACTGTGATCACTGGTCCTGTATATGCTGGAATTATGACACACAATACACTATGTATGACACATATAATGGCTTACTGTGATCACTGGTCCTGTATATGCTGGAATTATGACACACAATACACTATGTATAACACATATAATGGGTTACTGTGATCACTGGTCCTGTATATGCTGGAATTATGACACACAATACACTATGTATGACACATATAATGGGTTACTGTGATCGCTGGTCCTGTATGTGCTGGAATTATGACACACAATACACTATGTATGACACATATAATGGGTTACTGTGATCGCTGGTCCTGTATATGCTGGAATTATGACACACAATACACTATGTATGACACATATAATGGGTTACTGAGATCGCTGGTCCTGTATATGCTGGAATTATGACACACAATACACTATGTATGACACATATAATGGGTTACTATGATCGCTGGTCCTGTATATGCTGGAATTATGACACACAATACACTATGTATGACACATATAATGGGTTACTGTGATCGCTGTTCCTGTATATGCTGGAATTATGACACACAATACACTATGTATGACACATATAATGGGTTACTGTGATCGCTGGTCCTGTATATGCTGGAATTAGGACACACAATACACTATGTATGACACATATAATGGGTGACTGTGATTGCTGGTCCTGTATATGCTGGAATTATGACACACAATACACTATGTATGACACATATAATGGGTTACTGTGATCTCTGGTCCTGTATATGCTGGAATTATGACACACAATACACTATCTATGACACATATAATTGCTTCCTGTGATCGCTGGTCCTGTATATGCTGGAATTATGACACAATATACTATGTATGACACATATAATGGGTTACTGTGATCGCTGGTCCTGTATATGCTGGAATTATAACACACAATACACTATGTATGACACATATAATGGGTTACTGTAATCACTGGTCCTGTATATGCTGGAATTATGACACAATACACTATGTATGACACATATAATGGGTTACTGTGATCACTGGTCCTGTATATGCTGGAATTATGACACACAATACACTATGTATGACACATATAATGGGTTACTGTGATCTCTGGTCCTGTATATGCTGGAATTATGACACACAATACACTATCTATGACACATATAATTGCTTCCTGTGATCGCTGGTCCTGTATATGCTGGAATTATGACACAATACACTATGTATGACACCTATAATGGGTTACTGTGATCGTTGGTCCTGTATATGCTGGAATTATGACACATAATTCACTATGTATGACACATATAATGGGTTACTGTGATCGCTGGTCCTGTATATGCTGAACTTATGACACAGAATACACTATGTATGACACATATAATGGGTTACTGTGTTCACTGGTCCTGTATTTGCTGGAATTATGACACACAATACACTATGTATGACACATATAATGGGTTACTGTGATCACTGGTCCTGTATATGCTGGAATTATGACACACAATACACTATGTATGACACATATAATGGGTTACTGTGATTGCTGGTCCTGTATGTGCTGGAATTATGACACACAATACACTATGTATGACACATATAATGGGTTACTGTGATCACTGGTCCTGTATATGCTGGAATTATGACACACAATACACTATGTATGACACATATAATGGGTTACTGTGATCACTGGTCCTGTATATGCTGGAATTATGACACACAATACACTATGTATGACACATATATTGGGTTACTGTAATCACTGGTCCTGTATATGCTGGAATTATGACACACAATACACTATGTATGACACATATATAACGGGTTACTGTGATCACTGGTCCTGTATATGCTGGAATTATGACACACAATACACTATGTATGACACATATATTGGGTTACTGTAATCACTGGTCCTGTATATGCTGGAATTATGACACACAATACACTATGTATGACACATATATAACGGGTTACTGTGATCACTGGTCCTGTATATGCTGGAATTATGACACACAATACACTATGTATGACACATATAATGGGTTACTGTGATCACTGGTCCTGTATATGCTGGAATTATCACACACAATACACTATGTATGACACATATAATGGGTAACTGTGATCGCTGGTCCTGTATATGCTGGAATTATGACACACAATACACTATGTATGACACATATAATGGGTGACTGTGATTGCTGGTCCTGTATATGCTGGAATTATGACACACAATACACTATGTATGACACATATAATGGGTTACTGTGATCTCTGGTCCTGTATATGCTGGAATTATGACACACAATACACAATGTATGACACATATAATGGGTTACTGTGATCACTGGTCCTGTATATGCTGGAATTATGACACACAATACACTATGTATGACACATACAATGGGTTACTGTGATCACTGGTCCTGTATATGCTGGAATTATTACACACAATACACTATGTATGACACATATAATTGCTTTCTGTGATCGCTGGTCCTGTATATGCTGGAATTAATACACAATATACTATGTATGACACATATAATGGTTTACTGTGATCGCTGGTCCTGTATATGCTGGAATTATAACACACAATACACTATGTATGACACATATAATGGGTTACTGTGATCACTGGTCCTGTATATGCTGGAATTATTACACACAATACACTATGTATGACACATATAATGGGTTACTGTGATCGCTGGTTATGTATATGCTGGAATTATGACACACAATACACAATGTATGACACATATAATGGGTTACTGTGATCACTGGTCCTGTATATGCTGGATATATGACACACAATACACTATGTATGACACATATAATGGGTTACTGTGATCACTGGTCCTGTATATGCTGGATATATGAAACACAATACACTATGTATGACACATATAATGGCTTACTGTGATCACTGGTCCTGTATATGCTGGAATTATGACACACAATACACTATGTGTGACACATATAATGGCTTCCTGTGATCGCTGGTCCTGTATATACTGGAATTATGACACACAATACACTATGTATGACACATATAATGGGTTACTGTGATCGCTGGTCCTGAATGTGCTGGAATTATGACACACAATACACTATGTGTGACACATATAATGGCTTCCTGTGATCGCTGGTCCTGTATATACTGGAATTATGACACACAATACACTATGTAAGACACATATAATGGGTTACTGTGAGCGCTGTTCCTGTATATGCTGGAATTATGACACACAATACACTATGTATGACACATATAATGGGTTACTGTGATCACTGGTCCTGTATATGCTGGAATTATGACACACAATACACTATGTATAACACATATAATGGGTTACTGTGAACGCTGGTCCTGTATATGCTGGAATTATGACACACAATACACTATGTAAGACACATATAATGGGTTACTGTGAGCGCTGTTCCTGTATATGCTGGAATTATGACACACAATATACTATGTATGACACATATAATGGTTACTGTGATCACTGGTCCTGTATATACTGGAATTATGACACACAATACACTATGTATGACACATAATGGGTTACTGTGATCTCTGATCCTGTATATGCTGGAATTATGACACACAATACACTATGTATGACACATATAATCGGTTACTGTGATCGCTGGTTCTGTATATGCTGGAATTATGACACACAATACACTACGTATGACACATATAATGGGTTACTGTGATCGCTGGTCCTGTATATGCTGGAATTATGACACACAATACACTATGTATGACACATATAATGGGTTACTGTGATCACTGGTCCTGTATATGCTGGAATTATGACACACAATACACTATGTATGACACATATAATGGGTTACTGTGATCGCTGGTCCTGTATATGCTGGAATTATAACACACAATACACTATGTAAGACACATAAAATGGGTTACTGTGATAGCTGGTCCTGTATATGCTGGAATTATGACACACAATACACTATGTATGACACATATAATGGGTTACTGTGTCCGCTGGTCCTGTATATGCTGGAATTATGACACACAATACACTATGTATGACACATATAATGGGTGACTGTGATTGCTGGTCCTGTATATGCTGGAATTATAACACACAATACACTATGTATAACACATATAATGGGTGACTGTGATCTCTGGTCCTGTATATGCTGGAATTATGACACACAATACACTATCTATGACACATATAATTGCTTCCTGTGATCGCTGGTCCTGTATATGCTGGAATTATGACACAATATACTATGTATGACACATATAATGGGTTACTGTGATCGCTGGTCCTGTATGTGCTGGAATTATGACACACAATACACTATGTATGACACATATAATGGGTTACTGAGATCGCTGGTCCTGTATATGCTGGAATTATGACACACAATACACTATGTATGACACATATAATGGGTTACTGTGATCTCTGATCCTGTATATGCTGGAATTATGACACACAATACACTATGTATGACACATATAATGGGTTACTGTGATCTCTGATCCTGTATATGCTGGAATTATGACACACAATACACTATGTATGACACATATAATGGGTTACTGTGATCGCTGGTCCTGTATATGCTGGAATTATGGCACACAATACACTATGTATGACACATATAATGTGTTACTATGATCACTGGTCCTGTATATGCTGGAATTATAACACACAATATACTATGTATGACACATATAATGGGTTACTGTGATCGCTGGTCCTGTATATGCTGGAATTATGACACACAATACACTATGTATGACACATATAATGGGTTACTATGATCACTGGTCCTGTATATGCTGAAATTATGATACAGAATACACTGTGTTTGATACATATAATGGGTTACTGTGTTCACTGGTCCTGTATTTGCTGGAATTATGACACACATTACACTATGTATGACACATATAATGGGTTACTGAGATCGCTGGTCCTGTATTTGCTGGAATTATGACACACAATACACTATGTATGACACATATAACGGGTTACTGTGATCTCTGATCCTGTATATGCTGGAATTATGACACACAATACACTATGTATGACACATATAATGGGTTACTGTGATCGCTGGTCCTGTATATGCTGGAATTAAGACACACAATACACTATGTATGACACATATAATGGGTTACTGTGATCGCTGGTCCTGTATATGCTGGAATTAAGACACACAATACACTATGTATGACACATATAATGGGTTACTGTGATCACTGGTCCTTTATATGCTGGAATTATGACACACAATACACTTTGTATGACACATATAATGGGTTACTGTGATCTCTGATCCTGTATATGCTGGAATTATGACACACAATACACTATGTATGACACATATAATGGGTTACTGTGATCGCTGGTCCTGTATATGCTGGAATTAAGACACACAATACACTATGTATGACACATATAATGGGTTACTGTGATCACTGGTCCTTTATATGCTGGAATTATGACACACAATACACTTTGTATGACACATATAATGGGTTACTGTGATCACTGGTCATGTATATGCTGGAATTATGGCACACAATACACTATGTATGACACATATAATGGGTTACTGTGATCGCTGGTCCTGTATATGCTGGAATTATGACACACAATACACTATGTATGACACATATAATGTGTTACTATGAATACTGGTCCTGTATATGCTGGAATTATGACACACAATACACTATGTATGACACATATAATGGGTTACTGTGATCGCTGGTCCTGTATATGCTGGAATTATGACACACAATACACTATGTATGACACATATAATGGGTTACTGTGATCACTGGTCCTGTATATGCTGGAATTATGACACACAATACACTATGTGTGACACATATAATGGCTTCCTGTGATCGCTGGTCCTGTATATGCTGGAATTATGACACACAATACACTATGTATGACACATATATTGGGTTACTGTGATCGCTGGTCCTGTATATGCTGGAATTATGGCACACAATACACAATGTATGACACATATAATGTGTAACTATGATCACTGGTCCTGTATATGCTGGAATTATAACACACAATACACTATGTATGACACATATAATGGGTTACTGTGATCGCTGGTCCTGTATATGCTGGTATTATGACACATAATACACTATGTATGACACATATAATGGGTTACTGTGATCGCTGGTTCTGTATATGCTGGAATTATGACACACAATACACTATGTATGACACATATAATGGCTTCCTGTGATCGCTGGTCCTGTATATACTGGAATTATGACACACAAAACACTATGTATGACACATATAATGGGTTACTGTGATCGCTGGTTCTGTATATGCTGGAATTATGACACACAATACACTATGTATGACACATATAATGGTTACTGTGATCGCTGGTCCTGTATATACTGGAATTATGACACACAAAACACTATGTATGACACATATAATGGGTTACTGTGATCGCTGGTCCTGTATGTGCTGGAATTATGACACACAATACACTATGTATGACACATATAATGGGTTACTGAGATCGCTGGTCCTGTATATGCTGGAATTATGACACACAATACACTATGTATGACACATATAATGGGTTACTGTGATCTCTGATCCTGTATATGCTGGAATTATGACACACAATACACTATGTATGACACATATAATGGGTTACTGTGATCGCTGGTCCTGTATATGCTGGAATTATGACACACAATACACTATGTATGACACATATAATGGGTTACTGTGATCACTGGTCCTGTGTATGCTGGAATTATGACACACAATACACTATGTATGACACATATAATGGTTACTGTGATCGCTGGTCCTGTATATGCTGGAATTATGACACACAATACACTATGTATGACACATATAATGGGTGACTGTGATCGCTGGTCCTGTATATGCTGGAATTATGACACACAATACACTATGTATGACACATATAATGGGTTACTGTGATCGCTGGTCCTGTATATGCTGGAATTATGACACACAATACACTATGTATGACACATATAATGGGTGACTGTGATCGCTGGTCCTGTATATGCTGGAATTATGACACACAATACACTATCTATGACACATATAATTGCTTCCTGTGATTGCTGGTCCTGTATATGCAGGAATTATGACACAATATACTATGTATGACACATATAATGGGTTACTGTGATCGCTGGTCCTGTATATGCTTGAATTATGACACGTAATACACTTTGTATGACACATATAATGGGTTACTGTGATCGCTGGTTCTGTATATGCTGGAATTATGACACACAATACACTATGTATGACACATATAATGGGTTACTGTGATCGCTGGTCCTGTATATGCTGGATATATGACACACAATACACTATGTATGACACATATAATGGGTTACTGTGATCACTGGTCCTGTATATGCTGGATATATGACACACAATACACTATGTATGACACATATAATGGCTTACTGTGATCACTGGTCCTGTATATGCTGGAATTATGACACACAATACACTATGTATGACACATATAATGGGTTACTGTGATCACTGGTCCTGTATATGCTGGAATTATGACACACAATACACTATGTATGACACATATAATGGGTTACTGTGATCGCTGGTCCTGTATGTGCTGGAATTATGACACACAATACACTATGTATGACACATATAATGGGTTACTGTGATCGCTGGTCCTGTATATGCTGGAATTATGACACACAATACACTATGTATGACACATATAATGGGTTACTGAGATCGCTGTTCCTGTATATGCTGGAATTATGACACACAATACACTATGTATGACACATATAATGGGTTACTGTGATCTCTGATCCTGTATATGCTGGAATTATGACACACAATACACTATGTATGACACATATAATGGGTTACTGTGATCGCTGGTCCTGTATATGCTGGAATTATGACACACAATACACTATGTATGACACATATAATGGGTTACTGTGATCGCTGGTCCTGTATATGCTGGAATTAGGACACACAATACACTATGCATGACACATATAATGGGTTACTGTGATCACTGGTCCTGTATATGCTGGAATTATGACACACAATACACTATCTATGACACATATAATTGCTTCCTGTGATCGCTGGTCCTGTATATGTTGGAATTATGACACAATATACTATGTATGACACATATAATGGGTTACTGTGATCGCTGGTCCTGTATATGCTGGAATTATAACACACAATACACTATGTATGACACATATAATGGGTTACTGTAATCACTGGTCCTGTATATGCTGGAATTATGACACAATACACTATGTATGACACATATAATGGGTTACTGTGATCGCTGGTCCTGTATATGCTGGAATTATGACACACAATACACTATGTATGACACATATAATGGGTTACTGTGATCACTGGTCCTGTATATGCTGGAATTATGACACACAATACACTATGTATGACACATATAATGGGTTACTGTGATCACTGGTCCTGTATATGCTGGAATTATGACACACAATACACTATGTATGACACATATAATGGGTTACTGTAATCACTGGTCCTGTATATGCTGGAATTATGACACAATACACTATGTATGACACATATAATGGGTTACTGTAATCACTGGTCCTGTATATGCTGGAATTATGACACAATACACTATGTATGACACCTATAATGGGTTACTGTGATTGCTGGTCCTGTATGTGCTGGAATTATGACACACAATACACTATGTATGACACATATAATGGGTTACTGTGATCACTGGTCCTGTATATGCTGGAATTATGACACACAATACACTATGTATGACACATATAATGGGTTACTGTGATCGCTGGTCCAGTATATGCTGGAATTATGACACACAATACACTATGTATGACACATATATTGGGTTACTGTAATCACTGGTCCTGTATATGCTGGAATTATGACACACAATACACTATGTATGACACATATATAACGGGTTACTGTGATCACTGGTCCTGTATATGCTGGAATTATGACACACAATACACTATGTATGACACATATATTGGGTTACTGTAATCACTGGTCCTGTATATGCTGGAATTATGACACACAATACACTATGTATGACACATATATAACGGGTTACTGTGATCACTGGTCCTGTATATGCTGGAATTATGACACACAATACACTATGTATGACACATATAATGGGTTACTGTGATCACTGGTCCTGTATATGCTGGAATTATCACACACAATACACTATGTATGACACATATAATGGGTAACTGTGATCGCTGGTCCTGTATATGCTGGAATTATGACACACAATACACTATGTATGACACATATAATGGGTGACTGTGATTGCTGGTCCTGTATATGCTGGAATTATGACACACAATACACTATGTATGACACATATAATGGGTTACTGTGATCTCTGGTCCTGTATATGCTGGAATTATGACACACAATACACAATGTATGACACATATAATGGGTTACTGTGATCACTGGTCCTGTATATGCTGGAATTATGACACACAATACACTATGTATGACACATACAATGGGTTACTGTGATCACTGGTCCTGTATATGCTGGAATTATTACACACAATACACTATGTATGACACATATAATTGCTTTCTGTGATCGCTGGTCCTGTATATGCTGGAATTAATACACAATATACTATGTATGACACATATAATGGGTTACTGTGATCGCTGGTCCTGTATATGCTGGAATTATAACACACAATACACTATGTATGACACATATAATGGGTTACTGTGATCACTGGTCCTGTATATGCTGGAATTATTACACACAATACACTATGTATGACACATATAATGGGTTACTGTGATCGCTGGTTATGTATATGCTGGAATTATGACACACAATACACAATGTATGACACATATAATGGGTTACTGTGATCACTGGTCCTGTATATGCTGGATATATGACACACAATACACTATGTATGACACATATAATGGGTTACTGTGATCACTGGTCCTGTATATGCTGGATATATGAAACACAATACACTATGTATGACACATATAATGGCTTACTGTGATCACTGGTCCTGTATATGCTGGAATTATGACACACAATACACTATGTATGACACATATAATGGGTTACTGTGATCACTGGTACTGTATATGCTGGATATATGAAACACAATACACTATGTATGACACATATAATGGCTTACTGTGATCACTGGTCCTGTATATGCTGGAATTATTACACACAATACACTATGTATGACACATATAATGGGTTACTGTGATCGCTGGTTATGTATATGCTGGAATTATGACACACAATACACAATGTATGACACATATAATGGGTTACTGTGATCACTGGTCCTGTATATGCTGGATATATGACACACAATACACTATGTATGACACATATAATGGGTTACTGTGATCACTGGTCCTGTATATGCTGGATATATGAAACACAATACACAATGTATGACACATATAATGGGTTACTGTGATCACTGGTCCTGTATATGCTGGATATATGACACACAATACACTATGTATGACACATATAATGGGTTACTGTGATTGCTGGTCCTGAATGTGCTGGAATTATGACACACAATACACTATGTGTGACACATATAATGGCTTCCTGTGATCGCTGGTCCTGTATATACTGGAATTATGACACACAATACACTATGTAAGACACATATAATGGGTTACTGTGAGCGCTGTTCCTGTATATGCTGGAATTATGACACACAATACACTATGTATGACACATATAATGGGTTACTGTGATCACTGGTCCTGTATATGCTGGAATTATGACACACAATACACTATGTATGACACATATAATGGTTACTGTGATCGCTGGTCCTGTATATGCTGGAATTATGAAACACAATACACTATGTATAACACATATAATGGGTTACTGTGTCCGCTGGTCCTGTATATGCTGGAATTATGACACACAATACACTATGTATGACACATATAATGGGTGACTGTGATTGCTGGTCCTGTATATGCTGGAATTATGACACACAATACACTATGTATAACACATATAATGGGTTACTGTGATCACTGGTCCTGTATATGCTGGAATTATGACACACAATACATTATGTATGACACATATAATGGGTTACTGTGATCTCTGATCCTGTATATGCTGGAATTATGACACACAATACACTATGTAAGACACATATAATGGGTTACTGTGTCCGCTGGTCCTGTATATGCTGGAATTATGACACACAATACACTATGTATGACACATATAATGGGTGACTGTGATTGCTGGTCCTGTATATGCTGGAATTATGACACACAATACACTATGTATAACACATATAATGGGTTACTGTGATCTCTGGTCCTGTATATGCTGGAATTATCACACACAATACACTATCTATGACACATATAATTGCTTCCTGTGATCGCTGGTCCTGTATATGCTGGAATTATGACACAATATACTATGTATGACACATATAATGGGTTACTGTGATCACTGGTCCTGTATATGCTGGAATTATGACACACAATACACTATGTATGACACATATAATGGGTTACTGTGATCGCTGGTCCTGTATGTGCTGGAATTATAACACACAATACACTATGTATGAAACATATAATGGGTTACTGTAATCACTGGTCCTGTATATGCTGAAATTATGACAAAGAATACACTAAGTATGATACATATAATGGGTTACTGTGTTCACTGGTCCTGTATTTGCTGGAATTATGACACACAATACACAATGTATGACACATATAATGGGTTACTGTGATCACTGGTCCTGTATATGCTGGAATTATGACACACAATACACTATGTATGACACATATAATGTGTTACTATGATCACTGGTCCTGTATATGCTGGAATTATAACACACAATACACTATGTATGACACATACTATGGGTTACTGTGATCGCTGGTCCTGTATATGCTGGAATTATGACACATAATTCACTATGTATGACACATATAATGGGTTACTGTGATCGCTGGTCCTGTATATGCTGAAATTATGACACAGAATACACTATGTATGACACATATAATGGGTTACTGTGTTCACTGGTCCTGTATTTGCTGGAATTATGACACACAATACACTATATAATGACACATATAATGGGTTACTGTGATCTCTGGTCCTGTATATGCTGGAATTATGACACACAATACACTATGTATGACACATATATTGGGTTACTTTAATCACTGGTCCTGTATATGCTGGAATTATGACACACAATACACTATGTATGACACATATAATGGGTTACTGTGATCACTGGTCCTGTATATGCTGGAATTATGACACACAATACACTATGTATGACACATATAATGGGTTACTGTGATCGCTGGTCCTGTATATGCTGGAATTATGACACACAATACACTATGTATGACACATATATTGGGTTACTGTAATCACTGGTCCTGTATATGCTGGGATTATGACACACAATACACTATGTATGACACATATAATGGGTTACTGTGATCACTGGTCCTGTATATGCTGGAATTATAACACACAATACACTATGTATGACACATATAATGGGTTACTGTGATCGCTGGTCCTGTATATGCTGGAATTATGACACACAATACACTATGTATGACACATATATTGGGTTACTGTAATCACTGGTCCTGTATATGCTGGAATTATGACACACAATACATTATGTATGACACATATAACGGGTTACTGTGATCACTGGTCCTGTATATGCTGGAATTATGACAAACAATACACTATGTATGACACATATAATGGGTAACTGTGATCGCTGGTCCTGTATATGCTGGAATTATGACACACAATACACTATGTATGACACATATAATGGGTGACTGTGATTGCTGGTCCTGTATATGCTGGAATTATGACACACAATACACTATGTATGACACATATAATGGGTTACTGTGATCTCTGGTCCTGTATATGCTGGAATTATGACACACAATACACAATGTATGACACATATAATGGGTTACTGTGATCACTGGTCCTGTATATGCTGGAATTATGACACACAATACACTATGTATGACACACATAATGGGTTACTGTGATCACTGGTCCTGTATATGCTGGAATTATTACACACAATACACTATGTATGACACATATAATTGCTTTCTGTGATCGCTGGCCCTGTATATGCTGGAATTAATACAAAATATACTATGTATGACACATATAATGGGTTACTGTGATCACTGGTCCTGTATATGCTGGAATTATAACACACAATACACTATGTATGACACATATAATGGGTTACTGTGATCACTGGTCCTGTATATGCTGGAATTATGACACACAATACACTATGTATGACACATATAATGGTTACTGTGATCACTGGTCCTGTATATGCTGGATATATGACACACAATACACTATGTATGACACATATAATGGGTTACTGTGATCACTGGTCCTGTATATGCTGGAATTATGACACACAATACACTATATATGACACATATAATGGTTACTGTGATCACTGGTCCTGTATATGCTGGATATATGACACACAATACACTATGTATGACACATATAATGGGTTACTGTGATCACTGGTCCAGTATATGCTGGATATATGAAACACAATACACTATGTATGACACATATAATGGCTTACTGTGATCACTGGTCCTGTATATGCTGGAATTATGACACACAATACACTATGTGTGACACATATAATGGCTTCCTGTGATCGCTGGTCCTGTATATACTGGAATTATGACTCACAATACACTATGTATGACACATATAATGGCTTCCTGTGATCGCTGGTCCTGTATATACTGGAATTATGACACACAATACACTATGTAAGACACATATAATGGGTTACTGTGAGCGCTGTTCCTGTATATGCTGGAATTATGACACACAATACACTATGTATGACACATATAATGGGTTACTGTGATCACTGGTCCTGTATATACTGGAATTATGACACACAATACACTATGTGTGACACATATAATAGCTTCCTGTGATCGCTGGTCCTGTATATACTGGAATTATGACACACAATACACTATGTATGACACATATAAAGGGTTACTGTGATCACTGGTCCTGTATATGCTGGAATTATGACACACAATACACTATGTATGACACATATAATGGGTTACTGTGATCGCTGGTCCTGTATATGCTGGAATTATAACACACAATACACTATGTATGACACATATAATGGGTTACTGTGATCACTGGTCCTGTATATGCTGGAATTATTACACACAATACACTATGTATGACACATATAATGGGTTACTGTGATCGCTGGTTCTGTATATGCTGGAATTATGACACACAATACACAATGCATGACACATATAATGGGTTACTGTGATCACTGGTCCTGTATATGCTGGATATATGACACACAATACACTATGTATGACACATATAATGGGTTACTGTGATCACTGGTCCTGTATATGCTGGATATATGAAACACAATACACTATGTATGACACATATAATGGGTTACTGTGATCACTGGTCCTGTATATACTGGAATTATGACTCACAATACACTATGTATGACACATATAATGGGTTACTGTGATCGCTGGTCCTGTATATGCTGGAATTATGACACACAATACACTATGTGTGACACATATAATGGCTTCCTGTGATCGCTGGTCCTGTATATACTGGAAGTATGACACACAATACACTATGTATGACACATATAATGGGTTACTGTGATCGCTGGTCCTGAATGTGCTGGAATTATGACACACAATACACTATGTGTGACACATATAATGGCTTCCTGTGATCGCTGGTCCTGTATATACTGGAATTATGACACACAATACACTATGTAAGACACATATAATGGGTTACTGTGATCACTGGTCCTGTATATACTGGAATTATGACACACAATACACTATGTGTGACACATATAATGGGTTACTGTGATCGCTGGTCCTGTATATGCTGGAATTATGACACACAATACACTATGTATGACACATATAATGGGCTACTGAGATCGCTGTTCCTGTATATGCTGGAATTATGACACACAATACACTATGTATGACACATATAATGGGTTACTGTGATCACTGGTCCTGTATATGCTGGAATTATGACACACAATACACTATGTATGACACATATAACGGATTACTGTGATCACTGGTCCTGTATATGCTGGAATTATGACACACAATATACTATGTATGACACATATAATGGGTTACTGTGATCGCTGGTCCTGTATATGCTGGAATTATGACACACAATACACTATGTATGACACATATAATGGGTGACTGTGATCTC
Source organism: Taudactylus pleione (assembly GCA_031769625.1). NCBI lineage: Eukaryota > Metazoa > Chordata > Amphibia > Anura > Myobatrachidae > Taudactylus > Taudactylus pleione. Next base: position 453,137 of record JAUIMM010000133.1, on the reverse strand, counting down.
TGGTCCTGTATATGCTGGAATTATGACACACAATACACTATCTATGACACATATAATTGCTTCCTGTGATCGCTGGTCCTGTATATGCTGGAATTATAACACACAATACACTATGTATGACACATATAATGGGTTACTGTGATCGCTGGTCCTGTATATGCTGGAATAATAACACACAATACACTATGTATGACACATATAATGGGTTACTGTGATCGCTGGTCCTGTATATGCTGGGATTATGACACACAATACACTATGTATGACACATATAATGGGTTACTGTGATCGCTGGTCCTGTATATGCTGGAATTATGACACACAATACACTATGTATGACACATATAATGGGTTACTGTGATCGCTGGTCCTGTATATGCTGGAATTATGACACACAATACACTATGTATGACACATATAATGGGTGACTGTGATTGCTGGTCCTGTATATGCTGGAATTATGACACACAATACACTATGTATGACACATATAATGGGTTACTGTGATCTCTGGTCCTGTATATGCTGGAATTATGACACACAATACACTATGTATGACACATATAATGGGTGACTGTGATTGCTGGTCCTGTATATGCTGGAATTATGACACACAATGCACTATGTATGACACATATAATGGGTTACTGTGATCTCTGGTCCTGTATATGCTGGAATTATGACACACAATACACTATGTATGACACATATAATGGGTTACTGTGATCACTGGTCCTGTATATGCTGGAATTATGACACACAATACACTATGTATGACACACATAATGGGTTACTGTGATCACTGGTCCTGTATATGCTGGAATTATTACACACAATACACTATGTATGACACATATAATGGGTTACTGTGATCACTGGTCCTGTATATGCTGGAATTATGACACACAATACACTATGTATGACACATATAATGGGTTACTGTGATCACTGGTCCTGTATATGCTGGAATTATAACACACAATACACTATGTATGACACATATAATGGGTTACTGTGATCACTGGTCCTGTATATGCTGGAATTATGACACACAATACACTATATATGACACATATAATGGTTACTGTGATCACTGGTCCTGTATATGCTGGATATATGACACACAATACACTATGTATGACACATATAATGGGTTACTGTGATCACTGGTCCAGTATATGCTGGATATATGAAACACAATACACTATGTATGACACATATAATGGCTTACTGTGATCACTGGTCCTGTATATGCTGGAATTATGACACACAATACACTATGTGTGACACATATAATGGCTTCCTGTGATCGCTGGTCCTGTATATACTGGAATTATGACTCACAATACACTATGTATGACACATATAATGGCTTCCTGTGATCGCTGGTCCTGTATATACTGGAATTATGACACACAATACACTATGTAAGACACATATAATGGGTTACTGTGAGCGCTGTTCCTGTATATGCTGGAATTATGACACACAATACACTATGTATGACACATATAATGGGTTACTGTGATCTCTGGTCCTGTATATGCTGGAATTATGACACACAATACACAATGTATGACACATATAATGGGTTACTGTGATCACTGGTCCTGTATATGCTGGAATTATGACACACAATACACTATGTATGACACACATAATGGGTTACTGTGATCACTGGTCCTGTATATGCTGGAATTATTACACACAATACACTATGTATGACACATATAATTGCTTTCTGTGATCGCTGGCCCTGTATATGCTGGAATTAATACAAAATATACTATGTATGACACATATAATGGGTTACTGTGATCACTGGTCCTGTATATGCTGGAATTATAACACACAATACACTATGTATGACACATATAATGGGTTACTGTGATCACTGGTCCTGTATATGCTGGAATTATGACACACAATACACTATGTATGACACATATAATGGTTACTGTGATCACTGGTCCTGTATATGCTGGATATATGACACACAATACACTATGTATGACACATATAATGGGTTACTGTGATCACTGGTCCTGTATATGCTGGAATTATAACACACAATACACTATGTATGACACATATAATGGGTTACTGTGATCACTGGTCCTGTATATGCTGGAATTATGACACACAATACACTATATATGACACATATAATGGTTACTGTGATCACTGGTCCTGTATATGCTGGATATATGACACACAATACACTATGTATGACACATATAATGGGTTACTGTGATCACTGGTCCAGTATATGCTGGATATATGAAACACAATACACTATGTATGACACATATAATGGCTTACTGTGATCACTGGTCCTGTATATGCTGGAATTATGACACACAATACACTATGTGTGACACATATAATGGCTTCCTGTGATCGCTGGTCCTGTATATACTGGAATTATGACTCACAATACACTATGTATGACACATATAATGGCTTCCTGTGATCGCTGGTCCTGTATATACTGGAATTATGACACACAATACACTATGTAAGACACATATAATGGGTTACTGTGAGCGCTGTTCCTGTATATGCTGGAATTATGACACACAATACACTATGTATGACACATATAATGGGTTACTGTGATCACTGGTCCTGTATATACTGGAATTATGACACACAATACACTATGTGTGACACATATAATAGCTTCCTGTGATCGCTGGTCCTGTATATACTGGAATTATGACACACAATACACTATGTATGACACATATAAAGGGTTACTGTGATCACTGGTCCTGTATATGCTGGAATTATGACACACAATACACTATGTATGACACATATAATGGGTTACTGTGATCGCTGGTCCTGTATATGCTGGAATTATAACACACAATACACTATGTATGACACATATAATGGGTTACTGTGATCACTGGTCCTGTATATGCTGGAATTATTACACACAATACACTATGTATGACACATATAATGGGTTACTGTGATCGCTGGTTCTGTATATGCTGGAATTATGACACACAATACACAATGCATGACACATATAATGGGTTACTGTGATCACTGGTCCTGTATATGCTGGATATATGACACACAATACACTATGTATGACACATATAATGGGTTACTGTGATCACTGGTCCTGTATATGCTGGATATATGAAACACAATACACTATGTATGACACATATAATGGGTTACTGTGATCACTGGTCCTGTATATACTGGAATTATGACTCACAATACACTATGTATGACACATATAATGGGTTACTGTGATCGCTGGTCCTGTATATGCTGGAATTATGACACACAATACACTATGTGTGACACATATAATGGCTTCCTGTGATCGCTGGTCCTGTATATACTGGAAGTATGACACACAATACACTATGTATGACACATATAATGGGTTACTGTGATCGCTGGTCCTGAATGTGCTGGAATTATGACACACAATACACTATGTGTGACACATATAATGGCTTCCTGTGATCGCTGGTCCTGTATATACTGGAATTATGACACACAATACACTATGTAAGACACATATAATGGGTTACTGTGATCACTGGTCCTGTATATACTGGAATTATGACACACAATACACTATGTGTGACACATATAATGGGTTACTGTGATCGCTGGTCCTGTATATGCTGGAATTATGACACACAATACACTATGTATGACACATATAATGGGCTACTGAGATCGCTGTTCCTGTATATGCTGGAATTATGACACACAATACACTATGTATGACACATATAATGGGTTACTGTGATCACTGGTCCTGTATATGCTGGAATTATGACACACAATACACTATGTATGACACATATAACGGATTACTGTGATCACTGGTCCTGTATATGCTGGAATTATGACACACAATATACTATGTATGACACATATAATGGGTTACTGTGATCGCTGGTCCTGTATATGCTGGAATTATGACACACAATACACTATGTATGACACATATAATGGGTGACTGTGATCTCTGGTCCTGTATATGCTGGAATTATGACACACAATACACTATCTATGACACATATAATTGCTTCCTGTGATCGCTGGTCCTGTATATGCTGGAATTATAACACACAATACACTATGTATGACACATATAATGGGTTACTGTGATCGCTGGTCCTGTATATGCTGGAATAATAACACACAATACACTATGTATGACACATATAATGGGTTACTGTGATCGCTGGTCCTGTATATGCTGGGATTATGACACACAATACACTTTGTATGACACATATAATGGGTTACTGTGATCGCTGGTCCTGTATATGCTGGAATTATGACACACAATACACTATGTATGACACATATAATGGGTTACTGTGATCGCTGGTCCTGTATATGCTGGAATTATGACACACAATACACTATGTATGACACATATAATGGGTGACTGTGATTGCTGGTCCTGTATATGCTGGAATTATGACACACAATACACTATGTATGACACATATAATGGGTTACTGTGATCTCTGGTCCTGTATATGCTGGAATTATGACACACAATACACTATGTATGACACATATAATGGGTGACTGTGATTGCTGGTCCTGTATATGCTGGAATTATGACACACAATACACTATGTATGACACATATAATGGGTTACTGTGATCTCTGGTCCTGTATATGCTGGAATTATGACACACAATACACTATGTATGACACATATAATGGGTTACTGTGATCACTGGTCCTGTATATGCTGGAATTATGACACACAATACACTATGTATGACACACATAATGGGTTACTGTGATCACTGGTCCTGTATATGCTGGAATTATTACACACAATACACTATGTATGACACATATAATGGGTTACTGTGATCACTGGTCCTGTATATGCTGGAATTATGACACACAATACACTATGTATGACACATATAATGGTTACTGTGATCACTGGTCCTGTATATGCTGGATATATGACACACAATACACTATGTATGACACATATAATGGGTTACTGTGATCACTGGTCCAGTATATGCTGGATATATGAAACACAATACACTATGTGTGACACATATAATGGCTTCCTGTGATCGCTGGTCCTGTATATACTGGAATTATGACTCACAATACACTATGTATGACACATATAATGGCTTCCTGTGATCGCTGGTCCTGTATATTCTGGAATTATGACACACAATACACTATGTAAGACACATATAATGGGTTACTGTGAGCGCTGTTCCTGTATATGCTGGAATTATGACACACAATACACTATGTATGACACATATAATGGGTTACTGTGATCACTGGTCCTGTATATACTGGAATTATGACACACAATACACTATGTGTGACACATATAATAGCTTCCTGTGATCGCTGGTCCTGTATATACTGGAATTATGACACACAATACACTATGTATGACACATATAACGGATTACTGTGATCACTGGTCCTGTATATGCTGGAATTATGACACACAATACACTATGTATGACACATATAATGGGTTACTGTGATCGCTGGTCCTGTATATGCTGGAATTATAACACACAATACACTATGTATGACACATATAATGGGTTACTGTGATCACTGGTCCTGTATATGCTGGAATTATTACACACAATACACTATGTATGACACATATAATGGGTTACTGTGATCGCTGGTTCTGTATATGCTTGAATTATGACACACAATACACAATGCATGACACATATAATGGGTTACTGTGATCACTGGTCCTGTATATGCTGGATATATGACACACAATACACTATGTATGACACATATAATGGGTTACTGTGATCACTGGTCCTGTATATGCTGGATATATGAAACACAATACACTATGTATGACACATATAATGGCTTCCTGTGATCGCTGGTCCTGTATATACTGGAATTATGACTCACAATACACTATGTATGACACATATAATGGGTTACTGTGATCGCTGGTCCTGTATATACTGGAATTATGACACACAATACACTATGTAAGACACATATAACGGGTTACTGTGAGCGCTGTTCCTGTATATGCTGGAATTATGACACACAATACACTATGTATGACACATATAATGGGTTACTGTGGTCACTGGTCCTGTATATACTGGAATTATGACACACAATACACTATGTAAGACACATATAACGGGTTACTGTGAGCGCTGTTCCTGTATATGCTGGAATTATGACACACAATACACTATGTATGACACATATAATGGGTTACTGTGATCACTGGTCCTGTATATACTGGAATTATGACACACAATACACTATGTGTGACACATATAATGGGTTACTGTGATCGCTGGTCCTGTATATGCTGGAATTATGACACACAATACACTATGTATGACACATATAATGGGCTACTGAGATCGCTGTTCCTGTATATGCTGGAATTATGACACACAATACACTATGTATGACACATATAATGGGTTACTGTGATCACTGGTCCTGTATATGCTGGAATTATTACACACAATACACTATGTATGACACAAATAACGGATTACTGTGATCACTGGTCCTGTATATGCTGGAATTATGACACACAATACACTATGTATGACACATATAATGGGTTACTGTGATCGCTGGTCCTGTATATGCTGGAATTATGACACACAATACACTATGTATGACACATATAATGGGTGACTGTGATTGCTGGTCCTGTATATGCTGGAATTATGACACACAATACACTATGTATGACACATATAATGGGTTACTGTGATCTCTGGTCCTGTATATGCTGGAATTATGACACACAATACACTATCTATGACACATATAATTGCTTCCTGTGATCGCTGGTCCTGTATATGCTGGAATAATAACACACAATACACTATGTATGACACATATAATGGGTTACTGTGATCGCTGGTCCTGTATATGCTGGGATTATGACACACAATACACTATGTATGACACATATAATGGGTTACTGTGATCGCTGGTCCTGTATATGCTGGAATTATGACACACAATACACTATGTATGACACATATAATGGGTTACTGTGATCGCTGGTCCTGTATATGCTGGAATTATAACACACAATACACTATCTATGACACATATAATGGGTTACTGTGATCACTGGTCCTGTATATGCTGGAATTATGACACACAATACACTATGTATGACACATATAATGTGTTACTATGATCACTGGTCCTGTATATGCTGGAATTATAACACACAATACACTATGTATGACACATATAATGGGTTACTGTGATCGCTGGTCCTGTATATGCTGAAATTATGACACAGAATACACTATGTATGATACATATAATGGGTTACTGTGTTCACTGGTCCTGTATTTGCTGGAATTATGACACACAATACACAATGTATGACACATATAATGGGTTACTGTGATCGCTGGTCCTGTATATGCTGGAATTATGGCACACAATACACTATGTATGACACATATAATGTGTTACTATGATCACTGGTCCTGTATATGCTGGAATTATAACACACAATACACTATGTATGACACATATAATGGGTTACTGTGATCACTGGTCCTGTATATGCTGGTATTATGACACATAATACACTATGTATGACACATATAATGGGTTACTGTGATCGCTGGTTCTGTATATGCTGGAATTATGACACACAATACACTATGTATGACACATATAATGTGTTACTATGATCACTGGTCCTGTATATGCTGATATTATGATACAGAATACACTGTGTTTGATACATATAATGGGTTACTGAGATCGCTGGTTCTGTATATGCTGGAATTATGACACACAATACACTATGTATGACACATATAATGGGTTACTGTGTTCACTGGTCCTGTATTTGCTGGAATTATGACACACATTACACTATGTATGACACATATAATGGGTTACTGAGATCGCTGGTCCTGTATATGCTGGAATTATGACACACAATACACTATGTATGACACATATAACGGGTTACTGTGATCTCTGATCCTGTATATGCTGGAATTATGACACACAATACACTATGTATGACACATATAACGGGTTACTGTGATCTCTGATCCTGTATATGCTGGAATTATGACACACAATACACTATGTATGACACATATAATGGGTTACTGTGATCACTGGTCCTTTATATGCTGGAATTATGACACACAATACACTTTGTATGACACATATAATGGGTTACTGTGATCACTGGTCCTGTATATGCTGGAATTATGGCACACAATACACTATGTATGACACATATAATGGGTTACTGTGATCGCTGGTCCTGTATATGCTGGAATTATGACACACAATACACTATGTATGACACATATAATGTGTTACTATGAATACTGGTCCTGTATATGCTGGAATTATGACACACAATACACTATGTATGACACATATAATGGGTTACTGTGATCGCTGGTCCTGTATATGCTGGAATTATGACACACAATACACAATGTATGACACATATAATGGGTTACTGTGATCACTGGTCCTTTATATGCTGGAATTATGACACACAATACACTTTGTATGACACATATAATGGGTTACTGTGATCACTGGTCCTGTATATGCTGGAATTATGGCACACAATACACTATGTATGACACATATAATGGGTTACTGTGATCGCTGGTCCTGTATATGCTGGAATTATGACACACAATACACTATGTATGACACATATAATGGGTTACTGTGATCGCTGGTCCTGTATATGCTGGAATTATGGCACACAATACACTATGTATGACACATATAATGGGTTACTGTGATCGCTGGTCCTGTATATGCTGGAATTATGACACACAATACACTATGTATGACACATATAATGTGTAACTATGATCACTGGTCCTCTATATGCTGGAATTATAACACACAATACACTATGTATGACACATATAATGGGTTACTGTGATCGCTGGTCCTGTATATGCTGGTATTATGACACATAATACACTATGTATGACACATATAATGGGTTACTGTGATCACTGGTTCTGTATATGCTGGAATTATGACACACAATACACAATGTGTGACACATATAATGGGTTACTGTGATCGCTGGTCCTGTATGTGCTGGAATTATGACACACAATACACTATGTATGACACATATAATGGGTTACTGAGATCGCTGGTCCTGTATATGCTGGAATTATGACACACAATACACTATGTATGACACATATAATGGGTTACTGTGATCTCTGATCCTGTATATGCTGGAATTATGACACACAATACACTATGTATGACACATATAATGGGTTACTGTGATCGCTGGTCCTGTATATGCTGGAATTATGACACACAATACACTATGTATGACACATATAATGGGTTACTGTGATCACTGGTCCTGTATATGCTGGAATTATGACACACAATACACTATGTATGACACATATAACGGGTTACTGTGATCACTGGTCCTGTATATGCTGGAATTATGACACACAATACAGTATGTATGACACATATAATGGGTTACTGTGATCACTGGTCCTGTGTATGCTGGAATTATGACACACAATACACTATGTGTGACACATATAATGGGTTACTGTGATCACTAGTCCTGTATATGCTGGAATTATGACACACAATACACTATGTATGACACATATAATGGGTTACTGTGATCGCTGGTCCTGTATATGCTGGAATTATGACACGTAATACACTTTGTATGACACATATAATGGGTTACTGTGATCGCTGGTTCTGTATATGCTGGAATTATGACACACAATACACAATGTATGACACATATAATGGGTTACTGTGATCACTGGTCCTGTATATGCTGGATATATGACACACAATACACTATGTATGACACATATAATGGGTTACTGTGATCACTGGTCCTGTATATGCTGGAATTATGACACACAATACACTATGTATGACACATATAATGTTTACTGTGATCGCTGGTCCTGTATATGCTGGAATTATGACACACAATACACTATGTATGACACATATAATGGGTTACTGAGATCGCTGGTCCTGTATATTCTGGAATTATGACACACAATACACTATGTATGACACATATAATGGGTTACTGAGATCGCTGGTCCTGTATATGCTGGATATATGACACACAATACACTATGTATGACACATATAATGGGTTACTGTGATCTCTGATCCTGTATATGCTGGAATTATGACACACAATACACTATGTATGACACATATAATGGGTTACTGTGATATCTGGTCCTGTATATGCTGGAATTATGACACACAATACACTATGTATGAAACATATAATGGGTTACTGAGATCGCTGGTCCTGTATATGCTGGAATTATAACACACAATACACTATGTATGACACATATAATGGGTTACTGAGATCGCTGGTCCTGTATATGCTGGAATTATGACACACAATACACTATGTATGACACATATAATGGGTTACTGTGATCACTGGTCCTGTATATGCTGGAATTATGACACACAATACACTATGTATGACACATATAATGGGTTACTGTGATCGCTGGTCCTGTATATGCTGGAATTATGACACACAATACACTATGTATGACACATATAATGGGTGACTGTGATTTCTGGTCCTGTATATGCTGGAATTATGACACACAATACACTATGTATGACACATATAATGGGTTACTGTGATCGCTGGTCCTGTATATGCTGGAATTATAACACACAATACACTATGTATGACACATATAATGGGTTACTGTAATCACTGGTCCTGTATATGCTGGAATTATGACACAATATACTATGTATGACACATATAATGGGTGACTGTGATCACTGGTCCTGTATATGCTGGAATTATGACACACAATACACTATGTATGACACATATAATGGGTTACTGTGATCTCTGGTCCTGTATATGCTGGAATTATGACACACAATACACTATCTATGACATATATAATTGCTTCCTGTGATCGCTGGTCCTGTATATGCTGGAATTATGACACAATATACTATGTATGACACATATAATGGGTTACTGTGATCGCTGGTCCTGTATATGCTGGAATTATAACACACAATACACTATGTATGACACATACTATGGGTTACTGTGATCGTTGGTCCTGTATATGCTGGAATTATGAGACATAATTCACTATGTATGACACATATAATGGGTTACTGTGATCGCTGGTCCTGTATATGCTGAAATTATGACACAGAATGCACTATGTATGACACATATAATGGGTTACTGTGTTCACTGGTCCTGTATTTGCTGGAATTATGACACACAATACACTATGTATGACACATATAATGGGTTACTGTGATCACTGGTCCTGTATATGCTGGAATTATGACACACAATACACTATGTATGACACATATAATGGGTTACTGTGATCGCTGGTCCTGTATGTGCTGGAATTATGACACACAATACACTATGTATGACACATATAATGGCTTACTGTGATCACTGGTCCTGTATATGCTGGAATTATGACACACAATACACTATGTGTGACACATATAATGGCTTCCTGTGATCGGTTGTCCTGTATATACTGGAATTATGACACACAATACACTATGTATGACACATATAATGGGTTACTGTGATCGCTGGTCCTGTATGTGCTGGAATTATGACACACAATACACTATGTATGACACATATAATGGGTTACTGTGATCTCTGGTCCTGTATATGCTGGAATTATGACACACAATACACTATGTATGACACATATATTGGGTTACTGTAATCACTGGTCCTGTATATGCTGGAATTATAACACACAATACACTATGTATGACACATATAATGGGTTACTGTGATCGCTGGTCCTGTATATGCTGGAATTATGACACACAATACACTATGTATGACACATATATTGGGTTACTGTAATCACTGGTCCTGTATATGCTGGAATTATGACACACAATACACTATGTATGACACATATAACGGGTTACTGTGATCACTGGTCCTGTATATGCTGGAATTATGACACACAATACACTATGTATGACACATATAATGGGTAACTGTGATCGCTGGTCCTGTATATGCTGGAATTATGACACACAATACACTATGTATGACACATATAATGGGTGACTGTGATTGCTGGTCCTGTATATGCTGGAATTATGAAACACAATACACTATGTATGACACATATAATGGGTTACTGTGATCACTGGTCCTGTATATGCTGGAATTATTACACACAATACACTATGTATGACACATATAATGGGTTACTGTGATCGCTGGTTCTGTATATGCTTGAATTATGACACACAATACACAATGCATGACACATATAATGGGTTACTGTGATCACTGGTCCTGTATATGCTGGATATATGACACACAATACACTATGTATGACACATATAATGGGTTACTGTGATCACTGGTCCTGTATATGCTGGATATATGAAACACAATACACTATGTATGACACATATAATGGCTTCCTGTGATCGCTGGTCCTGTATATACTGGAATTATGACTCACAATACACTATGTATGACACATATAATGGGTTACTGTGATCGCTGGTCCTGTATATACTGGAATTATGACACACAATACACTATGTAAGACACATATAACGGGTTACTGTGAGCGCTGTTCCTGTATATGCTGGAATTATGACACACAATACACTATGTATGACACATATAATGGGTTACTGTGGTCACTGGTCCTGTATATACTGGAATTATGACACACAATACACTATGTAAGACACATATAACGGGTTACTGTGAGCGCTGTTCCTGTATATGCTGGAATTATGACACACAATACACTATGTATGACACATATAATGGGTTACTGTGATCACTGGTCCTGTATATACTGGAATTATGACACACAATACACTATGTGTGACACATATAATGGGTTACTGTGATCGCTGGTCCTGTATATGCTGGAATTATGACACACAATACACTATGTATGACACATATAATGGGCTACTGAGATCGCTGTTCCTGTATATGCTGGAATTATGACACACAATACACTATGTATGACACATATAATGGGTTACTGTGATCACTGGTCCTGTATATGCTGGAATTATTACACACAATACACTATGTATGACACATATAACGGATTACTGTGATCACTGGTCCTGTATATGCTGGAATTATGACACACAATACACTATGTATGACACATATAATGGGTTACTGTGATCGCTGGTCCTGTATATGCTGGAATTATGACACACAATACACTATGTATGACACATATAATGGGTGACTGTGATTGCTGGTCCTGTATATGCTGGAATTATGACACACAATACACTATGTATGACACATATAATGGGTTACTGTGATCTCTGGTCCTGTATATGCTGGAATTATGACACACAATACACTATCTATGACACATATAATTGCTTCCTGTGATCGCTGGTCCTGTATATGCTGGAATAATAACACACAATACACTATGTATGACACATATAATGGGTTACTGTGATCGCTGGTCCTGTATATGCTGGGATTATGACACACAATACACTATGTATGACACATATAATGGGTTACTGTGATCGCTGGTCCTGTATATGCTGGAATTATGACACACAATACACTATGTATGACACATATAATGGGTTACTGTGATCGCTGGTCCTGTATATGCTGGAATTATAACACACAATACACTATCTATGACACATATAATGGGTTACTGTGATCACTGGTCCTGTATATGCTGGAATTATGACACACAATACACTATGTATGACACATATAATGTGTTACTATGATCACTGGTCCTGTATATGCTGGAATTATAACACACAATACACTATGTATGACACATATAATGGGTTACTGTGATCGCTGGTCCTGTATATGCTGAAATTATGACACAGAATACACTATGTATGATACATATAATGGGTTACTGTGTTCACTGGTCCTGTATTTGCTGGAATTATGACACACAATACACAATGTATGACACATATAATGGGTTACTGTGATCGCTGGTCCTGTATATGCTGGAATTATGGCACACAATACACTATGTATGACACATATAATGTGTTACTATGATCACTGGTCCTGTATATGCTGGAATTATAACACACAATACACTATGTATGACACATATAATGGGTTACTGTGATCACTGGTCCTGTATATGCTGGTATTATGACACATAATACACTATGTATGACACATATAATGGGTTACTGTGATCGCTGGTTCTGTATATGCTGGAATTATGACACACAATACACTATGTATGACACATATAATGTGTTACTATGATCACTGGTCCTGTATATGCTGATATTATGATACAGAATACACTGTGTTTGATACATATAATGGGTTACTGAGATCGCTGGTTCTGTATATGCTGGAATTATGACACACAATACACTATGTATGACACATATAATGGGTTACTGTGTTCACTGGTCCTGTATTTGCTGGAATTATGACACACATTACACTATGTATGACACATATAATGGGTTACTGAGATCGCTGGTCCTGTATATGCTGGAATTATGACACACAATACACTATGTATGACACATATAACGGGTTACTGTGATCTCTGATCCTGTATATGCTGGAATTATGACACACAATACACTATGTATGACACATATAACGGGTTACTGTGATCTCTGATCCTGTATATGCTGGAATTATGACACACAATACACTATGTATGACACATATAATGGGTTACTGTGATCACTGGTCCTTTATATGCTGGAATTATGACACACAATACACTTTGTATGACACATATAATGGGTTACTGTGATCACTGGTCCTGTATATGCTGGAATTATGGCACACAATACACTATGTATGACACATATAATGGGTTACTGTGATCGCTGGTCCTGTATATGCTGGAATTATGACACACAATACACTATGTATGACACATATAATGTGTTACTATGAATACTGGTCCTGTATATGCTGGAATTATGACACACAATACACTATGTATGACACATATAATGGGTTACTGTGATCGCTGGTCCTGTATATGCTGGAATTATGACACACAATACACAATGTATGACACATATAATGGGTTACTGTGATCACTGGTCCTTTATATGCTGGAATTATGACACACAATACACTTTGTATGACACATATAATGGGTTACTGTGATCACTGGTCCTGTATATGCTGGAATTATGGCACACAATACACTATGTATGACACATATAATGGGTTACTGTGATCGCTGGTCCTGTATATGCTGGAATTATGACACACAATACACTATGTATGACACATATAATGGGTTACTGTGATCGCTGGTCCTGTATATGCTGGAATTATGGCACACAATACACTATGTATGACACATATAATGGGTTACTGTGATCGCTGGTCCTGTATATGCTGGAATTATGACACACAATACACTATGTATGACACATATAATGTGTAACTATGATCACTGGTCCTCTATATGCTGGAATTATAACACACAATACACTATGTATGACACATATAATGGGTTACTGTGATCGCTGGTCCTGTATATGCTGGTATTATGACACATAATACACTATGTATGACACATATAATGGGTTACTGTGATCACTGGTTCTGTATATGCTGGAATTATGACACACAATACACAATGTGTGACACATATAATGGGTTACTGTGATCGCTGGTCCTGTATGTGCTGGAATTATGACACACAATACACTATGTATGACACATATAATGGGTTACTGAGATCGCTGGTCCTGTATATGCTGGAATTATGACACACAATACACTATGTATGACACATATAATGGGTTACTGTGATCTCTGATCCTGTATATGCTGGAATTATGACACACAATACACTATGTATGACACATATAATGGGTTACTGTGATCGCTGGTCCTGTATATGCTGGAATTATGACACACAATACACTATGTATGACACATATAATGGGTTACTGTGATCACTGGTCCTGTATATGCTGGAATTATGACACACAATACACTATGTATGACACATATAACGGGTTACTGTGATCACTGGTCCTGTATATGCTGGAATTATGACACACAATACAGTATGTATGACACATATAATGGGTTACTGTGATCACTGGTCCTGTGTATGCTGGAATTATGACACACAATACACTATGTGTGACACATATAATGGGTTACTGTGATCACTAGTCCTGTATATGCTGGAATTATGACACACAATACACTATGTATGACACATATAATGGGTTACTGTGATCGCTGGTCCTGTATATGCTGGAATTATGACACGTAATACACTTTGTATGACACATATAATGGGTTACTGTGATCGCTGGTTCTGTATATGCTGGAATTATGACACACAATACACAATGTATGACACATATAATGGGTTACTGTGATCACTGGTCCTGTATATGCTGGATATATGACACACAATACACTATGTATGACACATATAATGGGTTACTGTGATCACTGGTCCTGTATATGCTGGAATTATGACACACAATACACTATGTATGACACATATAATGTTTACTGTGATCGCTGGTCCTGTATATGCTGGAATTATGACACACAATACACTATGTATGACACATATAATGGGTTACTGAGATCGCTGGTCCTGTATATTCTGGAATTATGACACACAATACACTATGTATGACACATATAATGGGTTACTGAGATCGCTGGTCCTGTATATGCTGGATATATGACACACAATACACTATGTATGACACATATAATGGGTTACTGTGATCTCTGATCCTGTATATGCTGGAATTATGACACACAATACACTATGTATGACACATATAATGGGTTACTGTGATATCTGGTCCTGTATATGCTGGAATTATGACACACAATACACTATGTATGAAACATATAATGGGTTACTGAGATCGCTGGTCCTGTATATGCTGGAATTATAACACACAATACACTATGTATGACACATATAATGGGTTACTGAGATCGCTGGTCCTGTATATGCTGGAATTATGACACACAATACACTATGTATGACACATATAATGGGTTACTGTGATCACTGGTCCTGTATATGCTGGAATTATGACACACAATACACTATGTATGACACATATAATGGGTTACTGTGATCGCTGGTCCTGTATATGCTGGAATTATGACACACAATACACTATGTATGACACATATAATGGGTGACTGTGATTTCTGGTCCTGTATATGCTGGAATTATGACACACAATACACTATGTATGACACATATAATGGGTTACTGTGATCGCTGGTCCTGTATATGCTGGAATTATAACACACAATACACTATGTATGACACATATAATGGGTTACTGTAATCACTGGTCCTGTATATGCTGGAATTATGACACAATATACTATGTATGACACATATAATGGGTGACTGTGATCACTGGTCCTGTATATGCTGGAATTATGACACACAATACACTATGTATGACACATATAATGGGTTACTGTGATCTCTGGTCCTGTATATGCTGGAATTATGACACACAATACACTATCTATGACATATATAATTGCTTCCTGTGATCGCTGGTCCTGTATATGCTGGAATTATGACACAATATACTATGTATGACACATATAATGGGTTACTGTGATCGCTGGTCCTGTATATGCTGGAATTATAACACACAATACACTATGTATGACACATACTATGGGTTACTGTGATCGTTGGTCCTGTATATGCTGGAATTATGAGACATAATTCACTATGTATGACACATATAATGGGTTACTGTGATCGCTGGTCCTGTATATGCTGAAATTATGACACAGAATGCACTATGTATGACACATATAATGGGTTACTGTGTTCACTGGTCCTGTATTTGCTGGAATTATGACACACAATACACTATGTATGACACATATAATGGGTTACTGTGATCACTGGTCCTGTATATGCTGGAATTATGACACACAATACACTATGTATGACACATATAATGGGTTACTGTGATCGCTGGTCCTGTATGTGCTGGAATTATGACACACAATACACTATGTATGACACATATAATGGCTTACTGTGATCACTGGTCCTGTATATGCTGGAATTATGACACACAATACACTATGTGTGACACATATAATGGCTTCCTGTGATCGGTTGTCCTGTATATACTGGAATTATGACACACAATACACTATGTATGACACATATAATGGGTTACTGTGATCGCTGGTCCTGTATGTGCTGGAATTATGACACACAATACACTATGTATGACACATATAATGGGTTACTGTGATCTCTGGTCCTGTATATGCTGGAATTATGACACACAATACACTATGTATGACACATATATTGGGTTACTGTAATCACTGGTCCTGTATATGCTGGAATTATAACACACAATACACTATGTATGACACATATAATGGGTTACTGTGATCGCTGGTCCTGTATATGCTGGAATTATGACACACAATACACTATGTATGACACATATATTGGGTTACTGTAATCACTGGTCCTGTATATGCTGGAATTATGACACACAATACACTATGTATGACACATATAACGGGTTACTGTGATCACTGGTCCTGTATATGCTGGAATTATGACACACAATACACTATGTATGACACATATAATGGGTAACTGTGATCGCTGGTCCTGTATATGCTGGAATTATGACACACAATACACTATGTATGACACATATAATGGGTGACTGTGATTGCTGGTCCTGTATATGCTGGAATTATGAAACACAATACACTATGTATGACACATATAATGGGTTACTGTGATCTCTGGTCCTGTATATGCTGGAATTATGACACACAATACACAATGTATGACACATATAATGGGTTACTGTGATCACTGGTCCTGTATATGCTGGAATTATGACACACAATACACTATGTATGACACATACAATGGGTTACTGTGATCACTGGTCCTGTATATGCTGGAATTATTACACACAATACACTATGTATGACACATATAATGGGTTACTGTGATCGCTGGTCCTGTATATGCTGGAATTAATACACAATATACTATGTATGACACATATAATGGGTTACTGTGATCGCTGGTCCTGTATATGCTGGAATTATAACACACAATACACTATGTATGACACATATAATGGGTTACTGTGATCACTGGTCCTGTATATGCTGGAATTATGACACACAATACACTATGTATGACACATATAATGGGTTACTGTGATCGCTGGTTCTGTATATGCTGGATATATGAAACACAATACACTATGTATGACACATATAATGGGTTACTGTGATCACTGGTCCTGTATATGCTGAAATTATGACACACAATACACTATGTATGACACATATAATGGTTACTGTGATCACTGGTCCTGTATATGCTGGAATTATGACACACAATACACTATGTATGACACATATAATGGCTTACTGTGATCACTGGTCCTGTATATGCTGGAATTATGACACACAATACACTATGTGTGACACATATAATGGCTTCCTGTGATCGCTGGTCCTGTATATACTGGAATTATGACTCACAATACACTATGTATGACACATATAATGGGTTACTGTGATCGCTGGTCCTGAATGTGCTGGAATTATGACACACAATACACTTTGTGTGACACATATAATGGCTTCCTGTGATCGCTGGTCCTGTATATACTGGAATTATGACACACAATACACTATGTAAGACACATATAATGGGTTACTGTGAGCGCTGTTCCTGTATATGCTGGAATTATGACACACAATACACTATGTATGACACATATAATGGGTTACTGTGATCACTGGTCCTGTATATGCTGGAATTATGACACACAATACACTATGTATAACACATATAATGGGTTACTGTGATCGCTGGTCCTGTATATGCTGGAATTATGACACACAATACACTATGTATGACACATATAATGGTTACTGTGATCACTGGTCCTGTATATACTGGAATTATGACACACAATACACTATGTATGACACATATAATGGGTTACTGTGATCACTGATCCTGTATATGCTGGAATTATGACACAATATACTATGTATGACACATATAATGGGTTACTGTGATCGCTGGTCCTGTATATGCTGGAATTAGAACACACAATACACTATGTATGACACATATAATGGGTTTCTGTGATCGCTGGTCCTGTATATGCTGAAATTATGACACAGAATACACTATGTATGATACATATAATGGGTTACTGTGATCGCTGGTCCTGTATATGCTGGAATCATCACACAGTACACTATGTATGACACATATAATGTGTTACTGTGTTCACTGGTCCTGTATTTGCTGGAATTATGACACACAATACACTATGTATGACACATATATTGGGTTACTGTGATCGCTGGTCCTGTATATGCTGGTATTATGACACATAATACACTATGTATGACACATATAATGGGTTACTGTGATCGCTGGTCCTGTATGTGCTGGAATTATGACACACAATACACTATGTATGACACATATAATGGGTTACTGAGATCGCTGGTCCTGTATATGCTGGAATTATGACACACAATACACTATGTATGACACATATAATGGGTTACTGTGATCTCTGATCCTGTATATGCTGGAATTATGACACACAATACACTATGTATGACACATATAATGGGTTACTGTGATCGCTGGTCCTGTATATGCTGGAATTATGACACACAATACACTATGTATGACACATATAATGGGTTACTGAGATCGCTGGTCCTGTATATGCTGGAATTATGACACACAATACACTATGTATGACACATATAATGGGTTACTGTGATCTCTGATCCTGTATATGCTGGAATTATGACACACAATACACTATGTATGACACATATAATGGGTTACTGTGATCGCTGGTCCTGTATGTGCTGGAATTATGACACACAATACACTATGTATGACACATATAATGGGTTACTGTGATCACTGGTCCTGTATATGCTGGAATTATGACACACAATACACTATGTATGACACATAAAATGGGTGACCGTGATTGCTGGTCCTGTATATGCTGGAATTATGACACACAATACACTATGTATGACACATAAAATGGGTGACTGTGATTGCTGGTCCTTTATATGCTGGAATTATGACACACAATACACTATGTATGACACATATAATGGGTTACTGTGATCTCTGGTCCTGTATATGCTGGAATTATGACACACAATACACTATGTATGACACATATAATGGGTTACTGTGATCACTGATCCTGTATATGCTGGAATTATGACACAATATACTATGTATGACACATATAATGGGTTACTGTGATCTCTGATCCTGTATATGCTGGAATTATGACACACAATACACTATGTATGACACATATAATGGGTTACTGTGATCACTGGTCCTGTATATGCTGGAATTATGACACACAATACACTATGTATGACACATATAATGGGTTACTGTGATCGCTGGTCCTGTATATGCTGGAATTATGACACACAATACACTATGTATGACACATATAATGGGTTACTGAGATCGCTGGTCCTGTATATGCTGGAATTATGACACACAATACACTATGTATGACACATATAATGGGTTACTGTGATAGCTGGTCCTGTATATGCTGGAATTATGACACACAATACACTATGTATGACACATATAATGGGTTACTGTGATCACTGGTCCTGTATATGCTTGAATTATGACACACAATACACTATGTATGACACATATAATGGGTTACTGTGATCTCTGGTCCTGTATATGCTGGAATTATGACACACAATACACTATGTATGACACATATAATGGGTTACTGTGATCACTGATCCTGTATATGCTGGAATTATGACACAATATACACTATGTATGACACATATAATGGGTTACTGTGATCGCTGGTCCTGTATATGCTGGAATTATGACACACAATACACTATGTATGACACATAAAATGGGTTACTGTGATCGCTGGTCCTGTATATGCTGGAATTATGACACACAATACACTATGTATGACACATAAAATGGGTGACTGTGATAGCTGGTCCTGTATATGCTGGAATTATGACACACAATACACTATGTATGACACATATAATGGGTTACTGTGATCTCTGGTCCTGTATATGCTGGAATTATGACACACAATACACTATGTATGACACATATAATGGGTTACTGTGATCACTGATCCTGTATATGCTGGAATTATGACACAATACACTATGTATGACACATATAATGGGTTACTGTGATCACTGGTCCTGTATATGCTGGAAGTATGACACACAATACACTATGTATGACACATATAATGGGTTACTGTGATCGCTGGTCCTGTATATGCTGGAATTATGACACAATATACTATGTATGACACATATAATGGGTTACTGTGATCGCTGGTCCTGTATATGCTGGAATTATGACACACAATACACTATGTATGACACATATAATGGGTTTCTGTGATCGCTGGTCCTGTATATGCTGGAATTATAACACACAATACACTATGTATGACACATATAATGGGTTTCTGTGATCGCTGGTCCTGTATATGCTGAAATTATGACACAGAATACACTATGTATGATACATATAATGGGTTACTGTGTTCACTGGTCCTGTATTTGCTGGAATTATGACACACAATACACTATGTATGACACATATATTGGGTTACTGTGATCGCTGGTCCTGTATATGCTGGAATTATGGCACACAATACACTATGTATGACACATATAATGTGTTACTATGATCACTGGTCCTGGATATGCTGGAATTATAACACACAATACACTATGTATGACACATATAATGGGTTACTGTGATCGCTGGTCCTGTATATGCTGGTATTATGACACATAATACACTATGTATGACACATATAATGGGTTACTGTGATCGCTGGTCCTGTATGTGCTGGAATTATGACACACAATACACTATGTATGACACATATAATTGGTTACTGATATCGTTGGTCCTGTATATGCTGGAATTATGACACACAATACGCTATGTATGACACATATAATGGGTTACTGTGATCTCTGATCCTGTATATGCTGGAATTGTGACACACAATACACTATGTATGACACATATAATGGGTTACTGTGATCGCTGGTCCTGTATATGCTGGAATTATGACACACAATACACTATGTATGACACATATAATGGGTTACTGAGATCGCTGGTCCTGTATATGCTGGAATTAGGACACACAATACACTATGCATGACACATATAATGGGTTACTGTGATCACTGGTCCTGTATATGCTGGAATTATGACACACAATACACTATGTATGACACATATAATGGGTTACTGTGATCGCTGGTCCTGTATATGCTGGAATTATGACACACAATACACTATGTATGACACATATAATGGGTTACTGTGATCTCTGGTCCTGTATATGCTGGAATTATGACACACAATACACTATGTATGACACATATAATTGCTTCCTGTGATCGCTGGTCCTGTATATGCTGGAATTATGACACAATATACTATGTATGACACATATAATGGGTTACTGTGATCGCTGGTCCTGTATATGCTGGAATTATAACACACAATACACTATGTATGACACATATAATGGGTTACTGTGTTCACTGGTCCTGTATTTGCTGGAATTATGACACACAATACACTATGTATGACACATATATTGGGTTACTGTGATCGCTGGTCCTGTATATGCTGGAATTATGACACACAATACACTATGTATGACACATATAATGGGTTACTGTGATCGCTGGTCCTGTATATGCTGGAATTATGACACAATACACTATGTATGACACATACAATGGGTTACGGTGATCGCTGTTCCTGTATATGCTGGTATTATGACACATAATACACTATGTATGACACATATAATGGGTTACTGTGATCACTGGTCCTGTATATGCTGGAATTATGACACACAATACACTATGTATGACACATATAATGGGTTACTGTGATCGCTGGTCCTGTATATGCTGAAATTATGACACAGAATACACTATGTATGACACATATAATGGGTTACTGTGTTCACTGGTCCTGTATTTGCTGGAATTATGACACACAATACACTATGTATGACACATATAATGGGTTACTGTGATCACTGGTCCTGTATATGCTGGAATTATGACACACAATACACTATGTATGACACATATAATGGGTTACTGTGATCGCTGGTCCTGTATGTGCTGGAATTATGACACACAATACACTATGTGTGACACATATAATGGTTACTGTGATCGGTTGTCCTGTATATACTGGAATTATGACACAATACACTATGTATGACACATATAATGGGTTACTGTGATCGCTGGTCCTGTATGTGCTGGAATTATGACACACAATACACTATGTATGACACATATAATGGGTTACTGTGATCGCTGGTCCTGTATATGCTGGAATTATGACACACAATACACTATGTATGACACATATAATGGGTTACTGTGATCTATGGTCCTGTATATGATGGAATTATGACGCACAATACACTATGTATGACACATATAATGGGTTACTGTGATCACTGGTCCTGTATATGCTGGAATTATGACACACAATACACTATGTATGACACATATAACGGGTTACTGTGATCACTGGTCCTGTATATGCTGGAATTATGACACACAATACACTATGTATGACACATATAATGGGTAACTGTGATCGCTGGTCCTGTATATGCTGGAATTATGACACACAATACACTATGTATGACACATATAATGGGTGACTGTGATTGCTGGTCCTGTATTTGCTGGAATTATGACACACAATACACTATGTATGACACATATAACGGGTTACTGTGATCTCTGGTCCTGTATATGCTGGAATTATGACACACAATACATTATGTATGACACATATAATGGTTACTGTGATCGCTGGTCCTGTATATGCTGGATATATGACACACAATACACTATGTATGACACATATAATTGCTTTCTGTGATCGCTGGTCCTGTATATGCTGGAATTATGACACAATATACTATGTATGACACATATAATGGGTTACTGTGATCGCTGGTCCTGTATATGCTGGAATTATAACACACAATACACTATGTATGACACATATAATGGGTTACTGTGATCACTGGTCCTGTATATGCTGGAATTATTACACACAATACACTATGTATGACACATATAATGGGTTACTGTGATCACTGGTTCTGTATATGCTGGAATTATGACACACAATACACAATGTATGACACATATAATGGGTTACTGTGATCACTGGTCCTGTATATGCTGGATATATGACCCACAATACACTATGTATGACACATATAATGGGTTACTGTGATCACTGGTCCTGTATATGCTGGATATATGAAACACAATACACTATGTATGACACATATAATGGCTTACTGTGATCACTGGTCCTGTATATGCTGGAATTATGACACACAATACACTATGTGTGACACATATAATGGCTTCCTGTGATCGCTGGTCCTGTATATACTGGAATTATGACACACAATACACTATGTATGACACATATAATGGGTTATTGTGATAACTGGTCATGTATATGCTGGAATTATGACACACAATACACTATGTATGACACATATAATGGGTTACTGTGATCACTGGTCCTGTATATGCTGGAATTATGACACACAATACACTATGTATGACACATATAATGGGTTACTGAGATCGCTGTTCCTGTATATGCTGGAATTATGACACAATACACTATGTATGACACATATAATGGGTTACTGTGATCTCTGATCCTGTATATGCTGGAATTATGACACACAATACACTATGTATGACACATATAATGGGTTACTGTGATCACTGGTCCTGTATATGCTGGAATTATGACACACAATACACTATGTATGACACATATAATGGGTTACTGTGATCACTGGTCCTGTATATGCTGGATATATAACACACAATACACTATGTATGACACATATATTGGATTACTGTGATCGCTGGTCCTGTATATGCTGAAATTATGACACACAATACACTATGTATGACACATATAATGTGTTACTATGATCACTGGTCCTGTATATGCTGGAATTATAACACACAATACACTATGTATGACACATATAATGGGTTACTGTGATCGCTGGTCCTGTATATGCTGTTATTATGACACATAATACACTATGTATGACACATATAATGGGTTACTGTGATCGCTGGTTCTGTATATGCTGGAATTATGACACACAATACACTATGTATGACACATATAATGTGTTACTATGATCACTGGTCCTGTATATGCTGAAATTATGACACAGAATACACTATGTATGATACATATAATGGGTTACTGTGTTCACTGGTCCTGTATTTGCTGGAATTATGACACACAATACACTATGTATGACACATATAACGGGTTACTGTGATCACTGGTCCTGTATATGCTGGAATTATGACACACAATACACTATGTATGACACATATAATGGGTTACTGTGATCGCTGGTCCTGTATATGCTGGAATTATGACACACAATACACTATGTATGACACATATAACGGGTTACTATGATCACTGGTCCTGTATATGCTGGAATTATGACACACAATACACTATGTATGACACATATAATGTCTTACTGTGATCACTGGTCCTGTATATGCTGGAATTATGACACACAATACACTATGTATGACACATATAACGGGTTACTATGATCACTGGTCCTGTATATGCTGGAATTATGACACACAATACACTATGTATGACACATATAATGGGTTACTGTGATCGCTGGTCCAGTATATGCTGGAATTATGACACACAATACACTATGTATGACACATAAAATGGGTGACTGTGATTGCTGGTCCTGTATATGCTGGAATTATGACACACAATACACTATGTATGACACATATAATGGGTTTCTGTGATCGCTGGTCCTGTATATGCTGGAATTATAACACACAATACACTATGTATGACACATATAATGGGTTTCTGTGATCGCTGGTCCTGTATATGCTGAAATTATGACACAGAATACACTATGTATGATACATATAATGGGTTACTGTGTTCACTGGTCCTGTATTTGCTGGAATTATGACACACAATACACTATGTATGACACATATATTGGGTTACTGTGATCGCTGGTCCTGTATATGCTGGAATTATGGCACACAATACACTATGTATGACACATATAATGTGTTACTATGATCACTGGTCCTGTATATGCTGGAATTATAACACACAATACACTATGTATGACACATATAATGGGTTACTGTGATCGCTGGTCCTGTATATGCTGGTATTATGACACATAATACACTATGTATGACACATATAATGGGTTACTGTGATCGCTGGTCCTGTATATGCTGGAATTATGACACACAATACACTATGTATGACACATATAATGGGTTACTGTGATCTCTGGTCCTGTATATGCTGGAATTATGACACACAATACACTATCTATGACACATATAATTGCTTTCTGTGATCGCTGGTCCTGTATATGCTGGAATTATGACACAATATACTATGTATGACACATATAATGGGTTACTGTGATCACTGCTCCTGTATATGCTGGAATTATTACACACAATACACTATGTATGACACATATAATGGGTTACTGTGATTGCTGGTTCTGTATATGCTGGAATTATGACACACAATACACAATGTATGACACATATAATGGGTTACTGTGATCACTGGTCCTGTATATGCTGGATATATAACACACAATACACTATGTATGACACATATATTGGATTACTGTGATCGCTGGTCCTGTATATGCTGAAATTATGACACACAATACACTATGTATGACACATATAATGTGTTACTATGATCACTGGTCCTGTATATGCTGGAATTATAACACACAATACACTATGTATGACACATATAATGGGTTACTGTGATCGCTGGTCCTGTATATGCTGTTATTATGACACATAATACACTATGTATGACACATATAATGGGTTACTGTGATCGCTGGTTCTGTATATGCTGGAATTATGACACACAATACACTATGTATGACACATATAATGTGTTACTATGATCACTGGTCCTGTATATGCTGAAATTATGACACAGAATACACTATGTATGATACATATAATGGGTTACTGTGTTCACTGGTCCTGTATTTGCTGGAATTATGACACACAATACACTATGTATGACACATATAACGGGTTACTGTGATCACTGGTCCTGTATATGCTGGAATTATGACACACAATACACTATGTATGACACATATAATGGGTTACTGTGATCGCTGGTCCTGTATATGCTGGAATTATGACACACAATACACTATGTATGACACATATAACGGGTTACTATGATCACTGGTCCTGTATATGCTGGAATTATGACACACAATACACTATGTATGACACATATAATGTCTTACTGTGATCACTGGTCCTGTATATGCTGGAATTATGACACACAATACACTATGTATGACACATATAACGGGTTACTATGATCACTGGTCCTGTATATGCTGGAATTATGACACACAATACACTATGTATGACACATATAATGGGTTACTGTGATCGCTGGTCCAGTATATGCTGGAATTATGACACACAATACACTATGTATGACACATAAAATGGGTGACTGTGATTGCTGGTCCTGTATATGCTGGAATTATGACACACAATACACTATGTATGACACATATAATGGGTTTCTGTGATCGCTGGTCCTGTATATGCTGGAATTATAACACACAATACACTATGTATGACACATATAATGGGTTTCTGTGATCGCTGGTCCTGTATATGCTGAAATTATGACACAGAATACACTATGTATGATACATATAATGGGTTACTGTGTTCACTGGTCCTGTATTTGCTGGAATTATGACACACAATACACTATGTATGACACATATATTGGGTTACTGTGATCGCTGGTCCTGTATATGCTGGAATTATGGCACACAATACACTATGTATGACACATATAATGTGTTACTATGATCACTGGTCCTGTATATGCTGGAATTATAACACACAATACACTATGTATGACACATATAATGGGTTACTGTGATCGCTGGTCCTGTATATGCTGGTATTATGACACATAATACACTATGTATGACACATATAATGGGTTACTGTGATCGCTGGTCCTGTATATGCTGGAATTATGACACACAATACACTATGTATGACACATATAATGGGTTACTGTGATCTCTGGTCCTGTATATGCTGGAATTATGACACACAATACACTATCTATGACACATATAATTGCTTTCTGTGATCGCTGGTCCTGTATATGCTGGAATTATGACACAATATACTATGTATGACACATATAATGGGTTACTGTGATCACTGCTCCTGTATATGCTGGAATTATTACACACAATACACTATGTATGACACATATAATGGGTTACTGTGATTGCTGGTTCTGTATATGCTGGAATTATGACACACAATACACAATGTATGACACATATAATGGGTTACTGTGATCGCTGGTCCTGTATATGCTGGAATTATGACACACAATACACTATGTATGACATATATAATGGGTTACTGTGATCACTGGTCCTGTATATGCTGGAATTATGACACACAATACACTATGTGTGACACATATAATGGGTTACTGTGATCACTGGTCCTGTATATGCTGGACATATGACACACAATACACTATGTATGACACATATAATGGCTTACTGTGATCACTGGTCCTGTATATGCTGGAATTATGACACACAATACACTATGTATGACACATATAATGGGTTACTGTGATCGCTGGTCCTGTATATGCAGGAATTATGACACACAATACACTATGTATGACACATATAATGGGTTACTGAGATCGCTGGTCCTGTATATGCTGAAATTATGACACAGAATACACTATGTATGACACATATAATGGGTTACTGTGTTCACTGGTCCTGTATTTGCTGGAATTATGACACACAATACACTATGTATGACACATATAATGGGTTACTGTGATCACTGGTCCTGTATATGCTGGATATATAACACACAATACACTATGTATGACACATATATTGGATTACTGTGATCGCTGGTCCTGTATATGCTGGAATTATGACACACAATACACTATGTATGACACATATAATGGGTTACTGTGATCGCTGGTCCTGTATATGCTGGAATTATGACACACAATACACTATGTATGACACATATAATGTGTTACTATGATCACTGGTCCTGTATATGCTGGAATTATAACACACAATACACTATGTATGACACATATAATGGGTTACTGTGATCGCTGGTCCTGTATATGCTGGATATATGACACACAATACACTATGTATGACACATATAATGTGTTACTATGATCACTGGTCCTGTATATGCTGAAATTATGACACATAATACACTATGTATGACACATATAATGGGTTACTGTGATCGCTGGTTCTGTATATGCTGGAATTATGACACACAATACACTATGTATGACACATATAATGTGTTACTATGATCACTGGTCCTGTATATGCTGAAATTATGACACAGAATACACTATGTATGATACATATAATGGGTTACTGTGTTCACTGGTCCTGTATTTGCTGGAATTATGACACACAATACTCTATGTATGACACATATAATGGGTTACTGTGATCACTGGTCCTGTATATGCTGGAATTATGACACACAATACACTATGTATGACACATATAATGGGTTACTGTGATCACTGGTCCTGTATATGCTGGAATTATGACACACAATACACTATGTATGACACATATATTGGGTTACTGTGATCGCTGGTCCTGTATATGCTGGAATTATGGCACACAATACACTATGTATGACACATATAATGTGTTACTATGATCACTGGTCCTGTATATGCTGGAATTATAACACACAATACACTATGTATGACACATATAATGGGTTACTGTGATCGCTGGTCCTGTATATGCTGGTATTATGACACATAATACACTATGTATGACACATATAATGGGTTACTGTGATCGCTGGTTCTGTATATGCTGGAATTTTGACACACAATACACTATGTATGACACATATAATGGGTTACTGTGATCCATGGTCCTGTATATGCTGGAATTATGACACACAATACACTATGTATGACACATATAATGTGTTACTATGATCACTGGTCCTGTATATGCTGAAATTATGACACAGAATACACTATGTATGATACATATAATGGGTTACTGTGTTCACTGGTCCTGTATTTGCTGGAATTATGACACACAATACACTATGTATGACACATATAATGGGTTACTGTGATCGCTGGTCCTGTATATGCTGGAATTATGACACACAATACACTATGTATGACACATATAATGGGTGACTGTGATCCCTGGTCCTGTATATGCTGGAATTATGACACACAATACACTATGTATGACACATATAATGGGTTACTGTGATCTCTGGTCCTGTATATGCTGGAATTATGACACACAATACACTATGTATGACACATATAATTGCTTCCTGTGATCGCTGGTCCTGTATATGCTGGAATTATGACACAATATACTATGTATGACACATATAATGGGTGACTGTGATCACTGGTCCTGTATATGCTGGAATTATTACACACAATACACTATGTATGACACATATAATGGGTTACTGTGATCACTGCTCCTGTATATGCTGGAATTATTACACACAATACACTATGTATGACACATATAATGGGTTACTGTGATTGCTGGTTCTGTATATGCTGGAATTATGACACACAATACACAATGTATGACACATATAATGGGTTACTGTGATCACTGGTCCTGTATATGCTGGAATTATGACACACAATACACTATGTATGACACATATAATGGGTTACTGTGATCACTGGTCCTGTATATGCTGGAATTATGACACACAATACACTATGTATGACACATATAATGGGTTACTGTGATCACTGGTCCTGTATATGCTGGAATTATGACACACAATACACTATGTATGACACATATAATGTCTTACTGTGATCACTGGTCCTGTATATACTGGAATTATGACACACTATACACTATGTATGACACATATAATGGGTTACTGTGATCACTGGTCCTGTATATGCTGGAATTATGACACACAATACACTATGTATGTCACATATAATGGGTTACTGTGATCACTGGTCCTGTATATGCTGGATATATAACACACAATACACTATGTATGACACATATAATGGGTTACTGTGATTGCTGGTCCTGTATATGCTGGAATTATGACACACAATACACTATGTATGACACATATAATGGGTTACTGTGATCACTGGTCCTGTATATGCTGGAATTATTACTTACACTACTGTATACCGTACTTCATATGAAGCATACTAAATCAGGATAAGGGCTAATTATGCCTTTTGCTACCCCGATATTTGTGCCCAAATAGGAGTCCCCCAATTTTTTTTTGTTACACATAGATATTGCTGCCCATACACTATCAGGTAGGGAGGCTGATCTTTGTGTGATCCCCTGCAGCACTGGCTGTATCTGAGTATGTGCAGCCACAGGGCAAACTAGTGATGTCGGCCAGCAACACAGGGAACATGGGAAAGAGGCCTCATTTATTGGTCACGTGGGGTTGCATGGTAGAGGGCCCAATGGGTGGGTTTACACTGGGGCCTCCATCCAATAATTAATACCAAACTTACCGGAGGAGGTGGGACAGAGTTTTTAAAAGAAGAGCTCCCTGGAGAGAGGGGAGAGCGTTCCTGGCTGCTGCTTGTCCAGTGGGCAGATTGTTTTCTGCATGGAGTGGGGGAGGCTGGACCTGCCAACCCCCTAGGGAAAGAGCTATTGAAACGGATTGATGTGGAGTGCCAGAGGAGCTGGGCACCCCACTGAAGAGATACCGCCGCCGGGTGAAGAGGATCGTAAGGCCCAGTACAGAAGTGTGGGACTGCTGCGGCTGACAAGGCTAGTGACAGAATTCAAGAGAGGACCAGACCGTGGAGGATGCTGCCTCATCGAACCTGATGGGCCCTGCAACCTGTTGAAGTCCCTTGCATATGCCCCTCTGTCTGCTCACTCCGTGAAGAGTTACTGCCCTGTCGGGACCAAAGAGAAGGACACTTACCTCCACAGCGATATCCCCACCGGGACACACCAGAGCTGTGCTGGGAGCTGAAAACTCATCTTATCCCTTTCGCTGTGAGCGGGGAGAGGACCCATGAGGACCCCTGGAGCTGTGTCGCTGCCCTGCTGATGCCCGCTGTGAAGTAGCCACACTTTTTGGCTGTAGGAAGGACCAGCGCTGGGAACGACTACTCTACCTACCGCAAAGGTCACTTTTGGCCCGCCGTTCTGATCTTTGCCCCTCCACCTTTGATCGTGGGTCACGTGGGTGTGACGTCAGAGGTCCTTTGCAGCTCCCTATTATAGACCTAACTGTTAGGGACTTACCCTTGAAGCACTTGCGTGGGGTGTTGGCATGGAGACTACAACCTGGAGCTCTGGTGCGGTGCCTTGCATCCCGGAGCTCCACTGGATATCGGAGGAGGCTGAACAAGCTACAGCTTGGGGTGAAAGTAATACCTTCCTTGACCTACCCTAGTACTCCCACCACTGCCTACCTCCTTCTACCCCTCCTGCTACTAGTCAGGGGCCAGCATTCCAGGGTTTTTACTTATGTACCAGGGCTGGGGTATTTGGGGGTCTCCTTCCCACTAGCCATGTTATCCTGCAAACTGTCTGATAGGGGATTGTTTATGTGTAGTTTAAATTGAGGAAATAGGACATTATTGGGACATATATAGAGACTATCCTTAACAGGACGAACACCCAGCCTACAGATATTGCACCCAGTGTTAGTCTATATATATAAGAACACGCTCCCTACAGATTATTTGACGGGACTGAAATTCTCTGTTGAGGTCATGTAACATATATTGGGCCAATACATTATTATAACAACTGCACGTTCAAATATACAGACACAGAATTACCAATCCCCATTAACAAAATTCTCATTACCCTGGAGCACTTGGACACAGCATTTCAGGGTAGCCTGGGCTCTATCAGCCATGAAGTATGTAATGAATATGGCATCTCAGAGCCTCAGGACACATAGCTCAGGAAATGTCACCTTCGGGGGAAGGTAGGGAAGATGTAATTTCTACCAAACCTGTACTATGACATTCATGACTGAGGTTCTTCCTCATTTCAGAAGACATTATAGGCCGACACAGAGACAGAGGGTGACAGTGATTGCAGCTTATATTATGCATGACAGGATGGACCCTCCCCTCAGAAAGCAGACACTAACTATATAAGTCCCCTAATGACCTCCCCACCACATACACGGCCTATAGTCACTGATGTTCTCTGCATCTGAGCTGGTAGGACGCCAACATCTTCCTGAGCAGACAGAAAACACTGGAGGAGATGAGATGCTTCCTATGTATCATCCTGTGCGCTCTGCTGAAATACGCAGGTAACTGATTATTACTGCAGTAACTGAGGAGGGCTCAGAGATATGTACACACAGACTTTGGGGCATACTTATCACAATACGGGTTTTTATTGCGGACATGACAAATATTTTTCACCTAAATTCACAATGAAAATCTAAACTTTCAGGCAAATGCGGCAATAATAACTTGCCAGGAGATGGGCTCCGATAAGTGCCGTCCTGGTGAGGAAATGGAGCCAGAATGAGAACTACTGTGCCACTATCACTCTGCTTCCGGGATTGGCTCCAGATCACATAATGTGCATGGTTCAGAAGGGGGTCATGGAGAGGGATTAATATTTGTGGGTACTCTCTCTCCCAAAAACAAATGTTTATGGGGAATATCCCCAAAATATTGTTAAATAAGTATGTGCCATTATCACAAACCATTTCCTCCTGCTATTACTGTGAGGAGCACTGCTAATCACATATATACCTGGGCAGGAGATACAGGCGTGTATATGTGATGTGTGTTGGGAGATGTTAGACATAGGCTCTAAATCATTGAATAAATCTTTTTCCAGAAAGCCCCATGGGCCAAGTATTCCGAGTAATACAGCAGATTCTACATTGGACTTTGTTAATGAAAACATTTCATGTTGTGCCTGAGTGTCTATGTGTTTGTGTGTGTCTTTGTGGTGTGTGTATGTCTCTGTGGTGTGTGTGTCTTTGTGGTGTGTGTATGACTCTGTGGTGTGTGTCTGTCTCTGGTGTGTGTGTCTTTGTGGTGTGTGTATGTCTCTGTGGTGTGTGTGTCTTTGTGGTGTGTGTATGTCTCTGTGGTGTGTGTGTCTTTGTGGTGTGTGTGTCTTTGTGGTGTGTGTGTCTTTGTGGTGTGTGTCTGTCTCTGTGGTGTGTGTGTCTTTGTGGTGTGTGTATGTCTCTGTGTGTGTGTGTCTTTGTGGTGTGTGTATGTCTCTGTGGTGTGTGTGTCTTTGTGGTGTGTGTATGTCTCTGTGGTGTGTGTGTGTGTATGTCTCTGTGGTGTGTGTATGTCTCTGTGGTGTGTGTGTGTGTGTCTTTGTGGTGTGTGTATGTCTCTGTTGTGTGTGTGTCTTTGTGGTGTGTGTATGTCTTTGTGGTGTATGTGTGCTGTGTGTCTCTGTGGTGTGTGTGTCTTTGTGGTGTGTGTATGTCTTTGTGGTGTATGTGTGCTGTGTGTCTCTGTGATGTGTGTGTCTTTGTGGTGTGTGTGTGCTGTGTGTCTCTGTGATGTGTGTGTCTTTGTGGTGTATGTGTTTGTGTGTGTATGGTTGTGTCTGTATTAATGTATTATAGGAGCCCTGACGGTGATAAATCCTACATGTATGTTACAAGATTCCTTAGTTGCAGAGCACAGGGGTTCTCAGCCATGTTAGTGACATGTAAGTCAGTCTGTGTAAGTGCTTTGCTGTATACTAAGATCACATACACTGTACTGTAGATGCCTATTGTTGTGTGATTTTGCATCATGTAGACAATATGACAGAAATGTATTATTCTTCATTGTATAAAGTTGCAGTTATGTAATTTGGTTCTGTTACTGATGTCCCTAATATGTACCCATCTACATACGGAGCCCTGACATGGTCACTTAGAATCGGGATCATCTATCAGATGTCTGAATGTGGACTGGTGAGAATGATCTTTTCAGGGTCATTAAATGCACATTAATTGGGCAACTCGTTACAAACCAACCACATTGCTGACTGTAGTCTGTGCAGCCAACTTTAAACAGCAAACATATTTGGGCAGCATGGTTGCGTAGCAGTTAGCATCGCTTCCCCACAATGGGCCTAAACTCAGAGATGCAAATAAATCACGTTGTAAGCAGCGGATGTTCGAAAATATGCAAATGTTACAGCCGCTGATATTTGTATTCAGACAACCCGCTAGCGGTGTCTAAAATCCGCCACTTGTGTACAAAGATGCGACATTGGTCAGTTCTTTGGCGGGAAAGCTCTATATCAGAAGAGCGGTCCCAGGTTAGTATTGCAGCTTACTGACGTTGGGATAAATTCACATAGTATTTGTGATACGTGATACATCCCACCCTAGATGTTCTATTACTATATTGTTGCCATTTAGGAGTAACATATGTTTGTATCTGTGTAGTAGTGGGATGTTCTATGTACCAGCAAAGCTTCTGATAAGTAAATCTTATATCTATTAATCCTGCTGTGGTTATCGTTATACGGGTGACGGGGGGATGCTGGGGCGAGGGGAGTCATATTTTACTGTCAGACTTATCCACCCTCATTCTTTGAATATCTCTTGTATTCCAAACCATGGCAGCCAGAAGCTCAGTCCCTGCGGGCATGGGGGCAGAGAGGGGGGGAGAGGGTACAGTTTACCCAGGCCCGGGCATGCTAGAGGGGCCCGTGTCCGACGTCCCCCCCTCCCTCACAGCAACTCAGCATACAGCTTGTTGCTGCAGCAGTCTCCTATGGTGGTAGGGGGGCACGATCACACTGATCGCGCCACCCCCCCTGCTTAGCGCCGGACTGGGGGGCTTACAGCGCCCCCTCCCTAGCATGCAGCGACGTTGCAAAACTGATTTCTTTACAAAACAAATTGTCAAGGGGGCGTGGCCACGTCACCCATTATTAGGCCACGCCCCCTGTACCTGGGCCCGGCCTGCAGGTAATAGTAACAGTAAGAGCGGACCCCCCGAGTGAATGTCACTTCTCATGTGGAGATAAAAAATAAGGGAAAGGGACAGGGAGAACCCAGCACTGACAGGTTTAGAGATTATAAATTGTACATAAAGCATAGAAATGAGCAAACAATATAGAACCCACTAATGATAAATGGATGTTATTATCCTAGGATAAAAATGACTTATATGGGGGTCCGTGCACCCCTGAGAGAACATGTACAGTATCATCACCAGGAAAGGAGAAAAGGAAACTCTCTTTATTCTGGGGGCACTCTTGAAATAATTAAAACGGCACTTTTATTGAGAAGTTCAAAATAATTATCACTTGCAACAAATTACAGCCAGAAAATGCTGAGCGCAAAGAACAAATAAAATGCAAAAAAACCAGTGAATATATTGGTTTTGAAAATAACACAGTATTATGAGTACCAATACTCAGTGTGATATGGCAGCAGGCACAGTAAGATCAATGAAAATCCCCTTCTGGCAATGAGTGAATAATCTCTCTATCATAGAGCATGTAACATCGATATTCAGATCATTTATATATGGTTAGCACTATCCGTATGACAGCATGAAACAGCAACAGACGTTAGACACAATTATTCTTTAAAGCTGATTTAAATAGTCAATTTTAGATATATTAGGACCTATGGGCCTGATTCAGAGCCACTCGTAAGCGGCCGCTCGTTTGCTCCGAGCGATGTTTGCCCAACTGCGCATGCGTACGGATCGTTATACGCATGCGCAAACCAGTCACTGCGGCCGAAATTCATGTGCTCGCAAAATAGCGAATGCCTGATAATTTGAGTGACAGAATGAGGCGTATGTGGGTGGTAACGGGGGAAGGTGCTTGAAAACGGGGAGTGGAGATCCGATCGCAGGCGTGCTTAAAGGTCAAAACGGGCGTTTTATGGGTGTGCATAATTAAAACAACAGCGTCATTGACCACGTCACTAGGTTATTTTATAGCCAGAACTGCTCGCAAAATTGTGGTAGCAAAAACCAACCACAAGAATAGCGAGCAGCTCATACCCGGGTCGATGTACTCGATTAATCTAATAAATAGCGGACATGACGTAGGATACGAGCGGCCAGGGGGCGTTGTTTCCCAAAAAACGACCGCAAGTTTTGCTCGCTCGTTCAGACCTAGAGGCGTGAACAGACCGCAAACAGCGAATGGTTCATTTGAATAGCCACCCCTATTTTCTGGACGAGCGAGTGCTAATTGCGTCCGGCTCTGAATCAGGCCCTATGTTTGTACTCAAAACAAAAGAAAATACAGGAATTGTCTTGTTTGTGGGGCAATAATTTTAATTTATTAAAATATAACCTTTATTTATTCCAAATAAAATATAAACGTATACAGCAAAATATTTAACACCATCATAAAGAGACACATACTAGTGACTGCAATACAAATAAACAATGTATTTAAAGCAAAAGGTTCCCTCTGTGTGTTTCTTCCAAATCTGTGTTATTATATTTGCCCTGTAATGTATATTCCGGTATATTCAGTAGTTGTTATGATGTATATTTCTCATAGCGCTACACTCATAATTACAAAATTTTAAAAATAATAATAAACAATACAAGTAATAAAGTAATATATTATGTCCATCACTTGTGCGTGCTTCACAGTTATTATTAATATACAAAAAAAATGGTGGTTGCT
Organism: Taudactylus pleione; assembly: GCA_031769625.1. Taxonomy (NCBI): domain Eukaryota; kingdom Metazoa; phylum Chordata; class Amphibia; order Anura; family Myobatrachidae; genus Taudactylus; species Taudactylus pleione. Next base: position 414,058 of record JAUIMM010000133.1, on the reverse strand, counting down.
CAGATCAGCTTAATTGCATAACACAGGTGCTTGTAAAGGGCGGGGTTTACTCTGAGCACAGAAAAAAAAGGAGATTTGCCCCCCAGCACACTGCAGCAAAACAATACTTAAATCCTACATGATAATAGAGATTTAGAGGTATTAGTTACACACATTTGCAAATATATGAATAAGCGCCAGGCCAATCGTCAAGGCTCCTCTATACTGGCGTCCCTAATATTAAGGGGCTCACGTCTGAGAAGCAAGGCACCCCAAAAAAAATCCAACCAAGGACCATCCCCAGGGCATCACACGAAAAAAAGTGAAAAAGGTGATAGTGAAGTATAAAGAAAAGATGTGTAAAGATAAATCAATAAGTGTTAATGAAATGATAAAGAATTAAAATGACATAAATAATGTACAAACAAATAGAGAAGTGATAAAAGTATTCTATGCGAATTAAGTGGTGATGCCATGAGAAAGGCCTAGTCAGAACCCCCCCGGGGGCCCCACTCCCAAACGCTCACCCCAAAATAATTATTGCTACATAATGGTAGCACCCACTCTGGGTCATATAATTGCATATTAGTGTACTGCATGATAACAGCACATGTATAAGCTAAGAGCTAACTCACCTTGGAAGTACCCCAGAAACCTCCACATGGCACTATAAGGACCAGGAAATATATGAATAAGCACCCGGCCAATCGTCAAAGCTCCTCTATACTGGAGTCCCTAACACTAAGTGGTTCACGTCCAAAAAGCAAGGTACCCCAAATAAATTCCAGCCAAGGACCATCCCCAGGGCATCACACGAAAAGGGGAAAAAAGGTGACAGTGAAGTGTAAAGGATAGATGTGTAAGGATAAATCTATAAGTGTTAATGAAATGTGAAAGAATTAAAACAACATAAATAATAAACATTCAATTACAAAAGTGATAAAAATATTCTATGTGAATTAAGTGGTGATGCCCTGATATCTGTCATGTCTCATAGCATGTGCAGAAGTTAGCAATTCCTGAGTGAGTTCTGACCTGCCTTACCTGTGTGCCTGGATCTGATGTTACTGATGGTTTTGCTATGTTGCTCTAGTATACAGATGTGAGTAAGGGGAAGTGGGCGTCCTTATGTCAGGCTGTGTTTGCAATGTGAATGCACACATTTATATATCACCGCTGATAATTACAACTGTGGTGCATGCTTATAAGCAGAATTGTGATCCTTGCTGAATCAGGCCCTCATACAGCTTCAATACTGTAATTAATTCATCTTAATTCTATGGATCAGTGTGTATGACCCAGTGCTGCATATTCTGCCCTAGGGCTCTCATAAACTGGTCAACAACCACCGTCTCTACAATCTGAGCGGCAGTGCAGTCTTCTGGCTGGAGCCAACTCCACCCCTGTCTGTCGAGTTCTGCAACCTGCTTCTGAACAGGGAGCCATGGTAGTAAGGCCCATTCATGGAAGTGCTGCGCATTCCCAGAAGGAGCGAGACCTGACCTAACTAGAATGGCACTTTTGACAAGGTCATATTTCATCTGCATCACCAGAGGACAAATCAACATAGGCTTTCTGAGCATTGCCAGTGAGACAGGGGGCAAATCTATCAGCCCAAGTATCTGCTGGCCACTTTAAATGCTGTGCCACCTTTTAAAAAAATCAGCAAATATGCCTAAGGGTCATCTGAGTCAGACATTTTCTTTAGATGCCCTCCACCTGTCGTGCCCACTGACAGGGTCTACAGCTGCAACATTTGTTCCTCTGTCTTTTGATGAGAGGCCAACTAAGTTGCCATAGTACAAAAAACATCCTCCATTTTTACAGTGGGAGGTATATACACAAGTCTAGCAGCTTTTAGTAAACAAGCCAGTTCACACAAATAAATATATCTATTTCTTTCAGAAAAGCAACTTTTATTCAAGTTTAACACAAAAAAAGAAAACACTGCTTTTTTTCTTCTTCAGCAATGCAAGGGTTAAACAGAACAAATGAAAAAAACTGTTATTTCTTTTTCAGCACTGCCTTGTTTAATTAAACCACAGTATGTGTATCTTGCTTTGTTTAAACAACAGGTGAACTTAATTAGTCAGCAAAAACACTAGCTGGTGAACATATTATTTAAGATTTTGTTAAGTTAAAGCACCTTATGTGCCATGTTGGAAGTTGAACTGCCACGTATTTGTGCTGCCCACTGCTGCCACTTAGCTTAGTTAGCCAGCTAGCTTGGTGCAAATTATGGGCCTTAACTGTATGAAAACAATATATTGATCTGTGAGGTGATCAAAATTGACTGGAAATGATTGGAAATTAATATTATTGAGGTCAATAATACTGTTGGAATAAAAAAAGCCCAAATTATGTGATTTTAACAGTTTTTATAAATTTTTGAAGAAAAAAAATACAGATCCAAAACCAAACATGCAAGGATGGTTCTGACAAAACCAAATCCAGATCCAAGACATAAAATTAGATACAGATCCAAAACCAAAATCAGAACCAAAACACTGGGGTCAGTGCACATCCCTAGTAAAAAGTGTAGCAAGACAAATTAAAGTATCAGATATACAATATGGTTTTACCTGTGAATATGGGATTCTAATTCCAGTTATATGAAGCCTTGGGATTTTGCTTCTACAGCAGAATACACTGAAAGAGGTAGAGCTGTGATACTCCAAAATGATGTAACCCTGATATGTATAACATAGTAGGCACAATTGCCAAAGGTATAGATGTGGCATTTTGGTATTGTGCCACAAGGTACAGGCATGTGTTGGCACTGTTTGTACAGCATGTTGCATTCAACATGGTAGATGGAGGTGTTGGAACTGGTTGAGCAGTGTGTATCATACAATAAGGTAGACAGAAGTGGTAGCACTGTTTGGAAAGCATGTAGCGTGTAACAAGATATATGTATGTATGTATGTGTGTGTGCAATAAGAGGCACAGAGGTGCTGGCACTGTTGGAGCAGCATATAGAGCAAACTGCAAAGTGGTACACAAAGCATATTGCTGTAATCCTGGAGCTCAAAACAGACAGCGTGTATCAGAGTACACACACACACAAACAGACACACACACACACACACACAGAGACACTCACACACATACACACAGACACTCACACACACACACAGACACTCACACACACAGACACACACACACACAGAGAGACACACATATACACACATACACAGAGACACTCACACACATACAGACACACATATACACACATACACAGAGACACTCACACACATACACATACAGACACACACATACACACAGACACTCACACACACGCATGATGAATGCAAACAGGTCAAATTGGAGCAACCAAATTCCCTGGTGCAGAGTCTAAGACCTCCATGGTTTGTACAGCACATAGCAGGCAATATGGATCTCTCAAGTTCTAGCTCTACTTGGACAGTGTGTAGCATGTAATGAGAAACATATATATGATGGCATGTTGGAAACAGGGCATAGAGTGCAGTGAGAGGCACAGATGTGTCAGCACAATGGGAACAGTGCACAGAGCTCTCTCCCACTCCCCATCAGACTCTCCACCTGTTTGCAATCCTTCAAATGGGCTCTCAAGACCCACTACTTCATCAAAGCCTTCCAGCTATCATTCTAACTCCCTGCTACATGTTACTTCCTCCCCATCTACTCCATCTGTATCACCCCAGTTTGTCTTCCCCCACCTTTTTAGAATGAAAGCTCTCACGAGCAGGGCCCTCTACCCTCTTGTGCTTCTCCTTACTATAGTGTCATTTACTTCTTACTCACCACTAGGGCACCTAACACTTGGTGCTTATGCTCTGTTGCTTATCTGGGTGATATGGTCACTAATGTACCAATATATATTATCCATTTCCTGTATTGTACTGTTCTGTAAGTCACTTGTATACAATTTGTTTTTGTACTTTGTAAGATGCTGCGGAACACTTGTGGCGCCATATAAATAAATGATAATAATAATTGAGTGCAGCGAAAGGGACGGATGTGTCAGCACCATGGGAACAGTGCATAGAGTTCAGTGAGAGGGACGGATGTGTCGGCACAGTGGGAACAGTGCATAGAGTTCAGTGAGAGGGACGGATGTGTCGGCACAATGGGAACAGTGCATAGAGTTCAGTGAGAGGTACGGATGTGTCGGCACAATGGGAACAGTGCATAGAGTTCAGTGAGAGGGACAGATGCGTCGGCACAATGGGAACAGTGCATAGAGTTCAGTGAGAGGGACGGATGTGTCGGCACAATGGGAACAGCACATAGAGTTCAGTGAGAGGCACAGGTGTGTTGGCAATGGGGGAACAGTACATAGAGTGCAGTGAGAGGCACAGATGTGTTGGTAATGGGGGAATAGTACATAGAGCGCAGTGAGAGGCACAGATGTGTCGGCACAATGGGAACAGCACATAGAGTTCAGTGAGAGGCACAGATGGGTTGGCAATGGGGGAACAGTAAATAGAGTGCAGTGAGAGGCACCAATGGGTTGGCAATGGGGGAACAGTACATAGAGTGCAGTGAGAGGCACAGATGGGTTGGCAATGGGGGAATAGTACACAGAGTGCAGTGAGAGGCACAGATGGGTTGGCAATGGGGGAACAGTACATAGAGTGCAGTGAGAGGCACAGATGGGTTGGCAATGGGGGAACAGTACATAGAGTGCAGTGAGAGGCACCAATGGGTTGGCAATGGGGGAACAGTACATAGAGTGCAGTGAGAGGCACCAATGGGTTGGCAATGGGGGAATAGTACACAGAGTGCAGTGAGAGGCACATATGGGTTGGCAATGGGGGAATAGTACATAGAGTGCAGTGAGATACACAGAATATATTGCACTAAATCTCAATCTAAAAAAACAGACAGTGTATCATTTTTATTCTTTATCATTTCAACATCATCAACACTTATTGATTTATCTTTACACATCTTTTCTTTATACTTCACTATCACCTTTTTCCCTTTTTCGTGTGATGCCCTTGGTTGGAATTTTTTTGGGGTGCCTTGCTTCTCAGACGTGAGCCCCTTATTATTAGGGACACCAGTATAGAGGAGCCTTGATGATTGGCCTGGCGCTTATTCATATATTTGCAAATGTGTGTAACTAATACCTCTAAATCTGTATTATCATGTAGGATTTAAGTATTGTTTTTAACTGCAGTGTGCTGGGGGGCAAATCTCTTTTTTTTCTGTATTATTAATATACACCAGATCAAATATCTATGTGCAATACGTATTCAACATAGAGATGTGCGCCGACCCCGTGTTTTGGTTTTGGATCAGGAGAAAAGTGCTGTCGGGGAAATCAGCCTAACACCCCCAAACAGATGCACTAACATTGGGGATCAATGTAGATACCCCCAAATAGCCCTAATAAAGCTATTTGGGGTACTTTACTTGTGTCATTAGCTTCTAATTAACGTCTTTACACAAGTGGTGAAGAATAGCATTAAGCAGTATTTTTGGGTGAAAATAAGTAGTCCTGTCAAATTTGGGGTACTTGAAATGGGTGCTAGCATGGTTTAAAGTCACTAAACTGAAGTTTTAAAAAACGAAAACAAACTGCACCCTCAGCTAGCACCTGCAATAAAAAAAACTCCTCACCTCTACATGCAGATCCCCAAAAAGTCTATTTTGATAGTTTTTAAGCTTGTACCCCCACTTTGTACTTTTTCACCCTCTTTTTAAAGTGCTTTTTTGGGGTGTTCCTCTTTTTTGGGGGGGAGGGGGGATTTTTTGATGCAGTTATCCTTTGGGGGGCTGTCCCAAGGGGTCTGAGTGCTTTCCCCACCTTAACACACCAAAATGGCGATTTTGCACTTTTTTTCTCCACCTATTCAGAGACAAATCTTTTTCACGTTTTACATTACATTGACTTTCCGCGTACGCAAAAAGTATTTGCAATTCAATACGGGGATCAGTTTCCGTCTGGTGAAAAGTCTCATTCCGCGATTCTTTTTTCCTGGATCTCAACTTTTTGCGGCTAATTGAATACAACCCAATATCTGCTTAATAAGTAGCAGCAACTAGACGCATGTTATTGGTACCGATTGTCTCTATTTCTCCACCATACATTAGTTTATACAGTAACTGCTGTGTATAAAGGCTGTCAGTATCTGCCCAGATCCGCAGTCTACTGACCACACAGTTTGTGTCTTCGTAGAATAGCACATGCCATAGTTACCACTTGCACAAGGTGTTTCAATGTTATGTATCACTTTGTTACTGCCGGGCTCACAGGACTACCACCGACGCGGGTTTCACTGTCAATATGCTTTTTCAAGGCTGCCCCGATAACTGTGAATCTCACACAAGTGGTGGAGATAAAATATCACTTTATTGCTTCTGTTGTTTATTTTTATTCTTTGAATTTTCTAATTATGAATGTAGCGCTACGAGATATATACATCAACACAACTACTGAATATACCTGTATACATATAATTCTGCATGTTTGTAAAAGCTGCGGCTGCTGCCTCATACGACTCCATACAGGTGAGAGGCGAGAGCAGACGGAGAGGGTGTTTGTGTTACGGGAGTGCGCTGGCTCTCGTAGAAAATGTAACTTTTATTATTCTCTGTAGAAATTGTTTTATTTACTTCTGTGAAACTATAAAAAAGAGAATTTGAGAAAAGTAGGACAAAAAGTGATTCAAAATGATTTTCGTTCCACTGTGTTTTTTTAAAATTATATATTCCATGTACACTATGATATATGCTTTGGTACTTGTAATAAGTAATTGTTATTTTTATGATTATTAAATACTTTAATTTACCTTAGTAGATATATGGGTGTCCCAAAGTTATCTATCGCTTTTTCTAATAATCAGCACATACTGTAGATAAATTCTGCTGTCCAGCTATCATGGATATCACCTCAGCATACAGAATGATTAACATGCATTAATATTTTATCTGTAATCAGAGCAGAAGGGGGTCTGGGTTATATACACTTGTCCTCACTTACTGGTTGTCCGTACACCATACGGTGCTGCAGGTGACTGCGTCACTCAGAGAGGGGCAGCATGCTTTAATTTTTCTTTCAATTTAGCATCTTATTTGGATTCATCCAAACACCACTCACATTGTGCACTAGAGATGCTGGGCTGTGATCATGGCCGGTGCAAGGTGTCTTAGCACCATAGGCAAAACTTCAGGCTACTAAGACATTTAATGCAAAAAAAAATTTGCATAGTGTTAACCATCCGGTGGAAATGTTTACCCATCATCTAGACCCCAAAACAATTCTCAAGTGTAAAAATATAATCTCTTTGCTGTTGTAAAAACTAAAACCAATCACTGATCAGTCAATAGAAGAGCAGGAGCAGCAACCCAGTACTAGCGCTGCGGCTGCTGCCATTCATGATAGTACTGTAACATATAATAAAGAAAGTAAAGAGGAAAGAAGGTTTTAGAAAGGGCATTTGAAATCTAAATAATATTTCACAATGTTAAAAAAAAAACATCAGCTCTAACAATAATGGGAAAATTTACTGCTGAAAAACATAAAATTTACAGTATGCCATACAGCAAACATAGTGGCAAGGAAAGGTTTACATCATGGCCTATAAAACAAACAAAACAGTGCACAAAAATACTAAGGCTGAAGAACTGTGTGTTCACAAACTTCACCGATCCCTGAAAAGAGTCTTAGGGTGTCCATGAGTGCCATGTGTGAGTCTGATGTTTCTGGCACTGTAATCCTAGAGAAACCTCATTCTGCACCCTCCACAAATGTGAGGAAAAGTAGCAGTAAAAGCAAAGATGGGAATTGCTACTGTAGAAGTGCAACACAATGAGCGGATAATTGTCTATCTGATGATAATGAGAAGTTGATAATATTTAGGAGGAGGATGTTGTTTGTGTCAGAGTAAGTCAGCCACCAGGAGCAGCGGTTATTGCTAGTTATAAGAAGGTGGCCATTGACATGCCTGGGTATAAGATCAAAACAATCCACCTCTTTTGTGTGCAATTATTTTTTCCCAAATCCTTATAACAATTGTAAAGTCATCTCTATTGTTTGTGAAGCCAAAGTAAGTAGAGGTAGGGATATAAACCATCTAGCAACCTTCTCCCTGTTACATCATTAACAGCGAGTTTGGGAAAATCTCAAAAAAAAATCTTTCAAGTAATAAACAAGTAGCCTAGCATCAGGTACCAGCAGCATGGATAGATCCCGGCAGATGCAATCTCCACCACCAACACTTTTATCATCAATTTCCTCATTAATAATTGGAGGTAGTCTTCCTGCATCTAGTTTGCATAGGCTAATGCACTACACTCAAGCCGGGATTCCCAAGAAGAAGCCTTGAGCACTAGGCCTGATGCTACTGCTTGGGGTGAATTTTCATCAGACCAAAAAGACTAGTAGCTTCAAACAACAATTGACTGTAAAATAAAGCATTTGCAAGAGGAGCAAGTATGAAAGCAGCCATCCAGTTGCACAGCCGATCACTGAAGCCATGAAAGCTATGCTAGTATTAGATATGCATCCAATCTAGTATTAGACAGTTAATTGAGGTCCTATGTCCCCACTACCAAATTCCTATTCTATTTTACCAGAACAACAATTCCTCTCCTATAATGAGAATTTTTCCTGGCATACAGCCTTTGCTAGGGCCATAATAATTACCACATAATTTCATTTGTCACAAAAAATGGCAATTTCTAATAAAATAAAATTATGAATAAAACATAAAAGTGCAGATTTAATATATTTAAACTTGCATTTCCCAAACATGGCAATTCTATAAATGAGCACCGCACATTAAATATAAGGGGCCAAATGTAATAGGATGAGAGTGTAGAACATGTGAGAGTTTAGCAGTAATCTCATATTGGTCGAGTTTTATCTTCAAAATGGGAAACACCTTGATGAGAGTTTAAATCGTGAGAGTTTTCATGTTCTCAGACTATTACATTGGGCGAGTTTAAACATTGTGAGAGGTTACTGCTAAACTTTCATATTTTATAATCTCTCACCCTATTACATTTGACCCAACATGTTAAAATGGAATCGGTATAACTCACCGCCAGACATCAGCCCGGCGGATTAAATACAGATGCCGGAATCCTGACAAGATAAGTATTTCCCTATCCCGAACACTCTCCCCCCCTAACCCTAACCCTCCTTTAGGGGTGCCTAACCCTAACCTCCCCCCCTAGTCAGGGCTGGTGCAAGGATTACAGGTGCCCTAGGCAAAGCTACAGAACACGCGCCCACCCGCGCCCCAATATAGTACAATGTGGGCCATTTGGTTTTAGGTGTACAAAGTTTCCAGCTCGTACCTTTAAGTAATAGCAGTAAGGTAGAACAAGGGAAGAGACACATATAGGTATATGAAAGAAAAAAAGTGGTATTTTACTGTATAAAGAAATCCATAGTCGCTGACATCACTCAGTTAACATGTCATGTCGTTAATGAAGCAGATGAATAATACATACAAAGTATAAAAAAGTAACTGTCCAGGAAATGGGGCTCCTGTGGGTAGTCTAGACTTATTAGTAAGACAGTTGATTGCCCTTTGTTAGCGTATATCAAAGGAATAAATGGGTTTTTAGCTCCTTTCTGATATATCCACCTTGGTGAGTGTCTAGATCTCACATCAGGTGAGGTGGTGTCCTGAGGCTAAGGAAACCTATCACGGTACTGGTGGTGGTTTTTGAAGTGTTGGCATTTATGTGTGTCTCTGAAGACCTGTGGCGTCCCGCTGGTCTAAAAGTTAGTTGAAGTGAATGGTGCCCAGGATGTATCTTCCGGGGAGCGGAGCATGGCAAGCAAAGACAGGCTGGGATTGCTCTAAATACAGGATGTCCTGGATCCGGGGCGTGAGTGCTGGCAATGTACCTTGTGACAGGCGCTTGCCTGCAGTCCGCTCTAGGGAGGACAGTCACTGTCTAGGGAGGGATGTGTCAGCGTAGACTCCCACCAGAGACGATTGCCGTACACCCCCTCTTACCAAGAGACACACACATACCGATGTGCACACGATGAGCCGATGTGTACGATTTCCCTTGAAACTCTCTCCGGCAGCTCTGCACACGATCTGCACACGACTTGGTGTCCAATCTTCATATGATCTCTCCTGCATCCAGACTTTTCACTGTGTATTGTATCAAAGTTTGTCAGATCTGCCTTACAGCATGGCAGATCTGACGAGGTGATGTGCGACCAGTGGGGACACGCATCTCATCCTGATCGTGAGTGGGGACTCACAATTTCGGCATATTTTACACGAACTGTCAATCCAATGTGTCGGAATCGGCCAGATCAGGTAATATATCACTATGTGTGTGGGCACCTTTACCTTCCTTGCTCTCATCAGTGTCGCCGCTCCTTTCCCGCTAGCCGGCTGTTCTCTCCTTCGGCGTGTCTGTTCCTCCTCGTTGCTTGTCGTGTGGTCGTGCACTTCCAGGCTGTGCTGCTTCGTAGGTGTTTGGTGCTAATCCGGATAGCGCTGATGGCTTAAAGTGGCAGGATGTATATAGGTTTCCTTAGTCTTTCTTAAACCTTCGTAGAATAGTTGATATTTATAGGTCTTTAGGGTAGTCCTGTGGAAGATCCCCAACGCGTTTCTGCTTTTGTGCCTTTGTCAAGGAGCTTACACAATTCAAGGAATACAAGAAGAATATACTTGTGTGTATTGTGGCTATAAGATTACACACTGAATGAGAGGAGAGGCCATAGCAGCAGCTGAATAACTATTTGAGAATAAGTATACAGAAGAAGCTGCTTCCCTACTTACATGCTGCTGGGTCACCGCTCCCTGTGCTGTGCGAGTCTGTCACACTGTATCATCCCTGTACCATCAGCAGAGATCATCATATCCTCCGGAGCAGGCCTGGGAGATAGGAGAAGTCCAGGACTCCCGGGAGCTGTCTGGCTGCTCTGGAAGTGTGTCAGGACTCTGCAGGCAGCCTCCAACATTCAGGCTGCTGTTCCCCAAGTTCAGCATCAGTGTGAGCGGCTGCATGTGATGTACACAGTGCTGAATGCGTCTGATCCCTTCTCCCAGGCTCGGTGATAGCAGGGGCACCGAGACATAAAGTGTGCTTCCTCATTGTCTTGTCAGTGAGTGCCACCCATCAGGTGCCTAATGGTAGCACCAACCCTGCCCCTAGTGCCTAACGCTAACCTCCCTCCAGGGTGCCTAAACATAACCCCCCCTCCCTGCACCCTAAACCTAAACCCCCTTCCCCTAGCCTAACCCTGACTCTCCCAGGGGGATAAATAAAGAGAATATGTCTGCTCTAGCTTTCACACAAACAATGATAAAAATATGTATTAAAAATACCATTTATTTATCATAAAAATAGAACTGCAGTTCCTATTAGCATAAATAACAGAATTCAGTATGACAAATTCATTGCATAGATTGCCCAGACGGTTTCTAAATTATTAACCATAGAACAATGATGAATTAATTAGTCCCATAGACAATTATTTGCTGTAAAACACAATTGACACATAAATATATCAGATTGATATCCCACCATTTGGGGGGGGGGGGAAACCGGGGGAGGATAAATAGCAAATGTCTATAAGTGTTTGGCAATCACAGTGTCCCCAGGATTATCTGATTGAGAATCCCAAGGTGTATCCCGTGGAAACTCCTGATGAAGAAATGAAACAAATGGCAATGGATCCGCGGTGCCCGTTATATACAGGGGACACAGTGTGCTGCACTCAGATGTTGATACTGGTGCATTAGCCGCTCACCATCAGCTCAAGCAGCCTGGGGGGTCTGTCTGCTCCAGCAGGTTCCTGACTCCCGATGGTGCAGCACGCTTGGATGCTGCACTGCGGTGTGCATGCTGACACAGTAGCCGCTCACTGTTAGGCGCAATTATCCCAGGGGGGTCCGGCTGCTTCGGCAGGCTCCCAACTCCCGATGGTTGTACAGTGGGCAGTGGCTGTTAGCAGCTGGTGGCGGCTGGAAAATAATTACTGATGCGGTCTCCAAATGCAGACAGGAACAGACGCAGTACTAAATTGATCCCTTGACGCATTTCTCCCCTCTCACAGGGGTTTTATCAAAAGGCTGAAGAAACAATCATGTCCATGAGTTCCTTTTTAAATGGGTCATGACTAGTCACAACTTCAGTAGATCACCATTATTCATTTAAATGCTAATTGTATGCTAATTGTATGCTAATTGTATGCATTTAACTCATTGAGGAATTTGGCAGTCTCCTCTATATGTCAGCTGCTGTGTAAACATTTAGATCACCAATTGGATTAAGCGCTCCACTGTTTTTTGAATTGTTCTCCCAGGGGGATGCCTAACCTTAAGTCCCTCCGGGAGCCCCTAAACTAAAACGGCCAAGGAGTCCCGATGCCTGGCTTATCTTATCTTTGTTCGGTATGCCGGACGTTGGGATTTCAGCATGGGGATAATGATAGGCATCGGGATTTTGATGCCTATCATTACTCCCATGCCGGTATTTCACAGTGTAGAAGCCGGCAGTTGGCATTTCGACCGCCGGCTTCCTGACTGCATCCCATTAAAATACATGAAAAACACTATAGTGACTATACTGTATACACATTCTGCCTAGTCTGCAATTAAACTGAAAAGGTAACAGATAAATGCAAAGGCTGAGACACATGTATGTGACTCTGCACCACCTGTATTAGTGTGAGATCACCCCCAGAGCACACGCAGTGCGAAATCAGGTGCATCAGCCCCACTGTGACCAACATTTCCACCTTTCCTGTCATTCTCCGATTGCTGGATTCTGTAGCAATGGCACAAAACCTGTCTTATTTCTGGTCACCTGGTCATGACATCACCAGTATGCGCAACGATCTGATTGCTTTTCCCATCGTGCCATTAAGTCCCGAGTCTCTTATACACCTTTTATACCAGAGCTAATACCCGGGTTATTGCAGGGTTAACCCGGGTAGCTTCTTGGTGTAAAAGGGGACAGGGTTGGATACCCGGGTCGAGTGACAATCCAGCCCAGGTAACTTGCAGGGTTTAACACAGGAATGACCCGTGAAACTCTGCAGTGTAAATGGCGTGATCAGGGTCACAATGACCCGGATCGTTCCGCATGCCTGCTGATTGGCCGGCTTTAGTGGAGCTTGGAGATTACATCATGTCCAAGCGTCCACTTCAACGCTGGAAAGAGCCGGGTCTATGCAGAGACCCAGCTCCAGTGTGAGCAGCGCCAACACGGGAATATCCTGGGTCAGCGCAAGTGGAGTTCAGATCTGATGAGGTGCTGAAACATCGACATGACATGCAACAAAGTGGTTCTTGTGTGAAACTAAACCTTCCTGGCTTTAATCTGTAAGGATTTGGTGAGTGCCCTTTTTTTGGAATTCTGTATATATATATATATATATATATATATATATATATATATTAGGGGTGAGCGGGTTCGGATTTCTGAAATCCGAACCCCCCCGAGCCCCCCCGATCCGAGTCCGATCCGAGTCAGGCTCGACTTTTCCCGCCTGACTCGGATCTGAAATCGAGGCAAAACGTCATCTTCCCGCCTTCCGAGTCTCGCGGGTTTTGGATCCTATATAAGGTACACACGTCGGCGCCATTTTCTCACTCGGCTGTGGACAGTGAAGAGGGAGGGTGGGAGTTAGGGCTGTGTAGTGTAGTGTAGTGTAGTGCTGCTGTTGTCCACTACTTCAAAGTCCATAGGGGCTGGCTGTGTTGTGCTGTGCTGCTGTTGTTAATAGGGGCTGTGTCCACTACTTCAAAGTCCATAGGGGCTGGCTGGACTGTGTTGTGCAGTCAGTTCTCCATAGGGGCTGTGTCCACTCCAAAGTCCTGTGCAGTGTCCCAGTCCTAAAGGAGTGCTGTAGTGTTGTCCAGGGGGTGCTCTGTCCATCAGGGGTGCTCCCCCCAAGTGCTAAAAAAATAATATATTTTCTGTGTTTGTGAATTGTGTGCGCAGTAGCCGCACGTGCATCAACAAAGTAGTGCCAAGCGTGCGCCTGTGTCATAAGTAAAGGGCCGGCTGGCTTGACCGTTAAGGGTGCTGTAACCCCCGAAAGTACACTCCAGTCCAAACCAAAAAAAAAATTATTTTCTGTGTTTGTGAATTGTGTGCGCAGTAGCCGCACGTGCATCAACAAAGTAGTGCCAAGCGTGCGCCTGTGTCATAAGTAAAGGGCCGGCTGGCTTGACCGTTAAGGGTGCTGTAACCCCCGAAAGTACACTCCAGTCCAAACCAAAAAAAAAATTATTTTCTGTGTTTGTGAATTGTGTGCGCAGTAGCCGCACGTGCATCAACAAAGTAGTGCCAAGCGTGCGCCTGTGTCATAAGTAAAGGGCCGGCTGGCTTGACCGTTAAGGGTGCTGTAACCCCCGAAAGTACACTCCAGTCCAAACCAAAAAAAATATTATTTTCTGTGTTTGTGAATTGTGTGCGCAGTAGTCGCACGTGCATCAACAAAGTAGTGCCAAGCGTGCGCCTGTGTCATAAGTAAAGGGCCGGCTGGCTTGACCGTTAAGGGTGCTGTAACCCCCGAAAGTACACTCCAGTCCAAACCAAAAAAAAAATTATTTTCTGTGTTTGTGAATTGTGTGCGCAGTAGCCGCACGTGCATCAACAAAGTAGTGCCAAGCGTGCGCCTGTGTCATAAGTAAAGGGCCGGCTGGCTTGACCGTTAAGGGTGCTGTAACCCCCGAAAGTACACTCCAGTCCAAACCAAAAAAAATATTATTTTCTGTGTTTGTGAATTGTGTGCGCAGTAGTCGCACGTGCATCAACAAAGTAGTGCCAAGCGTGCGCCTGTGTCATAAGTAAAGGGCCGGCTGGCTTGACCGTTAAGGGTGCTGTAACCCCCGAAAGTACACTCCAGTCCAAACCAAAAAAAAAATTATTTTCTGTGTTTGTGAATTGTGTGCGCAGTAGCCGCACGTGCATCAACAAAGTAGTGCCAAGCGTGCGCCTGTGTCATAAGTAAAGGGCCGGCTGGCTTGACCGTTAAGGGTGCTGTAACCCCCGAAAGTACACTCCAGTCCAAACCAAAAAAAATATTATTTTCTGTGTTTGTGAATTGTGTGCGCAGTAGTCGCACGTGCATCAACAAAGTAGTGCCAAGCGTGCGCCTGTGTCATAAGTAAAGGGCCGGCTGGCTTGACCGTTAAAGGGTGCTGTAACCCCCAAGTACACTCCAGTCCAAACCAAAAAAAAAATTATTTTCTGTGTTTGTGAATTGTGTGCGCAGTAGCCGCACGTGCATCAACAAAGTAGTGCCAAGCGTGCGCCTGTGTCATAAGTAAAGGGCCGGCTGGCTTGACCGTTAAGGGTGCTGTAACCCCCGAAAGTACACTCCAGTCCAAACCAAAAAAAAAATTATTTTCTGTGTTTGTGAATTGTGTGCGCAGTAGCCGCACGTGCATCAACAAAGTAGTGCCAAGCGTGCGCCTGTGTCATAAGTAAAGGGCCGGCTGGCTTGACCGTTAAAGGGTGCTGTAACCCCCGAAAGTACACTCCAGTCCAAACCAAAAAAAAAATTATTTTCTGTGTTTGTGAATTGTGTGCGCAGTAGCCGCACGTGCATCAACAAAGTAGTGCCAAGCGTGCGCCTGTGTCATAAGTAAAGGGCCGGCTGGCTTGACCGTTAAAGGGTGCTGTAACCCACAAAGTACACTCCAGTCCGAACCAAAAAAAAATTTATTTTCTGTGTTTAGCCGCACGTATATATCAAATCGATATAACATAAATGGAGGACCAAACTTTCTCCGATAAAAATAAAATAGAGAAAGATCAAGAACCACTTCCTCCTAGTGCTGAAGCTGCTGCCACTAGTAATGCAATAGACGATAACATGCCATCAACGTCGTCTGCCAAGGCCGATGCCCAATGTCATAGTAGAGGGCACATACAATCCCAAATGGCAAAGTTCAGGAAAATGACCTTGAAAAAGACATTTAAATCAGCTGAAGAGAAACGTAAACTTGCCAATATGCCATTTACGACACGGAGTGGCAAGGAACGGCTAAGGTCGATCCCTAGTATGTTCATGACTAGTGGTTCAGCTTCACATGACGATGGAAGCACTCCTCCCACTAAAAAAATCAAAAGAGTTAAGCTGGCAAAAGCACAGCGAAGAACTGTGCTTTCTAAGAAGATATCACAAATCCCCAAAGAGAGTCCAAGTGTGGTGGTGGTTGCGATGCCTGACCTTCCCAGCACTGGACGGGAAGAGGTGGCTCTTTCCACCATTTGCACGCCCCCTGCAAGTGCTGAAAGGAGCACCCACAGTCCACTTGCTGATATGCAAATTGAAGATGTCACTGTTGAAGTACAACAGGATGAGGATACTGGTGTAGCTGGCGCTGAGGAGGAAGTTGGCGAGGAGGATTCTGATGGTGATGTGGTTTGTTTAAATCAGGCTCCGGGGGAGACAGTTGTTGTCCGTGGGATGAAAAAGCCCATCA
The DNA here is from genome assembly GCA_031769625.1 of Taudactylus pleione. Classification (NCBI taxonomy): domain Eukaryota; kingdom Metazoa; phylum Chordata; class Amphibia; order Anura; family Myobatrachidae; genus Taudactylus; species Taudactylus pleione. The sequence continues at coordinate 397,661 of JAUIMM010000133.1, read as the reverse complement.
CGGTCATGCCTGGGCAGAAGACCAAACATTCCACCTCTTTGGTCTGGCAATATTTCTATCCAAATCCGGACAACAACTGTCTTGCCATATGTACCATATGTAAAGGTGAAATAAGTAGGGGTAGGGACGTCAACCACCTAGGAACATCCTCCCTTATACGGCACCTGCAGCGCGTTCATAAAAAGTTACTGTCAAGTTCAGAAACTTTGGCTCAGACCGTAAGCAGTCCAGGGACACCTAAATCCCGTTGTCCTGTTGTATCCAAGCGCCTGCAAACCACACCGTCAACTCCCTCCTCGTCAATTTCCTCCTTAGTCAGGATCGGAAGTAGTCCTGCAGGCCATATCACTGGCATGACTGACTCTCCTATCCGGGATTCCTCCGGAGGATCCTGCATTGCTACGCCTACTGCTGCCGCTGCTGCTGTTGCTGCTGCTGCTGGGAGTCGTTCATCATCCCAGAGAGGAAGTAGGAACACCACTACTTTTACTAAACAATTGACCCTCCAACAGTCCTTAGCGAGGAGGATGAAGTACGACAGCAGTCATCCTGAAGCAAAACGTATAACTGAGGCCTTGACTGCTATGTTGGTGTTAGACGTGCGTCCGGTATCCGCCATTAGTGCAGTGGGATTTAGACAATTGATGGAGGTAGTGTGTCCCCGGTTCCAAATCCCGTCTAGATTCCACTTCACTAGGCAGGCGATACCGAGACTGTACAGAAACGTCAGAAAAAGTGTCCTCAGTGTCCTGAAAAATGCCGTTGTACACAATGTCCACTTAACCACGGACATGTGGACAAGTGGAACAGGGCAGACTAAGGACTATATGACTGTGACAGCCCACTGGGTAGATGTATCACCTTACGCAGCAACAGCAGCAGCGTCACCAGTAGCAGCATCTCAGAAACGCCAGCTCGTTACAAGGCAGGCTACGCTGTGTATCACCGGTTTCAGTAAGAGGCACACCGCCGACAACCTCTTAGAGAAACTGAGGGAAATCATCGCCCAGTGGCTTACCCCACTTAGACTCTCCTGGGGATTTGTGATATCTGACAACGCCACCAATATTGTGCGGGCATTACATCTGGGCAAATTCCAGCACGTCCCATGTTTTGCTCACACAATAAACTTGGTGGTGCAGAATTTTCTGAAAAGCGACAGGGGCGTGCAGGAGACGCTTTGGGTGGCCCGAAAAATTTCTGGCCACTTTCGCCATTCAGCGACTGCGTGCCGAAGACTGGAGCGCCAGCAAACACTCTTGAACCTGCCCCGCCATCACCTGAAGCAAGAGGTTGTGACGCGGTGGAACTCAACCCTCTATATGCTTCAGAGGATGGAGGAGCAGCAAAAGGCCATACAAGCCTATACATCCACCTATGACATAGGCAAAGGAGGGGGTATGCACCTGACTCAAGCGCAGTGGAGAATGATTTCCGTGTTGTGCAAGGTTCTTCAGCCCTTCGAACTTGCCACACGTGAAGTCAGTTCAGACACTGCCAGCTTGAGTCAGGTCATTCCCCTCATCAGGCTTTTGCAGAAGCAGCTGGAGAAAGTGAAGGAGGAGCTAAGACGGAGCGATTCCGCTCGGCATGTGGGACTTGTGGATGAAGCCCTTCATTCGCTTTGCCAGGATTCCAGGGTGGTCAATCTGTTGAAATCAGACCACTACATTTTGGCCACCGTGCTCGATCCTAGGTTTAAAGCCTATGTGGTGTCTCTCTTTCCGGCCGACACAAGCCTGCAGAGGTGCAAAGACCTGCTGGTGAACACACTGTCAGCTGAAGCGGAACGTGACACGTCAACGGCTCCTTCTTCATTTTCTCCCGCAACTGGGGCTGCCAGGAAAAAACTTAGGTATCCTAAGCAACCCGCTGGCGGTGATGCAGGGCAGGCAGGACCAAGTTTGGACATCTGGTCCGGACTGAAGGACCTGGCAACAATTTCTGACATGTCTACTGTCACTGCATATGATACTGTCACCATTGACAGAATGGTGGAGGATTACATCGGTGACAGCATCCAAGTAGGCATGTCAGACAGTCCATACCTGTACTGGCAGGAAAAAGAGGCAATTTGGAGGCCCCTGTACAAACTGGCTCTATTTTACCTGAGTTGCCCCCCCTCCAGTGTGTACTCCGAAAGAGTGTTTAGTGCAGCCGGGAACCTTGTCAGCGAAAGGCGTAGGAGGTTGCTTCCACAGAATGTGGAGAAGATGATGTTCATCAAAATGAATTATCAGCTCTTCCAGGGAGACCAGCCTCCAGAAGGTACAGAGGGACCTGTGGTGGTGGATTCAAGTGGGGACAAGTTAATACTTTGTGAGGATGAGGATGTACACACTGAAGAGGGTGAGGAATCGGTGGATGAGGAGGATGAGGATGACATCTTGCCTCCGTAGAGCCAGTTTGTGCAGGGACACATTAATTGCCAGCTTGTTTTGTGGGGGCCCAAACGAACCAATCATTTCAGCCACAGTTGTGTGGCAGACCCTGGCGCTGAAATGATTGATTTGTTAAAGTGTGCATGTCCTGTTTATACAACATAAGGGTGGGTGGGAGGGCCCAAGGACAATTCCATCTTGCACCTCTTTTTTTCTTTGCATTATGTACAGTTTGGGGCCTAGTTTTTCTAACTGCCATCCTGCCTGCCACTGCAGTGTCACTCCTAGATGGGTCACGTGTTTGTGCCGCCCACTCGTGTCGCTTAGCATAGTCATCCAGCTACCTCGGTGCAACCTTTTGGACATAAAAACACTATTGTGAGGTGTGAGGTGTTCAGAATAGACTGGAAATGAGTGGAAATTAAGGTTATTGAGGTTAATAATAGCATAGGAGCAGAAAAACCTACAAATTCTGTGATTTTAGCTGTTTTTATGCTTTTTTTCAAAAAAATACAGATCCAAAACACAAAACCCAGAACCCAAAACACGGAAGGGTGGTTTTGGCAAAACCAATCCAGATCCAAAACACGAAGAAAGATCCAGATCCAAAACCAAAACACAAAACACGAAAAGTGGCCGGTGCACACCCCTAATATATATATATATATATATGCGACTTTACTTATGAAGGAAGTGTGATGTGTAGATTATAATGTATGGGAAGGCAGCAGTTAGTACAGTGAGTCCAGGTTTCTGCATTTGGAAATAGCAAAGGACAATCATTCTAACAAATCAGATTTGGGTGCACTGAACATTCCCGAAACAATTACCACTCCAATAAAATAAATGGAGGTGTTTTATATTGTATAGCGATTAGAGAATAATAATTATATGAATATTACACTAAATAAAGTAATAACTTGAATTATTAGTAAAAATTGTTTTTTTCTTTCTCTTTCTCACAGGGGCACAATGCTACAGTAAGTATATGATTCATTCATATTGTTCCTGTGTATAAGTCACTGTATATAAATGTCAGTGGCACTTATTCCTAGTATTTATGTTACAGCCACTCCCAGCATCCAACTCCTCCAGCTCCCAGCACCATACTCCCAACATTCAGCTCCTCCAGCTCCCAGCACCATACTCCCAGCATTATAATCCTCTAGCTCCCAGCATCCTGCTCCCAGCACCATACTCCCAGCATTCTACTCCTCCAGCTCCCAGCATCCTGCTCCCATCATTCACCTCCTCCAGCTCCCAGCACTATACTGCAAGCATCCAACTCCCAGCACCATACTCCCAGCATTCTGCTCCTCCAGCTCCAAGCATCATACTGCCAGCATTCTACTCCTCCAGCTCCCAGCACCATACTCCCAGCATCCTACTCATCCAGCCCCCAACATCATACTGCTAGCATTCCACTCCTCCAACTCCAAGCACCATACTGCTAGCATTCTACTCCTCCAGCTCCCAGCACCATACTGCCAGCATTCTACTCCTCCAGCTCCAAGCACCATACTACTAGCATTCTAATCCTCCAGCTCACAGCACCATACTCCCAGCATCCTACTCCTCCAGCTCCCAGTACCATACTCCCAGCATCCTGCTCCTCAAGCTCCCAGCACCATACTCCCAGCATTCTACTCCTCCAGCTCCCAGCACCATACTCCCAGCATTCTACTCCTCCAACTCCCAGAACCATAGTACCAGCATCCTGCTCCTCAAGCTCCCAGCACCATACTCCCAGCATTCTGCTCCTCCAGCTCCCAGCATCATCCTGTCAGCATTCTACTCCTCCAGCTCCCAGCAACATACTCCCAGCATCCTTTTCCCAGCATTCTGCTCCTCCTGTTCCCAGCACCATACTCCCAGCCTTATAATCCTCTATCTCCCAGCATCCTGCTCCAAGCACCATACTCCCAGCATTCTGTTCCTCCAGCTCCCAGCACCATACTCCCAGCATTCTCCACCTCCAGCTCCCAGCACCATACTCCCAGCATCCTTCTCCCAGCACCATACTCCCAGCATCCTACTCATTCAGCTCCCAGCACCATACTGCTAGCATTCTACTCCTCCAGCTCCAAGAACCATACTGCTAGCATTCTACTCCTCCAGCTCCCAGCACCATACTCCCAGCATCCTACTCCTCCAGCTCCCAGCACCATACTACCAGCATTCTACTCCTCCAGCTAAAAGCACCATACCGCTAGCATTCTAATCCTCCAGCTCCCAGCACCATACTCCCAGTATCATACTCATCCAGCTCCCAGCACCATACTCCCAGCATCCTGCTCCTCAAGCTCCCAGCACCATACTCCCAGCATCCCGCTCCCAGCATTCTGCTCCTCCAACTTCCAGCACCATATTCCCAGCATTCTGCTCCTCCAGTTCCAGCACCATATTCCCAGCCTTATAATCCTCTAGCTCCCAGCATCCTGCTCCCAGCACCATACTTCCAGCATTCTACTCCACCAGCTCCCAGCACCATACTCCGAGCAGTATAATCCTCTAGCTCCCAGCATTCTGCTCCTCCAGCTCCCAGCAACATATTCCCAGCTTTATAATCCTCTAGCTCCCAGCATCCTGCTCCCAGCACCATACTCCCAGCATCCTGCTCCCAGCACCATACTCCCAGCATCCAGCTCCCAGCACCGTACTCCCAGCATTCTGCTCCTCCAGCTCCCAGCATCATACTGCCAGCATTCTACTCCTCTAGCTCCTAGCACCATACTCCCAGCATCCTTCTCCCAGCATTCTGCTCCTCCAGTTCCCAGAACCATATTTCCAGCCTTTTAATCCTCCACCTCCCAGCATCCTACTCCTCCAGCTCCCAGCACCATACTGCCAGCATTCTACTCCTCCTGCTTCAAGCACCATAATGCTAGCATTCTAATCCTCCAGCTCCCACCACCATACTCCCAGCATCCTACTCCTTCAGCTCCCAGCACCATACTCCCAGCATCCTGCTCCTCTAGCTCCTAGCACCATACTCCCAGCATTCTACTCCTCCAGCTCCCAGCACCATACTGCCTGCATTCTACTACTCCTGCTCCCAGCACCATACTCCCAGCATTCTACTCCTCCAGCTCCCAGAACCATACTCCCAGCATTATAATTCTCTAGCTCCCAGCACCATATTCCCAGCTTTATAATCCTCTAGCTCCCAGCATCCTGCTCCCAGCACCATACTCCCAGCATTCTACTCCTCCAGCTCCCAGCACCATACTCCCAGCATTATAATCCTCTAGCTCCCAGCATCCTGCTCCCAGCAGTCTGCTCCGCCAGCTCCCAGCATTATACTCCCAGCATTATAATCCTCTAGCTCCCAGCATCCTGCTCCCAGTATTCTCCTCCTCCTGCTCCCAGCACCATACTGCCAGCATTCTCCTCCTCCGGCTCCCAGCATCATACTGCCAGCATTCTACTCCTCCAGCTCCCAGAATTCTACTCCTCCAGCTCCCAGCACCATACTTCCAGCATCCTGCTTCCAGCACCATACTCCCAGCATTCTACTCCTCCAGCTCCAAGCACCATACTGCAAGCATTCTACTCCTCCAGCTCCCAGCATACTGCTCCCAGCATTCTACTCCTCCAGCTCCCAGCACCATACTCCCAGAATCCAGCTCCAAGCAATCTGCTCCTCCAGCTCCCAGCACCATACTCCCAGCATACTTCTCCCAGCATTCTGCTCCTCCAGTTCCCAGCACCATATTCCCAGCCTTATAATCCTTTAGCTCCCAGCATCCTTTTCCCAGCACCATACTCCCAGCATTGTACTCCTCCAGCTCCCAGCACCATACTCCGAGCATTATATTCCACTAGCTCCATCATTCTGCTCCTCCAGCTCCCAGCACCATGCTCCCAGCATTATAATCCTCTAGCTCTGAGCATCATACTGCCAGCATTCTCCACCTCTAGCTCCCAGCACCATACTCCCAGCTTCCTTCTCCCAGCACCATACTCCCAGCATCCTACTCATCCAGCTCCCAGCACCATACTGCTAGCATTCTACTCTTCCAGCTCCCAGCACCATACTCCCAGCATCCAACTCCTCCAGCTCCCAGCACCATACTCCCAGCATCCTACTCCTCCAGCTCCCAGCATCATACTCCCAGCATCCTGCTACTCCAGCTCCCAGCACCATACTCCCAGCACCATACTCCCAGGATTCTGCTCCTCCAGCTCCCAGCACAATACTCCCATCATCCTGCTCCCAGCACCATACTCCCAGCATCCTGTACCCAGCACCATACTCCTAGCCTTATTATCCTCTAGCTCCCAGCATCCTGCTCCCAGCATCCTACTCCACCAGCTCCCAGCATCATACTCTCAGCATCCTGCTCCCAGCACCATACTCCCAGCATCCTACTCCTCCAGCTCCCTTCACCATACTGCCAGCATTCTACTCCTCCAGCTCCCAGCAGCATACTGCCAGCATTCTACTCCTCCAGCTCCCAGCACCATACTGCCAGCATTCTACTCCTCCAGCTCCCAGCACCATACTGCCAGCATTCTACTCCTCCAGCTTCCAGCACCATACTGCCAGCATTCTACTCCTCCAGCTACCAGCACCAAACATCCAGCATTCCACTCCTCCAGCTCCCAGCACCATACTCCCAGCATCATACTCCCAGCATCCTGCTCCCAGCACCATACTCCCAGCATCCTGTTACCAGCACCATACTCCCAGCATTATAATCCTCTAGCTCCCAGCATCCTGCTCCCAGCATCCTACTCCTCCAGTTCCAAGCATCATACTCTCAGCATCCTGCTCCCAGCACTATATTACCAGCATCCTACTCCTCCAGCTCCCAGCACCATACTGCCAGCATTCTACTCCACCAGCTCCCAGCACCATACTGCCAGCATTCTACTCCTCCAGCTCCCAGCACCATACTGCCAGCAATCTACTCCTCCAGCTCCCAGCACCATACTGCCAACATCCTACTCCGCCAGCTCCCAGCACCATACTGCCAGCATTCTACTCCTCCAGCTCCCAGCACCATACTCCCAACATCCTACTCCTCCAGCTCCCAGCACCATACTCCCAGCATTCTTCTCCTCCAGCTCCCAGCACCATACTGCCAGCAATCTACTCCTCCAGCTCCCAGCACCATACTGCCAGCATTCTACTCCTCCAGCTCCCAGCACCATACTGCCAGCATTCTTCTCCTCCAGCTCCCAACACCATACTGCCAGCATTCTACTCCTCCAGCTCCCAGCACCATACTGCCAGCATTCTACTTATCCAGCTTCCAACATCCTGCTCCCAGCATTCTGCTCCTCCAGCTCCCAGCACCATACTCCAAGCATTCTTCTCCTCCAGCTCTGAGCATCCTGCTACAACCCCAGCATCCTGCTTCTCTTGCTCCCAGCACCATATTCCCAGCATTCTGCTCCTCCAGATCCCAGCACCATACTCCCAGCATTCTTCTCATCCTGCTCCCAGCATCCTGCTCTTCAGGTGCTGGTGCCCTTAGTCAGCTGCCTACTCTGCCTAGCACTCAAATCTCAGCACCCCGCTCCCAGATTCTCACTCTCATTTTTCAACTCCCACAACTCCACCACCAGCATCCCATTCTAAGTATCCTAGTCCCAGCATTACACTGCAAGCATCCCGCTCCCTGCACCACAGTCACAGCACCCCAACTCCCAGTATCCCGAGGCCAATATCTTACTCCTAGCATCCTGCTGCCAGAACCCTACTTTCCGAATCCCATTCCCATATGTGGTATCATTACAGTACACTATGTAATGATAACTGGACGTCATGTTCTACCTTATAGATAATCCCGTATGTAGCTGAGTATGGAGTCCTGTCCGATGTACACATAATACACATTTACCTCATCCCTGGTGACAGTACAATGTAATATGCACCATCTCCATTCCCCACTGTGCGTTATACTCTTCTTTCTAATCCTCTCCCTCTATGGTCGCTCTGTTATATTACCCAGCAATGAAATGATTGGTTCTGTATTTTTCTGCAGAAGGCTCTGATGTTGCTCAATGCTCAGGTTGTGGAGGGTCATGTAATTTCTTTACTGGATGCGTGTGCAGTGATTATTCTACGCCATGTGTTCCGCGTGGTGATGAGTGTCCAATGGCGTCCCATGACTGCTGCAATATACTTAGTAGCTGGTACTGGGACTCAGGTCTGAGCTGCTGCACAGGTGAGTCCTGTCACTGGGTGACCTGACAATGATATAATCACCTCTCACATCTATTACTCCTCTATAAATACTGATATTGTGTAATGATTAATAACCCTTATCATCTGTCACAGAGGTGAAGCAATGCAGTCCGCCGTGTCCAAGTGATACAGTCTGTGATATTGGAAGCGAGCCACCAACCTGTATTTGTAATAAGGACACATACAAGGGGATAAGTAAGTATATGTTCAGGAGTCTGTGAAATATATAGACTTGTTATAGCAGAACATAGATATACTGAGTATGGGAATTCTCCAGGAAAGTCTTATATGAGAAGCCCTCTTGTCCTGGACTAGGAGGTGATGGAACGCAGCTCAGCCGTACGATTTTGAAATGACTGAGCCGGGCGGTAACTATGGGTGTGTGCAGGGTTCCGGGGGTGGCATCATTGCCACCACATGAGCTTTGCTTCTGGCTAGCAGGGAGCCTGAAATGTTAAACTGCAGCCGGGATCGCTGCTGCAGTGCCAGCATAGTCTTATATAGACGCTCCAGACAGGCACCCTGCAGCCTGCATAGCCGATCGGAGCGCCTGAAAGATGCTTCGGCCCCACCCCCTCTGCACAACATAATGACATCATGAGATTTGGTGCTCGGGGGCGGGGGCAGCACAGTGCACATTTCAGCCCTGTTACAGCTCTGGCACTAAAACAAAGACAACTGGAGAGATGAGAAGGCATCTTTATTTTATATATACCATGGAATAAATGAAGGTACAAAATCACACAGTCAGTACATTAGAGCCAGGGGGCCATCCGCATGGAGAGCTTCCTAGATTTTTACCTTACTGTAAAGTGGATATATTTTATAGAATCGTTATGTAATACCGACAAACAGGATCCAGGCATCAGAATCGCGATGTCTGGTTCCCAACAGGGTTAGCATACTGACACTTGGTAGTCAGTATGCTACCCTCCCCCTCTCCATACCCTAAACCCCCCTCCCTGATGCCTGAATCTAACTACCCCTCTAGTGCCTAAACCTACCCACCCCCTCCCTGCACTCTAACCCTCCCCACTTAGTGCTAACCCTAACCCTCCATCGGCTGCCTAACCCTAACCCTCCACACTTAGTGCCTAACCCTAAACTTCCCATTGTGCCAAACCTTAACCATCCCTCTGTTGCCTAACCCTAACTCTCCCTGCACCCAAAACCTAACCCTCCCCACTTAGTGCCTAACCCTAACACTCCCTCTGGTGCATAACCCTAATCCTCCCAGCACACTCACCCTCCCCACTTAGTGCCTAACCCAAACCTTCCCCTAGTGCTTAACCCTAACCTTCCCCTAGTGCCTAACCCTAACCCTCCCTCTAGTGCCTAACCCTAACCCTCCCTTTGGTGCCTAACCCTAACCCTCCCTCTGGTGCCCAACCCTAACCCTCACTCTAGTACCTAACCCTAACCCTCCATCTGGTACCTAACCCTAACCCTCCCTGCACCCTAAACCTAACCCTCCCCACTTACTGCCTAACCCTAACCCTCCCTCTGGTGCCTAACCCTAACCCTCCCACTGGTGCGCAACCCTAACCCTCCCTCTAGTGCCTAACATTAAACCCCCCTGCTGGTGCCTAAACCTAACCGTCCCTGCACGCTAACCCTAAACCTCCCTGCACCCTAACCCTAACCCTCCCAAATTAGTGCCTAACCCTAACCCTCCCTCTGGTGCATAACCCTAACCCTCCCTCAGGTGCCTAACCATAACCCTCCCTCTAGTGCCTAACCCTAACCCTCCCTGCACCCTAAACCTAACCCCCCCCACTTAGTGCCTAACCCTCCCTCTTGTGCATAACCCTAACCCACCCTCTGGTGCCTAACCCTAACCCTCCCTCTAGTGCGCAACCCTAACCCCCCCACTGGTGCCTAACCCTAACCCTCCCTCTAGTGCCTAACCCCACCTCTGGTGCCTATCCCTTACCCTACCTCTAGAGCCTAAGCCTCCTCCTAGTGCCTAACCCTAACCCCCCCTCTGGTGTCTAACCCTAACTCTACCTCTAGTGCCTAACCCTAACCCTCCCTCTGGTGCATAACCCTAACCCTCCCTCTGGTGCATAACCTTAACCCTCCCTCAGGTGCCTAACCATAACCCTCGCTCTAGTGCCTAACCCTAACACTCCCTCTAGTGCCTAACGCTAACCCTCCCTGCACCCTAACCCTAACCCTCCCCACTTAGTGTCTAACCCTAACCCTCCCTCTAGTGCCTAACCCCCCCTCTGGTGCCTAACTCTAACTCTCCCTCTAGTGCCTAACCCTAACCCCCCCTCTGGTGCCTAATTCTAACCCTCCCTCTAGTGCCTAATCCTAACTATCCCTCTAGTGCCTAACCCTAACCCCCCCTCTGGTGCATAACCCTAACCCTCCCTCAGGTGCCTAACCATAACCCTCCCTCTAGTGCCTAACCCTAACCCTCCCTGCACCCTAAACCTAACCCCCCCCACTTAGTGCCTAACCCTCCCTCTTGTGCATAACCCTAACCCACCCTCTGGTGCCTAACCCTAACCCTCCCTCTAGTGCGCAACCCTAACCCCCCCACTGGTGCCTAACCCTAACCCTCCCTCTAGTGCCTAACCCCCCTCTGGTGCCTTTCCCTAACCCTACCTCTAGAGCCTAAGCCTCCTCCTAGTGCCTAACCCTAACCCCCACTCTGGTGTCTAACCCTAACTCTACCTCTAGTGCCTAACCCTAACACTCCCTCTGGTGCATAACCCTAACCCTCCCTCTGGTGCATAACCCTAACCCTCCCTCAGGTGCCTAACCATAACCCTTGCTCTAGTGCCTAACCCTAACACTCCCTCTAGTGCCTAACGCTAACCCTCCCTGCACCCTAACCCTAACCCTCCCCACTTAGTGTCTAACCCTAACCCTCCCTCTAGTGCCTAACCCCCCCTCTGGTGCCTAACTCTAACTCTCCCTCTGGTGCCTAACCCTAACCCCCCCTCTGGTGCCTAATCCTAACCTTCCCTCTAGTGCCTAACCCTAACCCCCTCTGGTGCCAAATTCTAACCCTCCCTCTAGTGCCTTACCCTAACCCCCCCTCTGGTGCCTAACCCTAACCCTCCCTGCACCCTAACCCTCCCCACTTAGTGCCTAACCCTAACCCTCCCTCTGTTGCCTAAACCTAACCCTCTCCACTTAGTACCTAACTCTAACCCTCCCTCTATGGTCTAACCCTAACACTCTCTCTAGTGTCTAACCCTAACCCTCCCTCTAGTGCTTAACCCTAACCCTCCCTGCACCCTAAACCTAACACTCCCCACTTAGTGTCTGACCCTAACACTCCCTCTGGTGCCGAACCCTAACCCTCCCTGCACCCTAAACCTATCCCTCTCCACTTAGTGCCTAACCATTACCCTCCCTCTAGTGCCTAACCCGCCCTCTGGTGCCTAACCCTAACTCTACCTCTAGTACCTAACCCTAACCCCCCCTCTGGTGCCTAATCCTAACCCTTCCTCTAGTGCCTAACCCTAACCCCCCCTCTGGTGCCTAATCCTAACCCTCCCTCTAGTGCCTAACCCTAACCCCCCTCTGGTGCCTAACCCTAATGCTCCCTCTGGTGCCTAACCCTAACCCTGCCTACACCCTAACCCTCCCCACTTAATGCCTAACCCTAACCCCCCCTCTGGTGCCTAACCCTAACACTCCCTCTGGTGCCTAACCCTAACCCTCCCTCTGGTGCCTAACCCTAACCCTCCCTGCACCCTAACCCTCCTCATAGTGCCTAACCCTAACCCTCTCTCTAGTGCCTAATTCTAACTGCCCCTCTGGTGTCTAACTTTAACTTTACCTCTAGTGCCTAACCCTAACCCTCCCTCTGGTGCATAATCCTAACCCTCCCTCAGGTGCCTAACCATAATCCTCCCTCTAGTGCCTAACCCTAACACTCTCTCTGGTGCCTAACCCTAACCCTCCCTGCACCCTAAACCCAACCCTCCCCACATAGTGCCTAACCCTCTCTCTGGTGCCTAACCCAAACCCTCCCTGCACTCTAACACTCCCCACTTAGTGACTAACACTAACCCTCCCTCTAGTGCCTAACCCCCCCTCTGGTGCCTAACCCTAACTCTCCCTCTAGTGCCTAACCCTAACCCCCCCTCTTGTGCCTAATCCTAACCCTCCCTCTAGCGCCTAACCCTAACCCCCATTTTGGGGCCTAATCCAAACCATCCCTCTAGTGCCTAACCCTAACACCCCTCTGTTGCCTAACCCTAACCCTCCCTCTGGTGCCTAACCCTAACCCTCCCTGCACCCTAACCTTCCCCACTTAGTGCCTAACCCTAACCCTCCCTCTGGTGCCTAATCCTAACCCTCCCTCTACTGCCTAACCCTAACCCTCCCTGAACCCTAACCCTCCCCACTTAGTGCCTAACCCTAACTCTCCCTCTAGTGCCTAACCCTAACCCCCCCTCTCGTGCCTAATCCTAACCCTCCCTCTAGTGCCTAACCCTAACCCTCCCTCTGGTGCCTAATCCTAACCCTCCCTGCACCCTAACCCACCCCACTTAGTGCCTAACCCTAACCCTCCCTCTGGTGCCCTAACCCTAACCCTCCCTCTAGTGTCTAACCCTAACCCTCCCTCTAGTGCCTAACCCTAACCCTCCCTGCACCCTAAACTTAACACTCCCCACTTAGTGCCTAACCCTAACCCTCCCTCTAGTGCCTAACCCCCCCTCTGGTGCCTAACCCTAACTTTTCCCTCTAGTGCCTAACCCTAACCCTTCCTCTAGTGCTTAACCCTAACCCCCCCTCTGGTGCCTAATCCTAACTATCCCTCTAGTGCCTAACCCTAACCCCCAATCTGGTGCCTAATCCTAACCCTCCCTCTAGTGCTTAACCCTAACCCTCCCTCTGGTGCCTAACCCTAACCCTCCCTGCACCCTAACCCTAACCCTCCCCACTTAGTGCCTAACCCTAACCCTCCCTCTGGTGCCTAACCCTAACCTTCCCTCTAGTGTCTAACCCTAACCTTCCCTCTAGTGTCTAACCCCATCTCTCCCTCTAGTGCCTAACTCTAACCCTCCCTGCACTCTAAACCTAACCCTCCCCACTTAGTGCCTAACCCTAACCCTCCCTCTAGTGTCTAACCCTAACCCTCCCTCTAGTGCCTAACCCTAACCCTCCCTGCACCCTAACCCTAACCATCCCCACTTAGTGCCTAACCCTAACCCTCCCTCTGGTGCCTAACCCTAACCCTCCCTCTAGTGCCTAACCCTAACCCTCCCTCTAGTGTCTAACCCCAACCCTCCCTCTAGTGCCTAACTCTAACCCTCCCTGCACTCTAAACCTAACCCTCCCCACTTAGTGCCTAACCCTAACCCTCCCTCTAGTGTCTAACCCTGACCCCCCTCTGGTGCCTAACCCTAACCCTCCCTCTGGTGCCTAAACCTAACCCTCCCTGCACCCTAACCCTAAACCTCCTCCTAGTGCCTAACCTAACCATCTCTCTAGTGTCTAACCCTAACCCCCCTCTGGTGCCTAACCCTAACCCTCCCTCTGGGGCCTAACCCTAACCCTCCCTGCACCCTAACCCTAAACCTCCTCCTAGTGCCTTACCCTAACCATCTCTCTAGTGTCTAACAGCTAACCCCCATCTGGTGTCTAACCCTAACTCTACCTCTAGTGCCAGAACCCTAACCCTCCCTCTGGTACATAACCCTAACCCTCCCTCAGGTGCCTAACCATAACCCTCCCTCTAGTGCCTAACCCTAACCCTCCCTCTGGTGCCTAACCCTAACCCTCCCTGCACCGTAACCCTCCCCACTTAGTGCCTAACCCTAACCCTCCCTCTGGAGTCTAATCCAAACCCTCCCTCTAGTGCCTAACCCTAACCCTCCCTCTGGTGTCTAACCCTAACCCTCCCTGCACCCTAAACCTAACCCTCCCCACTTAGTGCCTAACCCTAACCCTCCCTCTAGTTCCTAACCCTAACCCACCCTCTGGTCCCTAATCCTACCCCTCCCTCTAGTGCCTAACCCTAACCCTCCCTCTGGTGCCTAACCCTAACCCTCCCTGCACCCTAACCCTAACCCACCCCACTTAGTGCCTAACCCTAGCCCTCCCTCTGGTGCCCTAACCCTAACCCTCCCTCTAGTGCCTAACCCTAACACTCCCTCTAGTGTCTAACCCCAACCCTCCCTCTACTGCCTAACTCTAACCCTCCCTGCACCCTAAATCTAACCCTCCCCACTTTGTGCCTAACCCTAACCCTCCCTCTAGTGTCTAACCATAACCCTCCCTCTAGTGCCTAACCCTAACCCTCCCTGCACCCTAAACTTAACACTCCCCACTTAGGGCCTAACCCTAACCCTCCCTCTAGTGCCTAACCCCCCCTCTAGTGCCTAACCCTAACTCTCCCTCTAGAGCCTAAATCTAACCCTTCCTCTATTGCTTAACCCTAACCCACCCTCTGGTGACTAATCCTAACCCTCCCTCTAGTGCCTTACCATAACCCCCCCTCTGGTGCCTAATCCTAACCCTCCCTCTAGTGCCTAACCGTAACCCTCCCTCTGGTGCCTAACCCTAACCCTCCCTGCACCCTAACCCTAACCCTCCCCACTTAGTGCCTAACCCTAACCCTCCCTCTGGTGCCTAACCCTAACCCTCTCTCTAGTGCCTAACCCTAACCCTCCCTGCACCCTAACCCTAACCCTCCCCACTTAGTGCCTAACCCTAACCCTCCCTCTGGTGCCTAACCCTAACCCTCCCTCTAGTGCCTAACCCTTACCCTCCCTCTAGTGTCTAACCCCAACCCTCCCTCTAGTGCCTAACTCTAACCCTCCCTGCACCGTAAACCTAACCCTCCCCACTTAGTGCATAAACCTAACCCTCCCTCTAGTGTCTAACCCTAACCCCCCCTCTGGTGCCTTACCCTAACCCTCCCTCTGGTGCCTAAACCTAACCCTCCCTCTGGTGCCTAACCCTAACCCTCCCAGCACCCTAACCCTAAACCTCCTCCTAGTGCCTAACACTAACCATCTCTCTAGTGTCTAACAGCTAACCCCCCCTCTGGTGTCTAACCCTAAATCTACCTCTAGTGCCCAACCCTAACCATCCCTCTGGTACATAACCCTAACCCTCACTCTGGTGCCTAATCCAAACCTTCCCTCTAGTGCCTAACCCTAACACTCCCTCTGGTGCCTAACCCTCCCTGCACCCTAACCCTAACCATCCCCACTTAGTGCCTAACCCTAACCCTCCCTCTGGTGCCCTAACCCTAACTCTCCCTCTAGTGCCTAACCCTAACCCGCCCTCTAGTGTCTATCCCCAACCCTCCCTCTACTGCCTAAATCTAACCCTCCCTGCAACCTAAACTTAACACTCCCCACTTAGTGCCTAACCCTAACCCTCCCTCTAGTGCCTAACCCCCCCTCTGGTGCCTAACCCTAACTCTCCCTCTAGTGCCTAACCCTAACCCTTCCTCTAGTGCTTAACCCTAATGCCCCCTCTGGTGCCTAACCCTAACCCCCCTTCTGGTGCCTAATCCTAACCCTCCCTCTAGTGCCTAACCCTAACCCTCCCTCTGGTGCCTAACCCTCACACTCCCTGCACCCTAACCCTATCCCTCCCCACTTAGTGCCTAACCCTAACCCTCCCTCTGGTGCCTAACCCTAACCCTCCCTCTAGTGCCTAACCCTAACCCTCCCTCTAGTGTCTAACCCCAACCCTCCCTCTAGTGTCTAACCCCATCCCTCCCTCTAGTGTCTAACCCCAACCCTCCCTCTAGTGCCTAACTCTAACCCTCCCTGCACCGTAAACCTAACCCTCCCCACTTAGTGCCTAACCCTAACCCTCCATCTAGTGTCTAACCCTAACCCCCCCTCTGGTGCCTAACCCTAACCCTCCCTCTGGTGCCTAAACCTAACCCTCCCTCTGGTGCCTAACCCTAACCCTCCCTGCACCCTAACCCTAAACTTCCTCCTAGTGCCTAACACTAACCATCTCTCTAGTGTCTAACAGCTATCCCCCCCTCTGGTGTCTAACCCTAAATCTACCTCTAGTGCCTAACCCTAACCCTCCCTCTGGTATATAACCCTAACCCTCCCTCTGGTGCCCTAACCCTAACCCTCCCTCTAGTGCCTAACCCTAACCCTCCCTCTAGTGTCTATCCCCAACCCTCCCTCTACTGCCTAACTCTAACCCTCCCTGCACCCTAAACTTAACACTCCCCACTTAGTGCCTAACCCTAACCCTCCCTCTAGTGCCTAACCCCCCCTCTGGTGCCTAACCCTAACTCTCCCTCTAGTGCCTAACCCTAACCCTTCCTCTAGTGCTTAACCCTAACCCCCCCTCTGGTGCCTAATCCTAACCCTCCCTCTAGTACCTAACCCTAACCCCCCTTCTGGTGCCTAATCCTAACCCTCCCTCTAGTGCCTACCCCTAACCCTCCCTCTGGTGCCTAACCCTCACCCTCCCTGCACCCTAACCCTAACCCTCCCCACTTAGTGCCTAACCCTAACCCTCCCTCTGGTGCCTAACATTAACCCTCCCTCTAGTGCCTAACCCTAACCCTCCCTCTAGTGTCTAACCCCAACCCTCCCTCTAGTGTCTAACCCCATCCCTCCCTCTAGTGTCTAACCCCAACCCTCCCTCTAGTGCCTAACTCTAACCCTCCCTGCACCGTAAGCCTAACCCTCCCCACTTAGTGCCTAACCCTAACCCTCCCTCTAGTGTCTAACCCTAACCCCCCCTCTGGTGCCTAACCCTAACCCTCCCTCTGGTGCCTAAACCTAACCCTCCCTCTGGTGCCTAACCCTAACCCTCCCTGCACCCTATCACTAAACTTCCTCCTAGTGCCTAACACTAACCATCTCTCTAGTGTCTAACAGCTAACCTCCCCTCTGGTGTCTAACCCTAAATCTACCTCTAGTGCCTAACCCTAACCCTCCCTCTGGTACATAACCCTAACCCTCCCTCTGGTGCCTAATCCAAACCCTCCCTCTAGTGCCTAATTCTAACCCTCCCTCTGGTGCCTATCCCTAACCCTCCCTGCACCCTAACCCTATCCCTCCCCACTTAGTGCCTAACCCTAACCCTCCCTCTGGTGCCCTAACCCTAACCCTCCCTCTGGTGCCTAACCCTAACCCTCCCTCTAGTGTCTATCCCCAACCCTCCCTCTACTGCCTAACTCTAACCCTCCCTGCACCCTAAACTTATCACTCCCCACTTAGTGCCTAACCCTAACCCTCCCTCTAGTGCCTAACCCCCCCTCTGGTGCCTAACCCTAACTCTCCCTCTAGTGCCTAACCCTAACCCTTCCTCTAGTGCTAAACCCTAACCCCCCCTCTGGTGCCTAATCCTAACCCTCCCTCTATTGCCTAACCCTAACCCTCCCTCTAGTGCCAAACCCTAACCCTCCCTGCACCCTAACCCTCCCCACTTAGTGCCTAACCCTAACCCTCCCTCTGGTGCCTAACCCTAACCCTCCCTCTAGTGCCTAACCCCAACCCTCCCTCTAGTGTCTAACCCCAACCCTCCCTGTAGTATCTAACCCCAACCCTCGCTCTGGTGCCTAACCCTAACCCTCCCTGCACCCTAACCCTAACCCTCCCCACTTAGTGCCTAACCCTAACCCTCCCTCTGGTGCCTAACCCTAACCCTCCCTCTAGTGCCTAACCCCAACCCTCCCTCTAGTGTCTAACCCCAACCCTCCCTCTAGTATCTAACCCCAACCCTCCCTCTAGTATCTAACCCCAACCCTCCCTCTAGTGCCTAACTCTAACCCTCCCTGCACCCTAAACCTAACACTCCCCACTTAGTGCCTAATCCTAACCCTCCCTCTGTGCCTAACCCTAACCCTCCCCCCCAACCCGCTACTTACCTTTGGGTTCCCAGCTGCCAGGATGTGGGCGCTAATATTCTGAAGCTGGTATTGTAAGGATTGGCATCCCCTTCGCCAGGATGCCAAACACATACCTTATTATATACATACTTCTGCCGTAGCACTATCCCAGATACTAAGCCAAATGCTTCTTTCTTTTGCTGGTCCACAGAATAGCCATAGAGGCTTCTATATTCACATGTCTCAGAGTCTGAAAGAAGCTGTAAGCCCGATTCAGCCTGACCAAAGTATGATGTAGAACTCTGTCCGAGTGTCTGGGCTCCCTCTTTTAAGCTTTAGGCCTGATTTAGAGATGGACGGATTTGCACAGATGTGCACAAGCGGCTGTACAAATCCGTCCATCTCCAATGCGTTAGACACCTCCTGGCTGTGGGCCTGATTCAGAGCCGGACGCAATTTGCAGACGGTCGTTCAGGAAAAGGGGGTGGCTATTCAAATGAACCGTTCGCTCTTTGCGGTCTGATCACGCCTCTATGTCTGAACGAGCGAACAAAACTTGCGATAGTTTTTTGGATAACTACGCCCCCTGGCCGCTTGCATCCTACGTCATATCCGCTATTTATTAGATTAATCGAGTACATCGACCAGCGTATGAACTGCTCGCTATTCTTGTGGTTGGTTTTTCCTACCACAATCTTGCGAGCAGTTCTGACTTTAAAATACCCCAGTGACGTGGTCAATGACGCTGCTGTATTAATTATGCACACCCATAAAACGCCCGTTTTGACCTTTAAGCACGCCTGTGTTCGGATCTCCACCTTCCCCTGTTACCACCCACAAACGCCTCATTCTGTCACTCAAAATAGCAGGCATTCGCAATTTAGCGAACAAACGATTTTCGGCTGCACTGACTGGTTCGCGCATGCGTTTTATGATCCGTATGCATGCGCAGTTGGGCAAACATCGCTCGGAGCGAACGAGCAGCCACTTGCGTCCGGCTCTGAATCAGGCCCTGTATCTGCAATCCCAGCACTGTGGCCGATGTCACAGGCTGGGATCACCATCACGACCATCGCTCCATTGGTCAGGCTGCGGTTCTGAAGCTTCCCGCAGCCTGGTCAGGTCCTGGTCACATAAGAGGTCAGGAACTTCTGCCGTCTACTCAGACCCTGGCCTCGTCCCCCCGGAAAATGGGGGTGACATGCCCATAGGCAAATGCAGAGGGGGTGTCCCCATCCTTAAACCACAGCATGAGGACCACAATATAAATAGCATATAATAGTAATGTTAATGTTGCATGTTTTTAAAATCCCTTCAGTGTCACAAATGAAATAATTAAGCTGCATACACACACAACCATTTTGTTACCAGCGATTATGAACGTTTATCTATCAGATTTCTGTCAGATTTTTTAAAGTGTTATTATGGTGCATACACACGGTCAGATTTTTCTTCAGATCTGAACGATAACAATTTAAAAAATCGTTCAATCGTTCATATCTGAAGGAAAATCTGACATATCTGACATGTCTGAACGATGAACGGTGAACGATGCGCGTTCCCGATGGTCAGATAACGATATCTGACATCTGATGTGTTTGCAGTCAGACTTGGACGATTCCATTCCTTTTAATGCAGTCAAAAATCGTTCATCTGACAAATCTGACCGTGTGTATGCTCCATAATGAACGATTTTTATGAACTACAAACAATTTTTACGTATATTAACTTAATGAAAATTGTTGAGTTGACAAGTCTGACTGAGCTACAAACTACAAACGTGAACGCGCATGAACGATAATTGTTCATCGTTTGACTCTTAGAGTGAACGATTTTTTCAAACGATTATCGTTAAACGATATCGTTTAACGATAATCGTTCCAAAAATCTTTGTGTGTGTATGCAGCTTTAGCATCATCTGTTGATCTTTTAAAATGTGTCAACCGGTAATGAATATACTTGTACACCAACTAGGAGATCTGGAAAACATGCACTGTTAGGGATGCACTGATACAGACAATCTACTTTATAGAGTAAATTATTAATACTGTATAATAATACACTATCCAGCACATAAGGAGACCGATCTGTACATCTATGTCCAGGGCAGTGCACATCTGAACTAAAAACATTCAGAAATATAAGGGGGGTAATGCAGATGCACACTCTATGCACTAAGAACACTGAATATCACTATATATATAATAAACTATCAATAAACATGGTTTTCAATTGAGGTTCTTAGTACATATTTGGCCAAAGATATTTGCCCACCTACCAAATCATGGTGAACCTCATCAGGTGGGTCCCTAACATCCCTAATACTGACACATTATATACATTTATCTAGGACTTACCTGTAATAGTGCCCATTACACGTGTGTACTGCACTGCGCAGGACCCATACTAACTAACATCACCTGGGGCAGGTGGGAGGCGTGCCAGCCCAGGAGAAGGGGTCTCACCAACAAGTGTACCTTATATACACACATACATAGGAAAAAAGGGAGGCTTGGACTGCACATCCTAATTTAAACACAATAGGAAGTGCTGCCTTGCTGAGACCTGTAGTTCCACAGCAGAAATAGAAGGGGGGAAATGCATACGCTCACTCTAAGCACTAATAACACTGTATATCACAATACATACAGTACATCATACATTCTGCAGGATTGGTTCCAGGGCACCCTGTGGTAACAGCAGCACAAGCCCCTGGTTTATGCCAGGCACACATCACACACACGCCTGCCCCCATGCAATATAAAGATCCTTTATGAGCAACAGAAATATTTATTAGGTATTTTTTAAACTGCTAAAAGATCTCTAATGCACTAATATATTAGTAACACATGCAATAAATAATATATACTGTAGGTAAAATAGTTTAAACACACTTGACATAGCAAATTCTATGCCCGAGTGACAAGGAAAGTAGAGCAGAGTATTCACAGCATAGATTGTGTAATGGTTAGCATTGCTGCCTCAAAGCACTGAGGGCATGGGTTCAATTCCCACCATGATGGCCCTAACTGTGTAGAGTTTACATATTCTCCCCGTGCTTACTTGGGCTTCCTCCGAGTACTCTGGTTTCCTGCCAAAATATATAGGTAGGTTAACTGTCTCCTGGCAAAAGATTAACACTAGTGTGTAAGTGTTTGTATGACTGTGTGGTAAGCTCCACTGGGGCAGGGCTTGTGTGTGTGATATATATATATATATACAGGTTGAGTCTCCGAAATACGGAATCATTTTGCCATGCCTGAGATAATAAAACCTTTAATTTTTGATGGTTCAATGTACACAAACTTTGTCTAAGGCACAAATTATTAATAATATTGTATAAAATAACCTGCAGGCTGTGTGTATAAGGTGTATATGAAACATAAATGCATTCTGTTTGTATATTTGGGTCCCATTCCTAAGATATCTTATTATGATATATAAATATTCCAAAATACGGAATATTCCGTTATCCAAAATATACCTGGTCCCGAGCATTTTGGATAAGGGAGACTCAACCTGTGTATGCAAATAAATTCACACCCAGCTAATTGCAAGCACTTACCCCTAACAACCCCTCCCTGTGCCTTTCCTAGACATATATCCATCCATCTATTCTGGATATGCCTTTCCATTTACTATACAAGATTTCCACACATCACAGTGCAAGCCACTGGGGACAGACAGCAACATCACATATTTACATGGGTGATTATACATTTGTACCCTGCCCTGAGCATGCAGAGAGAGATTTATGCAAGTTACCCCACACCACCTGACATAGGGGCCTATTCATCAACCGATAAATGGCCCGATAACCATGCGGAAATGCTAGTTTCTGCATTTTTAAGTTACCGGGCCATTCATCATTAGGGGTCCAATCGGATCCCCCCGGTATTCAGCAAACTCCGAAAACTGAAAGTTTTTTGAGTTTGCTGCCGAGAACAAGCACCATCTTAATATGGTGCTTGTTCTCAAATCCCCGCTCCTTCCTATATGAAGGAGTTCCGGGGATGCAAAGAGGGGTCCGAGGGGATCCCTCGGCCGCCTCCTCATCAGCTCCCCGGCGGCTGTGTGCATGCGTTGCCAGGATGATGGGGAGCAGGTAAGGAATGCAGGTACAGTAGTAGCTGCGATACTTTCCACAGGGACAGCTGCTTTTCGGAGCAGTTGTCCCCTCACCGGAGCAATGATGAATTGCTCCGGTGTCAGTCTCACCCCTGCTGTGAGTTGGATAATAAAGTATCGCTCGCAGCGAGTTCTGGACTTTATCATTGGAGGCCATACTGCCTTCGATGATGAAGAGGCCCCATAGTACCTGGTCTACATCAGTCTCAAGGGTCTATTCATTAAGATAAGAAATGAACTCACTGCTAGTTTAACCCAGGATTTTGGAGACATTCATCACATCATCCTATACACAATTATCACTTCTGAAAAAAATGCTCTTTTCGCAGAGACAGTTTTTGAAAATAGGAAACATTTCTCCTGCTGCCCGGAGAGAGAAGATGGAGGATCCAGACCCCCTCCCCCCCCCGCCTGCTCATCTGCTCGCTCTCCGCCACGTTTGCTCCAGGCAGCCCCGCTGTCCGGGCCTGATTCAGATCCGGTCGCAAGTGCTGAGTGCTCGCAACCGGGTCGTTGGTTTGCCCACAGCGCATGCGCACGACAGAGCCGGCTCTGTTGTGTGCATGCGCGAGACCCGGCTAGTGATGGGCAATCCGTCGCTCCGGGTCTCGCACCAAAGGGGGCGAGCTGTCGATGTTGAGTGACAGCTCGCTCCCTTTGGTGGGCAGGCCGGGGGGGTGGCTGCCCAAACGGAGGCGTTCCCGTGTGAACACCTCCATTTGGGGGCGGCCCCACTGACATCACGAGTGATGTCAGTGGAGAGATTCCGGCTCTGTTAGAGCCGAAATCTCTCTGGGGCTTGCGGCCATGAGACCCTACCGTAAGGGTCTCATCGCAAGCCCGATGGCCGCGATGGTCTTGACCATAGCGACCATCATCCTGGCCGCTTGCTATAGCTGTGGGTGGTCACAGCTATGCGAGCGGCCAGGAGGCCGCACAAAAAAAAAAAAGCGCCCTGATTCAGAGCGTCCGGCTCTGAATCAGGGCCTCTGTCCCCTGACACCTCGACGCTGCAAAGCTGCATCCACCACAGGAGTCTGTGACCCACACTCAGACTATGCAGCCCTGCCATGTCAGCCCCCCACTACCGCTGTAGTGCCCTCTCCCTTGCGTCTGGCTCACAGGAGGACTGTTGAAGGAGACAGGAAGGAGCCCCATTAATGTTAGAGGACAAAGCAGAGAGAGAGCTTTTCAGATCCCTCTGCTGCATTGGCTGCTGTGCGCCATCTGAGAACTGTCACATCCCCAGCGTATAGTATGTGCAGGGGTGTATTTATAATGGGTGCAGGGTCTGCAGTGCACACGGGCCCCTGGGTCTATAAGTCTGGTGCTGGCCACCGGATGGAGAGGAGGGGGCACTTGATGGAGACTGCACACAGGCCCCTTCCTCTATAAAAATGCCCCTGAGTATGCGGATAGTGGAAATTATTGGGGAACCATTGTAACCAGGGAGTATGAGTGATATCTCCTGCGTTACATGAATGATGAATTACCCTGACACTTCATTTCGACCAAAATCTTAATAAACTCCCCATCGCCAGATGTGTCCTCCCATTCCCAGTGTAGTGCAAAACCAGTAACCATAACAATATTGAAATAATGACACTGAGACATTGCTTAAGGGGAAAGGAAGGTCAGCTGTTATTTATTTTTCTATTCAAACTATAAATGACTATTTAAACTAGCAGATAATAAAAATACTAAAAAATACTAAATAACTTATTAGAGAAAAAGACAGATACAGAATGGTGGCACCGAAAGA
Organism: Taudactylus pleione; assembly: GCA_031769625.1. Classification (NCBI taxonomy): domain Eukaryota; kingdom Metazoa; phylum Chordata; class Amphibia; order Anura; family Myobatrachidae; genus Taudactylus; species Taudactylus pleione. Next base: position 373,404 of record JAUIMM010000133.1, on the reverse strand, counting down.
ATGGCCCACAATGCAAGATCCACCAACTGTCACTCCATACAAGAATGGCCCCACAATGCAAGATCCACCAACTGTCACTCCATACAAGAATGGCCCCACAATGCAAGATCCACCAACTGTCACTCCATACAAGAATGGCCCCACAATGCAAGATCCACCAACTGTCACTCCATGCCCCACCCCTACCAAAATTGGAGGTGATCAGACAGTCCATTACCACTGACCCCAGTAGGGAAGAATCAGCATAAGCCATGTATTGGGGGAGAGCACCTGAAGCTCCATAGACAGATGGCAACTGCATCCGTTCTTTCCCATCCTACCCCAAAGCTGACACCAATAATAAACTGAAAAAACAGGAAAGGAGGGCGGGGAACACACCGAAAGTAAGATGACCTAAAATATCTGCTACAGAAATCTCCCTGAAATGTCCCTGAAACCCCACCCCCTAGCATTCCTCCTATAGGCTGACCTAGCTCACCCCATACCATAACATTGCCTAGTAACTAAAACATTACCCCTCTATAGCCCGTAGTCAGACATCTCTGGCTCAGGTGCCTTATTTTACTCCTTGCATATGAAATGTACTCCGTCTTAATTTTCATCTACTTTTGTATAGATTGAGTGCTGATGTATAGACCTCTCATTGTGTAGAAATACCTGTCTGACAAGCCCTTGCTGTAAGATGCTGCACATGGTACATTATCTCAGTGTTTCTTCTAAAAAGAGCTTTTTTATTTGTGTACAGCATTTGCAGACTTTAAACCTACGGTGAGCTGTGATGGTGGAGTAATGGTGGCTTCTGTCAGTATCTGCCAACTGGAGCAACTTGGGTATGATTATAGCAGCACCCATCTGATTACCAACCCCGGTTACTGCAGCTCCTCATATCCTGGTGTTATCAACGATGTGAAAGTATGGAGTACTGAAGTGCAAGCAGCCGTAGGATGGTGCGGGAACATCTTCATGGTAAAACATTTATCGTATTTATATCATGACTTTGCTTTGAAGTGTCAAAAATATGCACCTGTTATTTCTGTATTATTATTGTTTATTCTATACTTCTAGCTTTTAAATTATCAACAGGTACCAGAGTCCCCACTTTTTGTAGATGACAACAGTAATGCTAGAGATGTGCGGATTCCGAACACACACGGAATTTAGGACTTATGAGTCAAACCAAGCTCGCCTTGTTAGGATTTCAAAATGAGACGAGGGGGTACATTTACTATTGTTTGATTTGCAGGTCGATTTGAGGAGGTGATTTAGCACTTTTCAAATTGACTCAAATTGAATGATTGAAAACCAGTGATTTTACTAGTTTACTATTATTCGATTTGAAGGTCGATTTGGGAGAAAAAAAATTCGATTTGAGTCAGTTTTGAAAAGTGATTTGCTGTTTGATTTGACAAGTTCATGTACAAATCAAACGGCAAATCACCCTTCAAAACGAACTGCAAATCTCCGACACACGAACTGCTTCATGCTTTTACTTTCACCATGAGCAGTTCGTTGTCACACAGATACATGCAGACATCAGTGAGATGCCTGCATGTATCTGCATTGAAAAAGTGTGCAAAGAGTTAAAATTAAAAACAAAAAATGTGAGGTCCCCCACCCAAATCAGAACCAGTCCCCGACTGCAGAAACCCAGTTCTGGTTGACTAAGTACAGGGAAAAGTGACGTAGGGTCTCCCTTTACTCAGTACAAGCAGCACTGGGCTATGGGAAGCAGGGTTGGTCCTGGATTTACAGGGACAACATGTGTAAGTATGCGGGGTGTGATGTAAAGATGCTAGTTAACTTGGGGCAGATGTGTGCGCATGAAGCTAATAAACAGCGTTCGCATGCAGGATATTGTGCATTCGCTACTGAGCGTCATGTTAGCAGCTCAATTGTGCATAATGTGCGGTGCTTATGCATGAGATTCCATCTATGATGGACTTAACATATTCATATATATATATACATGTACATACATATATATATATATATATATATATATATACATACATACATACATACACACACACACATCTCATTCCTCACTCACGGTTTCAGGCTGCAATTCAAATGTGTTACCCCCAGCTGTGAAGCCGGGGCCATTCTGTCTGGGTGTGGGACTAAAACCTGTTTAGGATTCAGACAAATTCAATGTGTAGATCAACGCCTGGGTTATATTACAATTGCCACAACTATACTTGTCTGCATACAGGGATTCCCAATTTGTATGTAAAACACTCACAGTATTCTAGTGCATTGTCTATTCTATTTACTTTTTCTCAGGAGGCTGTTCTTCCAGTTGCCCTTGGTAGATTATCAAAAACATTGCCATCTGTACTTAGCTTGTGAGTTGTAACTTAAAATGGCGCTGGTCGCAAAATGGCATCATGTAGATTCTTGTTTCTAAAATGGAGTCTAGCTGCACGCTTCAATTTTAAACTGATCTTGTCTCAGCCAATTATCCAGCTTCAACAGTCCACCCTTTGATAGCGAACAACATGCTATCACAATCTCATCTTAAAATTTAATTTAGGCTTACATTTATATATTATTTAGTGTTATTATAAGATGGCACAAGGTGGTTCTTAATCCATCAATAATGTGTCTCTGAGTGGGGACATAAAACTACTATTATACGTACACCGCGAATCTTGGAAGATCATGAGATAGGTGTGGGGATACACCAGTCCTATAAAGGCAGTCTTGAGGGGAAATTGAGACTTTACATTATCTGAGGTGTTTCAAAAAAAATAACATTTCAATAATACTTTCTATGCATGTCTAAATATAATACATGAAATGATGGTTGTAATGCAGTTCTATATTTACCTCGGTATTCATATTGTCATTTCTGACCACCATCATAATTTTATTCTTTCGTTTTACTCTATTTTTACATTTTCCACACTTCAACACAATAGGAACACAACGGACACATATGCCAATTATTATGATGACAATCAGTAAAAGGATCAAGAATTTGCCTATGCTGACGATCACTTCCTGGACCCATTCCCCTAGACCTGAGAACCATTTCACTGGGTTCAACCATGAGACCCATCCTTCTATCTTCTCCCCTACTTCAGCCACTGAAGCATTATGGTTCTTACGAAACTCCCATTTTAGCTGCAGAATTTCATCCATCTTCCGGTCTATCACTTCCTTAGGGTCGCTGGTATCATTGGTGACATAAGTGCAACATTTTACTCCAAATTGGGTGGCTAACGTTACGCAATACCCTCCAGTAACAGCAGTTAAATAATTCAACACTAGCCTGTGTTGCACCAGTTCTTTCTTGTACGCTTGCAATTCTCTCCCTGTATACCTGAATGTATCATCGTACAGCTCGGTAATATTATTTATCAATTTAGCAAGTTCCTGAATATATCTAAAATTTAACGTACCCCGAGCGATCCTGGTGGGATCCAGGGTGACTAAAACTTGATAGCCAGTTGTCTCACTAATTAACTGAGTGGCTTTATGCACATCACCAGGTATCATATTTCTTTTGCCTCTGTGTTCATATTGCGTGTGAAGATATGGTGATGTGTGTTTTTATGTATACCAAGCATTTCAACATGTGTGAGGGTCATAACTTCTGGGACTACTCTTTCCAGGTAAACAGTACTAAGATTGGTCAGACACTCCCCTGATTGGCATTGCACTCCTCCTGACTCCACTACATCAGCACTGCCATCAGCTCCCATTTCCTCAATTGGTCCTCCATCACAGACACTGAGTATCCTCAAACAGATCATCACGACAGAAGCTCTGGAAAAAAAGAACTAGGATGACCACAGCAGACCACTCCATTGCAGGAAGCACTGATCTACACATTTCTTTAGCTCAGATATCTCACCATCACCTTTTTAATCCTCCCGGCACAGGCTTGCAATCGACAGGTCCATGTTATCGGCCTCGTCTCCGCCTTGTATCTCCACCCCAGTTGGTTAACCTCCCTATAGTGAGTGGAATGGACCCATGTATCTTCCTCGGCCACCCTTTGAGGATGTGGTATCGTCAGATACGGACCTTTCCACCGATCAGTCAAACAACCTGAGCTAAAAAAAAATTTGGATCATAACAAATTCTCCAGGTTTGACATCATGACAGTTTGCATTAGACATGTTAGTTTATCTTCTTGAGACCCTGCACAGTAACCTCATTATCATATTTTCACATGAGGCTGCCTGTTTGAACAGTATCTCAAAGGGGGGCAAATAAAGGAAAAGACAGTCTGGGATAATCTTAGTGTTGTTACCCATCACCTTACACATGTTCTTGGAAACGTCACCTGTAAAATAAGTCCCCCTATCATTTTTAATAATTCTAGGGATATAGTATCTGCATACAGGTTCCTGCAATTAATTCTTGTTATTAATAGCTACTGCTCTAAATAATGCCTGGGCCACTGGGTAGGATAGTATTCTGAGTATTCGACCTTAGCCTGGCATGGCTGCCATTTATCCTTAGCAACCTTGTGTCCTGTCAGTGAGATATAAAGCACAACAGTTTAATATCATTTAAACATGACCTAAATACAACAATAAATCGTTCACATTTTACATTATAACAGATCCATTGGCAGGTTTTAAAGATTGTAAATTGTCATATAAGGCCTCGGAGAAGATACTGGGGTTACCTATGAACCCATGGGAAACTCGTGTTCATGTGTGGTGTTCTTCACTTTGCAGTACTTACTTATGTGTCCCACTTAGTGACAGTTAAAACATCTTTTTGAATGGGGTGGATGAAAGGATTGTTGTTGGAGTTGAACAAGAGGGAAAGATGGTGGGTATGGGTAAGGATATGAAGGATAAGGGTATTGTGGAAGGTATGAAGTTTGTGGGTAGTATGAGGCCTGTGGTTGTGTATGATATATGGGGTAAGGATGTGTTTGCTGTGGTGTGGGATTGGTGAGGACGTGTAATTGTTCAGGTGCAGGTGTGTCTACTGGCTGTGATGTTACCGTCATCACTTCCAGAGCTTGGATACTGACAGCCATTAATTTTTCGCTCTGGGTCTCTCTCTTCTTTGAGATGTTTTTATCATGTTCTATGGCAGATTCTATGAGTATGTCTATTGTGACTCCCCTCCAGGCAGGTTGTGAGGTCTGAACCTGAGTCTTTAAGTCATCTTTCAGACCGTCCATGAGTACCGTGACTATAATTCCCCTGTGGTGAGTGCTATCTTTAATATCTTCTATCCCAGTGTACTGGGTGATAGCTTGCAGATCCCGGTCGATCTTCTGCAGATTCACTCTCCTTTTGCTTAATGGTGAAAATTTTGTTCCAGTTAACTACTACTGGAAAATATATACCCAATTGAGTTGCAATGCAGGAAATGTTACCTTGGTTTACTTGGTCTGTTAAGGGAACGTCACCATCCAATACACAATCCGTGATAAATTTTGTCACGTCGGTATTGTGTGGCAGACAGGCCCTTAACACCACATGCCAATCTTTATTAGTTGGCTTATGTGAACTACCCAAATTTCTCAAAAATCTTTGACATTTGGCTAGTTCCTTTTTGGGATTGGGGAAATCATTTATGATGAAATTTAGTTCTGCTCTTGTCCAGGGACAATGCATTACTACTTCCCTTGTGGGAACTACACCGTTCGCATCTGCGTTTCCATTCGGAACAGTTATCGTCCGAATGGGATGCAGACCGGTAGTGCTGCTACCTTTGACCTGGTTACCTGGCTGGGGGTTTTATCTGCTGCTGCTACGTATGGTATTAACAACTTCCTCTATGGGTGCAGAGTGTGTTAACACTTCCCTTGCTGTTACCGATGAAGATGGCGGCACCACTCATGATTGTGGCGATGCAGCATCTATCATTTGCACAGCATGGGAAATGGCAGACGTTACAATAGGCTCATCATCCACATCATGAACATTTTCTTTATGGTTGCTTAAGAGAGGGTACAAATTGCTTGTTACATTTTTATGGGTATTTTTGGCAACTGTACTTGCACCTCCATCCACATAAGGTGGTGGAGGTGAGCGTGAACTGCTGGCAATACCCTCCACAATGCTACCTTGTCGCACGTGCGCGCCATTTTGCGGCTCGTCCGTATTGCAATTTATCGTCACAGATGTTTTCTCTGGCAATGCGCTCGTGACGCTAGTTTGCGTCGCTTGCACATTTTTAAGCCACACATCCCCTTCATGCTGTCACAAATTTAAACATTCATAATATTTTCCCTTTTTCTCTCCGGAGTGCATTAGACTGATGTGATCCCTGACATTATCTAATACATCCTTATCAAAACTTCGTCATTTTAATCCATACATCACAATACCTTATTGCATAAGTACCGTACTTAGTATGCATGATACGACGGGCCGATCCGATCGGCGCCTCCATTAGCAGCACATCATTGTCTAACATTTCTATTGTTTGCGCGGCTCCCATTCTGAGACAAAATCCTACGCTTTTCAATATAGATTTAAACTGGTGAAAGACAATCAAGATACTTTCCCTTGCCTGTAGACGATATTAACAGGATGCGCCCACACACCCGGATAAGATTTAAATAGGCAACTTCCACACCTATGGAAGTATAAGTCGGCTACTTCCATGCACCTCTCTGCAACAAAGACAACATGTACACCTGCAAATGTGTATAGAACGGTGAGCTGCTTACCGAGCGGCTAGTACTTAGCCCTTAAAGATCATACGGTACCTCTAACTGTAGGGAACAAGTTACCCCTACTAACAAATACTCACTGTTACACACTTTTTCCTGTGCAGAAAAATACACGTTAACCCAGATATTGATAACAATTGAAAAATGTAAACCTCAACGGTTTTATTTAAACACATGGCAGCACAACCGGAAGTACATATACGCTATCATGCTACCAGTCGCATACACAATAATGCGACTACCACACAACCGTATGATAACCTTTAGCTGCGTACACAAAAGTGCATCTTGACTGTGTGCAAAACTGTGACTCAGCCGCGTGCTCAATACTGCGGCACCCCTTTAAACGTTAGGTTCTATCAATAAAGGAAAACAAACTTTTTCCTCTCTTGTCCCTGGATTCTAGTCAGCTTCCTTGGCTCACACGAAAATGGGTAGCGATCTTTCAGCACAAAGCGGTTGCAGGTAAACCCTGCATGTGGCCACTACACCCTTTGCTGAGATATCGATAACCTTATGTGCCGTGTGAGTAGGTAAGTGACTTCACGATGAGCCCCCAACTAACGATACTGAATTTGAACCTCTATATACCCCTGTCTATACCTTCTAATATCCTACCTATAAACCACTAAGGATGATGCTATTTTGCGTACACAGTCATTCAGTAAATAAAGACTTCAGACCTAGAATCTGTGGTTCCAAAGCACAAAGTATTATTCAAGTAACGTACAGCAGTTACACGCTATGATCCTCATATAATCTAAGCGCAAAGAGATTATACAGACCCAAGTACAATTATACATACGCAGCGCTCTCTGGTCCAGATGTTAGGCATCAGCAAGAAACCCCTCATCAGTCGGCATTCAGCAAGAAGACTAAGACCCAGTGTTGGAGCACACATATTTATACCCCCCAGAAATAGACAACACAATAGAGAAGTTTGTTGCTGATGCCATTGGTCCTCAAGGGGGATGCATCTGTTACAGAGCATTTAACAGGCTGATTCAAATAGACACAACCCAGCCTTCAACAACTGAGGGTCTCTGGTTTCCTGCCCCATGCAACATCCTAACAGTTGTTCATATAATATACATTTTGTTGCTTGAAGTCTCTGCGGTCCATAAATTGAGAATGCATGATGCGATCTCCACACCGATAATACCAGAATTCTGTTGAAAGAGTACGCATCAGTACAATACCAAACACTACTTACCATGTATAAAACCTTAATTACCAAATAATCTTTATTTCACAGCATTTCTACTAACTGAACAAACTTAAATCTTATACCTTAAAGCTTATTAAACCTTTTATTTGAATATGTAATGTGTAAGTATGCGGGGTGTGATGTAAAGACGCTAGTTAACTTGGGGCAGATGCGTGCGCATGAAGCTAATAAACAGCGTTCGCATGCAGGATATTGTGCATTCGCTACTGAGCGTCATGTTAGCAGCTCAATTGTGCGTAATGTGCGGTGCTTATGCATGAGATTCCATCTATGATGGACTTAACATATTCATATATATATATATATATATATATATATATATGTACATGTACATACACATGTATATATATATATACATATATATATACATACATACATACATACACACACATCTCATTCCTCACTCACAGTTTCCGGCTGCAATGCAAATGTGTTACCCCCAGCTGTGAAGCTGGGGCCATTCTGTCTGGGTGTGGGACTAAAACCTGTTTAGGATTCAGACAAATTCAATGTGTAGATCAACGCCTGGGTTATATTTCAATTGCCACAACTATACTTGTCTGCATACAGGGATTCCCAATTTGTATGTAAAACACTCACAGTATTCTAGTGCATTGTCTATTCTATTTACTTTTTCTCAGGAGGCAGTTCTTCCAGTTGCCCTTGGTAGATTATCAAAAACATTGCCATCTGTACTTAGCTTGTGAGTTGTAACTTAAAATGGCGCTGGTCGCAAAATGGCGTCTTGTAGAGTCTTGTTTCTAAAATGGAGTCTAGCTGCCATTCGCAATATGGCGTCATGCACGCTTCAGTTTTAAACTGATCTTGTCTCAGCCAATTATCCAGCTTCAACAGGGTGTATCACCTTCAGCAGCAGCATCTAACATACTGTACAGTGCCAGCTCATTCACAGGCAGGCTACTCTCTGTATCACCAGCTTCACAATAAGACATACTGGTGTCAACATGTTTTGAAAAACTCAGTGATGTCATAAAATATCACAAATGGCTTGCCCCATATTCCTATAACATATGTAACATTGTGAGAGTATTACAACTGGGTGAATTTGAATGTCCCATGTTTTGTCCAAAAAATCTATTTAAACATTATACAGGAGATTTCTGGAGATTTTTGGCATCATGTAGAAGATTGCAGCGGCTGCAAGAACAGTTCATTGGTAGCTTGTTTTGTGGTTTGTTGTGTGGCCAAAGCAAACCAAGCACTTCAGCCACAAAATCCAAACACAATAATAAATGAAAACCAAAACATTAGTCAATGTGCACATCTCTACATAATAGGCTTGACAACTCTCCCGTAATGTCCTTGCCTCCCGAGTGATGTGGATGGCCCGGTGATTTAATGATGAGTTCTGCACTGAATATTGTCTCCATTCTCACTGTAAAACTGTTGATACTGGAGTGTTCAACTGTGCAGACTCCATTTTGTTCCTCCTCCATTTTGTTCATTCCCTGTTCCAAGATGGCCATGAAAGTTGTTCCTGAGCATGTGTAAGGCAAACATGTCTCTTCTAAAGGGAGTGACACAGGGCCTGATTCAGGTTGGATCGCAAGGCTGCGTTTGCACACACCCACACGCTACGATAATATGCTAATGAATGCGATCACATGGCAGCCGCAGCTCTATACCAAGACACCCATCAGCTTATAAAGCTGCCCACTTCCCAGTACAAGCATCCGCAAGTCAGCGAAAACATCGGTAACATCTAGAAACATCAAACCTGGGTGGGGGATGTTGCTCAGTGGTGCCTAGTTTATGGTTGGATACTGCTGGTGTTTACACAAACCCAGGGCTACATTTCTTCTTTGATTAGTGGAGCATTTGTGCTCAGCTGTACCATGTCTCAGTCAGACTTACTTTAAGTTCAGAATCAGTATAGAGGCAGCCAGAGCCGGCCCTAACTACTTTGGTGCCCTAGGCAAGATTTTGGCTGGTGCCCCCTAGCAGATAATTCCACCGCCAAGCTTACTGTTTATATACGGATAGCAAAAGTAACACATTGGTGAATTACTTCTTTTTTTGCATATATATATATATTTATACACACACACACACATATCTGTATGTGTAGACATACAGATAAATTATGTAAAGACAAAATAAATATAGAGGTTTGTGAGTAATTGGTGCAGTTCTGTGTCTGGGTCGAGCTGGAGCACAAGCAGGAGGGGGTTTCTTTGATGGTGATGCACTGATTCACCGCCTTCCACTCATAGCTGCAGGTGTACTCACCGCCTCACCACCTTCCACTCATAGCTGCAGGTGTACTCACCACCTTCCACTCATAGCTGCAGGTGTACTCACCGCCTCACCGCCTTCCACTCATAGCTGTAGGTGTACTCACCACCTCACTGCCTTCCACTTATAGCTACAGGTATACTCACCGCCTCACCGCCTTCCACTCATAGCTGTAGGTGTACTCACCACCTCACCACCTTCCACTCATAGCTGCAGGTATACTCACCGCCTCACCGCCTTCCACTCATAGCTGCAGGTGTACTCACCACCTCACCTCCTTCCACTCATAGCTGCAGGTATACTCACCACCTCACTGCCTTCCACTCATAGCTGCAGGTGTACTCACCACCTCACTGCCTTCCACTCATAGCTGCAGGTGTACTCACCACCTCACCGCCTTCCAGTCAAAGCTGCAGGTGTACTCACCGCCTCACCGCCTTCCACTCATAGGTGCAGGTGTACTCACCGCCTCACCGCCTTCCACTCATAGCTGCAGGTGTACTCACTGCCTTCCACTCATAGCTGCAGGTGTACTCACCGCCTTCCACTCATAGCTGCAGGTGTACTCACTGTCTCACCGCCTTCCACTCATAGCTGCAGGTGTACTCACCGCCTCACCGCCTTCCACTCATAGCTGCAGGTGTACTCACCACCTCACCGCCTTCCAGTCATAGCTGCAGGTCTACTCACCGCCTCACCGCCTTCCACTCATAGGTGCAGGTGTACTCACCGCCTTCCACTCATAGCTGCAGGTGTACTCACTGCCTTCCACTCATAGCTGCAGGTGTACTCACCGCCTTCCACTCATAGCTGCAGGTGTACTCACTGTCTCACCGCCTTCCACTCATAGCTGCAGGTGTACTCACCGCCTCACCGCCTTCCACTCATAGCTGCAGGTGTACTCACCACCTCACCGCCTTCCAGTCATAGCTGCAGGTCTACTCACCGCCTCACCGCCTTCCACTCATAGGTGCAGGTGTACTCACCGCCTCACCGCCTTCCACTCATAGCTGCAGGTGTACTCACTGCCTTCCACTCATAGCTGCAGGTGTACTCACCACCTTCCACTCATAGCTGCAGGTGTACTCACTGTCTCACCGCCTTCCACTCATAGCTGCAGGTGTACTCACCGCCTCACCGCCTTCCACTCATAGCTGCAGGTGTACTCACCACCTCACCGCCTTCCACTCATAGCTGCAGGTCTACTCACCGCCTTCCACTCATAGGTGCAGGTGTAGTCACCGCCTCACCGCCTTCCACTCATAGGTGCAGGTGTACTCACTGCCTCACCACCTTCCACTCATAGGTACAGGTGTAGTCACCGCCTCACCGCCTTCCACTCATAGGTGCAGGTATACTCACCACCTCACCGCCTTCCACTCATAGGTGCAGGTGTACTCACCGCCTCACCGCCTTCCACTCATAGCTGCAGGTATACTCACCACCTCCCCGCCTTCCACTCATAGCTGCAGATGTACTCATCGCCTCACCGCCTTACACTCATAGGTGCAGATGTACTGACCGCCTCACCGCCTTCCACTCATAGCTGCAGGTTTACTGACCACCTCACCACCTTCCACTCATAGCTGCAGGTATACTCACCGCCTCACCGCCTTCCACTCACAGCTGCAGATGTACTCATCGCCTCACCGCCTTCCACTCATCAGTGCAGGTGTACTGACCGCCTCACCGCCTTCCACTCATAGCTGCAGGTGTACTCACCACCTCATCGCCTTCCACTCATAGCTGCAGGTGTGTGCGTCTGAGTGCTGTGGGGAGCAGATTAAATAAAATGCGGCTGTGTTGATTTGCATGTGTGTGTTTTTAAATAAAGGGTCTATTTGTGTGTCCTGGAGGGGGTCTGGATAACTGGAGTGATGTGGGATCTTGTACAAAGAGGGAGAGGTATGAGGACAGGATAGAGGGGACATGATAAACAGTGTGTGATAAATATTAAATGCAGAGGGGGCTGTCAGGATAGAGAGGGGTGGGGGACATGACAGACAGGGTGTGATGAATATTACATGCATAGTACAATAAGCAGGAACACCCTGACCCTGGACTCGGAAAACCCCATCAGTCACATTGGAATTTATGCATAACAGACACTTTATATCTGACCCAGAGAGCAAGAAAAACATTTATTCAGACAGCTGACAGCTTAAAAAAAAACGTATATGCAAGTTGTAAGGTCTAACTATGTGCTTTACTCTCTGCACCCCTGCTCCAGCCTTTCTCTTTTCAGTTTGCATTCACTCATTCTTCTGCCCCCTCTGTGCTCTTCATAGCTCTTGCGCGCAGGCTGACTGGGCGATCCGGCGTTCAGACGTGATGACCCTGATGATGCTCAAGCCTCTGACTCACTGACAAACAGCAAGCAGAGCGATGCAGAGAGCTGAGCGTCACATTCTCTCCGTCTCCCACTTTAAGCTTCTGTCAGAATGATCTGATCAGATGCCGGCGGCCGCAAGGTGGAGAGAGATTAACTAAGAACCTAAGCTCCCTGCATCACGTATCTGATCCATTGCCACCTCCTGTGCTAATTAGATCCAGCCTCAGTGGTGCCCCCCTGCTCAGATGCCGCTCTAGGCATTTGCTTATTCTGCCTATGCCTAGGGCCGGCTCTGGAGTCAGCCGTCGATGACAATGGCAGCCGTGTATTATAAGCTAAAACACAAAACAATACTTAGGGCGCCTGTCTCTTAATCTGGTGACAATATTACTATTTGAACTGCAGCCTTCCACGGGGTATTGCTTCCCTTAGTTAGTACAATCAAGAAAAAACTTCAATCAATAAGTGGTAGGCGCTATTCAATTAGTAGGAATAAATATTCAATTTATTGAAAATAAAAAGCACATATAATCCACATATAAAATTAAATATTACACAATGCTTCTAATCCAGTTGGTACTTAATATTCCAATGAAATGTTATACCTTTTAGAACACATCTATTCAAAAGACCACATGATCATTGTATTCTCTCATTAGAATGGCTTAAAAATAGCATGCTTATAAAAAGGAAAAAATAGGTAAAAAATTAATTTCTTTTTATCCTAAGGAATTGTCCCTTAGGTACATTATTTTTCCACTGTTTTAAGTGGCTGCTTTTATAATTAATATATTTATTCTATTTATTATACCTTTTTAATATTTGTTTTTGTTATAACAGTATTATCCCTGACGGTCAATGTGATATCCAAAAAGTTTATCTCAACCGGGTGCATACTACTAGTAAACTTAAAGCCTGATTCAGAGTCGGTTGCTATTTGCGGTCGTTCGTTCAACAAAAAGGGGTGGCTATTCAAATGAACCGTTCGCTCTTTGCGGTCTGTTGACGCCTCTATGTCTGAACGAGCGAACAAAACTTGTGGTTGTAATTTTGAAAAAGACGCCCCCTGGCCGCTCGCACCATACGTCATGTCCGCTATTTATTAGATTAATCGAGTACATCGAACAGCGTATGAACTGCTCGCTATTCTTGGGGCTGGTGTTTGCTACCACAAATTTGCGAGCAGTTCTGGCTATAAAATAACCCAGTGACGTGGTCAATGACGCTCCAGTATTAATTATGCACACCCTTAAAACACCCGTTTTGACCTTTAGGCACGCCTGCGATCTGATTTCCACTCCCCGTTTTCAAGCACCTTCCCCTGTTACCACCCACATACGCCTCATTCTGTCACTCATATTAGCAGGCATTCGCTATTTAGCGAACAAATGATTTTCGGCCGCACTGACTGATTCGCGCATGCGTATAACGATCCGTACGCATGCGCAGTTGGGCAAACATCGCTCGGAGCGAACGAGCGGCCGCTTACGAGCAGCTCTGAATCAGGCCCTTAATTCCAAATTTGTTCTGATTGAGTGATTCTAAAAATAAGTGACTAGGTGATCAGATAGACAGCTTAATATCCTCTGAAAAATGTAAGATTAAAACTTTTATAATTTGTAAATCTATTTTCGTTATATATGTACTAATCTGTGGTTGTGGCCTACAATATTTGGGCCGTACCACAAGAACTTTAAATATAAGATTTATGGAGCATAAACGGAATATTGAGAAAAAAATAGGAATAATGCATTATATAGACATTTCTTTGAGTGCTCGCGAGGAGGAATAGAAAACAGCAATATTATAGCTATTGAACAAATAGGGAATACCTCAAGAGAGGGCGATAGGTATACCAGACTATGCAGGAGAGAGGGCGATAGGTATACCAGTCTATGCAGGAGAGAGGGCGATAGGTATACCAGTCTATGCAGGAGAGAGGGCGATAGGTATACCAGTCTATGCAGGAGAGAGGGCGATAGGTATACCAGTCTATGCAGGAGAGAGGGCGATAGGTATACCAGTCTATGCAGGAGAGAGGGCGATAGGTATACCAGTCTATGCAGGAGAGAGGGCGATAGGTATACCAGTCTATGCAGGAGAGAGGGCGATAGGTATACCAGTCTATGCAGGAGAGAGGGCGATAGGTATACCAGACTATGCAGGAGAGAGGGCGATAGATATACCAGACTATGCAGGAGAGAGGGCGATAGGTATACCAGACTATGCAGGAGAGAGGGCGATAGGTGTACCAGACTATGCAGGAGAGAGGGCGATAGGTATACCAGTCTATGCAGGAGAGAGGGCGATAGTTATACTAGACTATGCAGGAGAGAGGGCGATAGGTATACCAGACTATGCAGGAGAGAGGGCGATAGGTATACCAGACTATGCAGGAGAGAGGGCGATAGGTATACCAGTCTATGCAGGAGAGAGGGCGATAGGTATACCAGTCTATGCAGGAGAGAGGGCGATAGTTATACTAGACTATGCAGGAGAGAGGGCGATAGGTATACCAGACTATGCAGGAGAGAGGGCGATAGGTATACCAGTCTATGCAGGAGAGAGGGCGATAGTTATACTAGACTATGCAGGAGAGAGGGCGATAGGTATACCAGACTATGCAGGAGAGAGGGCGATAGGTATACCAGTCTATGCAGGAGAGAGGGCGATAGGTATACCAGTCTATGCAGGAGAGAGGGCGCTAGTTATACTAGACTATGCAGGAGAGAGGGCGATAGGTATACCAGACTATGCAGGAGAGAGGGCGATAGGTATACCAGACTATGCAGGAGAGAGGGTGATAGGTATACCAGTCTATGCAGGAGAGAGGGTGATAGGTATACCAGACTATGCAGGAGAGAGGGTGATAGGTATACCAGACTATGCAGGAGAGAGGGCTATAGGTATACCAGACTATGCAGGAGAGAGGGCGATAGATATACCAGACTATGCAGGAGAGAGGGCTATAGGAATACCAGACTATGCAGGAGAGAGGGCTATAGGTATACCAGACTATGCAGGAGAGAGGGCGATAGGTATACCAGACTATGCAGGAGAGAGGGCGATAGGTGTACCAGACTATGCAGGAGATAGGGCGATAGGTATACCAGTCTATGCAGGAGAGAGGGCGATAGGTATACCAGACTATGCAGGAGAGAGGGCGATAGTTATACTAGACTATGCAGGAGAGAGGGCGATAGGTATACCAGTCTATGCAGGAGAGAGGGCGATAGGTATACCAGTCTATGCAGGAGAGAGGGCGATAGGTATACCAGTCTATGCAGGAGAGAGGGCGATAGGTATACCAGACTATGCAGGAGAGAGGGCGATAGATATACCAGACTATGCAGGAGAGAGGGCGATAGGTATACCAGACTATGCAGGAGAGAAGGCGATAGGTATACCAGACTATGCAGGAGAGAGGGCGATAGTTATACTAGACTATGCAGGAGAGAGGGCGATAGGTATACCAGACTATGCAGGAGAGAGGGTGATAGGTATACCAGACTATGTAGGAGAGAGGGTGATAGGTATACCAGTCTATGCAGGAGAGAGGGCGATAGTTATACTAGACTATGCAGGAGAGAGGGCGATAGGTATACCAGACTATGCAGGAGAGAGGGCGATAGGTATACCAGACTATGCAGGAGAGAGGATGATAGGTATACCAGACTATGCAGGAGAGAGGGTGATAGGTATACCAGTCTATGCAGGAGAGAGGGCGATAGGTATACCAGACTATGCAGGAGAGAGGGCGATAGTTATACTAGACTATGCAGGAGAGAGGGCGATAGGTATACCAGACTATGCAGGAGAGAGGGCGATAGGTATACCAGTCTATGCAGGAGAGAGGGCGATAGGTATACCAGACTATGCAGGAGAGAGGGTGATAGGTATACCAGACTATGCAGGAGAGAGGGTGATAGGTATACCAGTCTATGCAGGAGAGAGGGTGATAGGTATACCAGTCTATGCAGGAGAGAGGGCGATAGGTATACCAGACTATGCAGGAGAGAGGGCGATAGTTATACTAGACTATGCAGGAGAGAGGGCGATAGGTATACCAGACTATGCAGGAGAGAGGGCGATAGGTGTACCAGACTATGCAGGAGAGAGGGTGATAGGTATACCAGTCTATGCAGGAGAGAGGGCGATAGGTATAAAAGACTATGCAGGAGAGAGGGCGATAGGTATACCAGTCTATGCAGGAGAGAGGGTGATAGGTATACCAGACTATGCAGGAGAGAGGGTGATAGGTATACCAGACTATGCAGGAGAGAGGGCGATAGGTGTACCAGACTATGCAGGAGAGAGGGCGATAGTTATACTAGACTATGCAGGAGAGAGGGTGATAGGTATACCAGTCTATGCAGGAGAGAGGGTGATAGGTATACCAGACTATGCAGGAGAGAGGGCGATAGTTATACTAGACTATGCAGGAGAGAGGGTGATAGGTATACCAGACTATGTAGGAGAGAGGGTGATAGGTATACCAGACTATGCAGGAGAGAGGGCGATAGGTATACCAGTCTATGCAGGAGAGAGGGCGATAGGTATACCAGTCTATGCAGGAGAGAGGGCGATAGGTATACCAGTCTATGCAGGAGAGAGGGTGATAGGTATACCAGACTATGCAGGAGAGAGGCATACTGGATATTCTAGTTACAAACTTTGGTACCTAATGGGCTAAATGATACAATCGAACTGAATGCAGTATGATCTCTCTCCTACTAGATATCGCTCTGGATCTAGTATGAATTATTCGTTTTGGAAAAATGTCTTCCTCCCCTTTGGGTATACATATACACATGTGTACGGATGGATTTACGTGTCCATGTGCGCAGTTATGTGTATATGGGGGCACACATGATGGAATATTAGATATTGTTAGACGTCTGGTATTGTGAAATGAATATATGCATATTGTAGTATAGGTTTTTAATAGTATACTGGTGACAATTTAGGAATATAAAACCAATAACTAATATAATATGTAGTCTTAATCTAAGTATGGTACATTTACATTATTTGATTGTATATATGCATGTAAATGTATGTATGTATATGTATATAACTATATATGCATGTATAAGTGTATGTAACATTAATAGAAAGACAAAGAAGATTATTATATGGTCTGAAGGAATTGAAATAAGGTTTAAGAGATATAAAAATGACTATGAGTATGATAGTGATAGTAATATGAGGTTTGAGAAATATCTAGATAAAAAGGGCCATTGGAATGGTAATAAGATTTTTTTTAATTAAAGATGGCCACTGGACATCCAAGTATATTTAGAAATGGCCGCTGGAGATTAGAATATGAAGCTTGGAAGAAACTTTATATAATGGCTGCCGGAGCTTTAAAAATGAGGCTTGAAGTACATGTAAAAATGGCAGCCGGGATCTAGAAATGAGGCTAGGAATACATCCTAATATGGCCGCTGGAGTCTAATTAAAGACAAGTCCTAAAGTGAGGCTTGGAACACATATACAAATGAGTTCCTTTCTTTTTATCGATGGCTGCCGGAACCTTAGAATGAGGCTTGACATGCATTTCAAAATGGCCGCCGGAGCCTTAGAATGAGGCTTGACATGCATTTCAAAATGGCCACCGGAGTCAATTTGGGGATGATGCCTAAGATGAGGCTTGAAACGCATAGCGCCAGTAAGCGCATGCGCGAGCAACTAATAAGGAAGGAGAGACCCATGCAATAAAAATGGGTCTAAGGGGAGGGTTGCTGCTATTTCCAAGTTGGAGAAAGGACCTCTGTGACATAGACACCACGTGACCGCTGCAGGAGGGCTGGACAGCTCCTGCATTACCATCCACTAGGGCATAGAGGGGGAATAAATATCTGTGGCGAGTGCAGCGAGCCACCGTGCCCGAAGCGTGGCGAACGTAGCAAGCCCGCGAGGGGACACTTTTGGTCCCCAGTTACTATTCCCACACCTCCCCCTTTCAGGCCGAGTCACGTGGGTGTGACGTCACAGGGCCATCAGCCCTGTATAGTCTAGACCTAACCCTAAGGTAAGGGGAGGTGAGTGATACATCTGAGGAAGCCGCTGACAGCATTTACAGGTGGAGAAACGCGTTATTTACCCCTTATCTACAGGAAACTGCGCAGTTGAATGACTTATCAGATGGTCTAATCCAGGAGAGACGTATACATTTCTGTTCAAGCTCTTTCAAACTGACTATGTGCTCTGGTATAAAGAGCCAGTAACAGGAATTACATACAACTGGTTAGAACTCCCTGGAAGCCTGGGCTGAGTTCTTGTATAATTATTAGGAACCTGCCAGAGGAATGATATATCTGTGTCATAAAGTGCAGCATGATGGAATAATCATAATAACTACAAATACAAGAGTTGGTTATTGGAGGAAAGGATGTTATTTGAACTGACTGTTACAAAGTGACTTTTTTTTTACAACAAAAGCCTCTTATTTTGTTCATTTTTTACCTATTTTTTCGTTTTTATAAGCACGCTATTTTTAAGCCATTCTAATGAGAGATTACAATGATCATGTCGTCTTTTGAATAGATGTGTTCTAAAAAGTATAAACTGTTATTGGAATATTAAGTACCAACTGGATTAGAAGCATTGTGTAATATTTAACTTTATATGTGGATTATATGTGCTTTTTATTTTCAATAAATTGAATATTTATTCCTACTAATTGAACAGCGCCTACCATTTCTTGATTGAAGTTTTTTCTTGGGTGTATTATAAGCACTAAGGGGTAAATTTACTAAGAATCGAGTTTGGTCGAGTTTTTTGGTTTTAAATCTCGATTTGCATAGCCGAAACTTGGGCAGGTTTTTTATTTTTGGTTCTGCAAATTTACTAAGAAGCGAGTTTAGGTGAAAGTCAGTTTTCCGATGGTGAAGCAACTCGAGATTTCTCTCCTGAGTTACAAGTGAAGATGAGATTTCTCACCCAAGATTGCAGTGTTTTCTTTCACTGGAAATCTCGCCCGAGCTAGCAGCCTGCACATATCAGTGAGATACGTGCTGGCTGCTTATGTTGTAACTGTAAAAAAAAATATTTTTTAAAAATAAAAATGACTTGAGGTCCCCCCAAAAAACATTCACCAGCCCCGGACTTGGCAGCCTGTCCTGGTACCTAAAATTACGGGGTACAATATGAATAGGGTACCCCCATAAATTAGGTAACAGCACCAGGCAGGTGGGACAGGGCTGGTTTAAATATAGGGGCAAAAATTTTGCGTAGGGGTACCCCTATATTTCAAACCAGCCCTGGACCCTTTCTAGCGGGGGGCTGATGCCACAGCCAGGGGAGCCCTTTCACCGGGCCACCCAGCCGCAGCATCTGTCCTAACCGCTAGTCAGCCCAGGCCGGGGATCCCTGTGGAGTTGAGTACCCCTTCAATCAAATGGTACCCCTCTCCAGAGCACCCCTGGCCTAGGCTGATAGCCAGGGGCTATCCCCGCCACCCCTGGGCAGTGGGTGGCAGGTTGATAGTGTCGGTGTTGTGTAAAATTAGATAAATCAACATTGTCTTTCAAGTCGAACTACAAGTGCCAGCAAGCCTCCCCCGCATGCTGGTACTTGGAGAACCACAAGTACCAGCATGCGGGGCATTAAAAGACTGCTTGGACCTGTAGTTCACCTGTAATTATTATTAATTATTAAAAAAACACTACACACAACGTGAAATAAGTTTTTTTACATACATACATACACAGACTTACCTGCTGCCAGATGTTTGCGTCCACTTGTCAACGTAAAGTATCCAAAGGACAAACCTGAAAGAAAAAGCCATCACTCACCCTTATGTCCCGCGATGTTCTCCGCAGATATCCAATTCTGTGGGCGGAGACACTGTAACAGCATGTATCACCATACTGTAACAGTGTTGCTAATGATTTCAGTCTCCCGGCCGACAGCCAATCAGCGGCGGCTTCCATTAGCAGCCGCTCATTGGCTGAGACCCATATGGAGGAGCCGCTCATTGGCTAAGTCCACGTGGGTCCCAGCCAATCCCAATGTATTTCTGACATGTTGAAAAGTTTCCGATATTTTCCGATATTTGCGGAAAGCGACGTAAGTAGATATTTAAATCTCGGGCGAGAAAACAGGTGCCTTTAGTAAATTTGCGAGATGGAAAACATGCCTAAAAACAGGAGAGATTGCAATCTCGACCAAACTCGATTCTTAGTAAATTTACACCTAAGTGTGTTATAACACAAAGTGAAATTTATATAACAGTTAAAAAACAGTTGAACAACAGCTACGACAAGGTAATTACAATATCATTCCTTAACTGTAGTTTGTGTGTTGTACATTTTTGAATGTTTTGAAAAAATGTATCAAAAACTTCTATTAATGATCTCACTCCATGGAATCGTCTCAAAAGCTGCCCATCCACTAGGTGATGCGGGAGACAACGGCACAATTACAATGCAGTCGTCTATATCTCTGCACTACCACACTGACCCTCCATACTCACCACTATATATCTGTACTACCACCCTGACCCCTCCATACTCACCACTATATCTCTGTACTACCTCCCTGACCCCTCCATACTCACCACTATATCTCTGCACTACCTACCTGTCCCTCCATACTCACCACTATATCTCTGTACTACCTCCCTGACCCCTCCATACTCACCACTATATCTCTGTACTACCTCCCTGACCCCTCCATACTCACCACTATATCACTGCACTACCACCCTGACCCATCCATACTCACCACTATATCTCTGTACTACCTCCCTGACCCCTCCATACTCACCACTATATCTCTGCACTACCTCCCTGACCCCTCCATACTCACCACTATATCTCTGTACTACCTCCCTGACCCCTCCATACTCACCACTATATCTCTGTACTACCTCCCTGACCCCTCCATACTAACCACTATATATCTGTACTACCACCCTGACCCCTCCATACTCACCACTATATCACTGCACTACCTCCCTGACCCCTCCATACTCACCACTATATCACTGCACTACGTCACTGACCCCTCCATACTCACCACTATATCACTGCACTCAGTGTTGGACTGGAGCACGAAGGGCCCACAGGGGGAATGCAGTGGTAGAGGCCCAATGTTCGGGGTGTGGAAAGTTACCACAGGGGCTTGGCCAGACAATGGAGACCATTCAACTGACCCTCTAATAGAGTAACAATGTATAATTCAAGTGTACAGTCTGAAACCTGACATAAGAGCAAGTGGTGGGGCCCACCAGGGATTTCCCCTGTACCCCTGTGGGCCAGTCCAACCCTGACTGCACTACCTCCCTGACCCCTCCATACTCAACTCTATATCTCTGCACTACCACCCTGACCCCTCCATACTCACCACTATATCTCTGCACTTCCTCCCTGACCCTCCATACTCACCACTATATCTCTGCACTGTCTCCCTGACCCCTCCATACTCACCACTATATCTCTGCACTACTTCCCTGACCCCTCCATACTCACCACTATATATCCGCACTACCTCCCTGACCCTCCATACTCACCTCTATATCTCTGTACTACCTCCCTGACCCCTCCATATTCACCATTATATTACTTCACTACTTCCCTGACCCCTCCATACTCACCACTAACTATCTGCTCTATTCTCTTGACCCCTCCATACCAAACACTATCTCTCTGCTGCTTGCAGTATCCTCCTGGACCCCCCTTCCCCTAACTTCCTGACTGCATCCCGTATTACCCTGTTTTTATTTGCAGCACATCCCATGTGCATTCCCAAGTGCCTTTGATTCTGCCTTCAGCTCAGCAGTATAGATAACCAGGGCCATTGAGAGCCTGGCCGGGCCCGGGTAATGGAGGGGGCATGGTCTAATCATGGGAGGCGTGGCCACGCCCAGTTGGGAAAAAAAAGCAATAATGATCACTTTTTCAGTGCCGTGCAGCGGCGCTGTGCACCGGGGAGGGGGGCGCTGTGAGCCCACAGCCATAGGAGACTGCTCCAGCTGCTGCAGCAGCCGCGAGCAGTCTCACACAGCAGCCCAGCACAAGCTGTGTGCTGAGCTGCTGTGAGGAAAGGGGGGGACGACGCCGGACCCAGGCCCAGCCGGGCCCCTCTAGCAAGCCCGGGTAAACTATACCCGCCCCCCCCCTCTCGGCGCCCATATAGATAACCTTTTGTAGATGAATGCAGTATTGACCTTTATTTGATACGGTGTATCCTGCTTGTTCTGTCTTCCGCTGTACCTTGTGTGTATAAATAAATCATTGACCAAGGAGCCCACCAGGCAAAAGAGATGGTGAATAAGCCTTTCCAGGAACCTTCTTTGGACCACCCCCACTGAAGAGAAAGCCAAAAATGGAAAGGGATGTACTGAGAAAGGCCTGGACATGTGTCCCATGCAGGTAAAAAGTTGAATGGAGGTTGTGAGGCTGGGTCACATGGACCAGCCCAAAATGGACAAATAGAAGATGACAGAAGACCCCTTGCACAGTATTATAGCAACTGAATGGTTCAGGAACAAGGCCAGTAATGGGGCCAAGAACTGGTGTGGGAGCCTTACTTCAATGCAGCAGGGGCGGAGGATTCCACAGCTCTACTGGGAGCTGAGCCACCTGCAGGCTGCCCATAGTCCTTGGCTAGATTAGATGCAGTATTACCACAATTTACTTCTGCTCCCCCACGCAGCAGCCCAGGAGGGTCCATGGTGACCGCTGTCTGCCGAGGCCATATGGAGTGCTGACCACTCCATATGGTTTGACTGACTAGAATACCCATTGCTAGTGGATGAAGAGGCACTCAAATTTGATGCAGGCTGCTACAGCATGTGCAATGCAAGATCACAAAAAGCTTAGGGATGGTGATTCAGCACTACCAGACAGCACTGACGAATATGATGAAGAGGAGGAGAAAAGAGAATTACTACTGTCAAGCCATCTTTCCGGTAACACTGGGAGCAACTCAACAGATGGCTCTGGCATAATATCACTGACGGGAAACAATGTGACTGACCCTGAAGCAGATATGAAACAGGAAAGGCTGATTGGACACTGGGTGACCCAGATGGAGCAAAAACTTTGGTGTCTCCCTTTTTCCTGTCTCCAAGGTCACAGGCAAAGCAAGTACAGTAGGAGAACCCCATGGAATAGGCCTAAAGCAAAGCATATGGGACAGGAGCACTGGCAGGGTGAATCAAACTCCTCAATGACTTTAACAGGTGGTCAATAAAAGATGTCAAAATGGGCCTGTAAATAAAAACATGCTCTAGGGAGAGGCAGGGGATGCCACAGAGAAAAAATAAATACAAATTGAATGCCAATTTACAAATGGTGAGGGAGATTTTTTTCTATTTAAATTTTTTTTTACTGTGATCACAGACATCAAATTCCTGGAATGTCTCCCATCAGTATCATCTCATTGATTGGTGAAAAACACTCACCATCGCCATCAGACCATTAGTGGTCACTACTGCAGCTGTGTCCACCTCTGAATTACCCTCTAAGACTGATGGCATATGAGGGGCACGTGGGGCAGATGGCATATAAGGGGCATCTATGGGCATCTGTTGATATACAGTAGAAATATACATGTGTAGGGGTCTCTAAGATCTATATTGGGTGTGTTTTGGAGTCTGACATATAATGAGCATATGGATGGGTCTGATTGCACAAAAAGGCCATATGGATGGTGCTGATGGCATATAAAAGGGACATTTCAAGAAGATTGTTTGCATATAAAAGGTATGTGAAAGGGTTCTATGACACAGAAAGGGTATATGGATGAGTCTTATGACATTTAAGTGGCATATGGATGAGCCTGATTACATATTAAAGGCATTTGGAGTTGAATGATCATATATAGGGAATCCATAGGGGCCTAATGGCATATGAAGGGCAGGTGTTTTAATCTGCAGGCATGTTGAGGGTCTGATGGTAAATAAGATATATGTGTGGAATCCGATGGCAGAAAATAGGTATCTTATGGTTTTAAAAAATTATTATGTGTTTTTCATAATATGTTCAAAGAAAATATTTACTACTAATTCAATTAACATTACTACTCTCAATATTCAGCTACAGGAATGCACAGCACAGCACAGCACAGCACATACTCTTTGGAAATAATCAGTGATGAGCTTAGTCTTTGATCTGGGTGACCGAAAGCCTCCCCCTGCATGATCCCCCATTATTGTGCCCAATCCAACAATTGACAGAATAATGCTTGTTTGCATGGATAGGTCTCTTCCTCTGTATTTGAAACATATATTTTATCACATCCATTAGGAAATTATATATATATATATATATATATATATATATATGTATGTATACACAGTATAACAAGCATGATTCCATTTGATTTTTAATTGTTCCCATTTTATTCCAATGTGTAGGTAGATGCATCAAAGATCTATATTACCAACACTCTTGAAATTGACCTAATTCGTAAACCTATAATTACCAAGAATCCTGTCAGCTACAGCTTTAACTGCACGTACAACCTGACCAACCAGGACAGCCTTGATTTTTATCCTTATAATGACATGAGGTAAGATCACCCAGGTATAATAATGGGTAATTTGTCCTTCATGGGATGTAGTCGGTATCCCGATGTGTGGGATGCCCACTGACTAAGTAACGGCATAGAAATCCTGACAGGACCAGTATCCTGACCTTTGGCATCCCGAAGGTAAGTATCGGGGTGTTAGGGGAGGGCAGCTTTAGCTAGTGGGGTTAGGGTTAGGCACTAGAGGGATGGTTAGGGTTAGGCACCAGGGAGGAGGTGTTAGGATTAGGGTGAGGGGAGGGGGAGGTTTTGTTTAGGCACTAGAGGGTAGGTTAGTGTTAGGCATTGGGGAGGGAGGGTTGGGGGTAGGAAAATACTTACCATTAGTTGCTATGGGTGTCGGGATTCTGGCTGTCAGTATTCTGACCAGCGGCATCCTGACAGCCGGGATATCAGTTCTTAATATATTATAAATCATGATGTAACATAGAACTGTAAGGTCACTGGGCCTGATTCAGAGCCGCTCGTAAGCGGCCGCTCGTTCGTTCCGACCAATGTTCTCACAACTGCGCATGCGAACGGATTTTAATACGCATGTGCGAACCAGTCAGTGCGGCTGAAAATCGTGTGCACGCTAAATAGCGAATGCCTGCTATTTTGAGTGACAGGAGGAGGCGTTTGTGGGTGGTAACAGGGGAAGGTGCTTGAAAACGGGGAGTGGAGATCCGAACGCAGGCGTGCCAAACGGTCATAACGGGCGTTTTATGGGAGTGCATAATTACTAAAGCATCGACTACGTCACTTGGTTGTTTTATAGTCAGAACTGCTCGCATGATTGTGGTAGGAAAAACCAACCACAAGAATAGCGAGCAGTTCATACGCCGACCGATGTACTTGATTAATCTAATAAATAGCGGACATGACGTATGATGCGAGCGGCCAGGGGGCGTTTTTTTCAAAATTACGTTCGCATGTTTTGTTCGCTCGTTCAGACATAGAGGCGTGAACAGACCGCAAAGAGCGAACGGTTAATTTAAATAGCCAGCCCCTTTTTCTGGACGAGCGAGCGCAAATAGCGTCCGGTTCTGAATCAGGCCCACTGTTTGATAGGATAGATAACATGCTATTCTGGTACCTCAATGTCCTTCAATATGTTTCCTATGGTTTGACCGTGCGGAGCACATTTCTGTGACCCTAAAGACATGAGTTGCAGAGTAATTCCTCGGTGTTGGTGGGTGGAAGTTATTACTGACCCCACATTTCCATCTGATGACACTAAACTGGTCTCATTCTGCTCTGAGGGAAGTGTCTAGCACCATTTTTATGTCATCAGTTCCCCTTCTCATCATCCTACCCCCCATCAACCTAATATCATGTCCCATCCAATCTCCACCCAAACAGCATATCCCCATCATTTCTCCCATCTCCCTCATATCACACACACAGGACCAATGACCACTTAAAGTTGTGCCCCATATTCTTAGTAAGCCAAATATTACTGGTGTATGTTATATAGTACATGTGCACTGCGCTGCCTTTAGCCTCTCTGGGGGGGGGGGGGGGGTGATAATTCGGAAGGGAGGTGAAGGGAGATGGCAATTCTGCACTGCTATGTGCTGGGAGTCATTGAGTGTGATAGTCTGTTTACCTTGGATGGATGAAGAGAGATACAGTACCAGCCATTCAGATCCTAACTGCCATGTCACAGGCTGTGTTTGAAAAATGACAGTTAGGAGCTGGTTGGTTGGTACTTTATCTCCATCCAAGGCTTAGTAAATAGACCACAGTCCTGGGCACACCCTGGTCCTTATGTGCACAGACTGGATATCTGCTATTCCTGATACCGTAGCAGTGTAGACTAGACATTGTCTTGAACCAGCTAGATACAAAACACACATAATGTATCCAGAACAATCATCACTGTTCAGGGCATGGACACCGGCAATACAAATATCCACCAACATCCATTCAACACTAACCCTATAAAATGCTCATTTACCTCATAGCGTAATGCAGAAACGGAACTGCAGCTATTGCAGGTGATGGTGGTGGTGGGGAAGGGGCCACCGGAAAAGGAATGGCGGCAAGTATACCCCCTGCCTCACCCACTATCATTTCAGTGCCAAACACCAAAGAGTAGACCAGGGGCCACAGCAGGACAGACTGTATCAGTGTGCCACCATGATGCCCATTAATGTACAGTGCTTCCCCTGGCACAAATGTTTTGGGAGAAGCCAAAGGTGTTAAAGTGATTAATAATGAGCACAAACAACTAATATTATATATCTGTGCAAAATAGTAACAAGAAACAGCATGTGAACCTGGGGTCAGATACAAATCAGGTGGAATGTATTCGATATAAAACAATATAGGTGGTAAAAAAAACTGTATGAAAACCTACTGAAATTGGCCATTTTATTATGTCCCATGTGAGCTGCATTCTGCTGTACTCAATGGCAGTGTGACTGAACTCATTTCAGGCAGAAGTGCAAGGGGCGCACACTTGGGGGAATTCTCATTGCCCAAACATGACATTATTACTATAGTTTTTAGCTTGTAACTATGCATATTTATTAAGCAGTGAATTTACAAAAAAACTTGATTTTTACAGATTTTACCTGCCAAATTTAAAAGATAAATAATAGTAAATGCTAAACAAGGCTTGTAGTATTATTATTAGTATTATTATTAGTATTATTATTATTAAATAGTGACATGAATAATGTGTAAGCGTAAATTACAGCTTGTTTTATAATAAGATGTTGTTACTTTTACAGTAAGGTATTTGTACAGCCTCCGCCCTATGATGGAAGCTCTTCATTTACTGTCACCATGGCTGCGTATAAGGATCCCGAATACACTGCTCTAATAACACAGGATGATACAGTGACTGTGGGAGCGTATGTCTATCTCACGTTACTTACTCCAGATGTGTATGCAGATATATATACCCTAAGGACAGAGACGTGCTTCTTCTCCCCCACCAGTGACCACAGTGACCCCAATTCTGTACGACTTGTGAGTGGCGGGTGAGTAACAATGATCCGTGTGATTTTCTGATCTTGACAATATTTAGGCTGAGTGGTGCGAATCAGTCTAATTGAAGCTATTCTGTTCTTTATGAAAATTGTCTGCCAATAAAATGTAAAGTGCATTGATGTGATCTGAACAATATCCTTCTTTACAGACAAATTAAAAGCTCAAACTCCAGGACCAATCCACTGACTCAAACATAGGGGTCTATTTACTAAGCAGTGTTAGGAGACAGAGTGAAACGTGATAAGGTACCAGCCAATCAGCTCCTAACTGTCATTTTTCAAACACAGCCAGTGAGATGACAGTTGGGAGCTGATTGGCTGGTACCTTATCACGTTTCACTCTGTCTCCTAACACTGCTTAGTAAATAGACCCCTTATTCTTCTAGTAGCAGATATGTGTTGTGCTGTAACCTAGTCATGTATCATCCATCTGTTTTCTCTTCACAGATGTGGAATTTATGGTGATGTTTTAACGAATGTTTTGCAAAATGGGAATAGTACTGAGGACAGAATCCAAGTCAGCTCCTCCATATTCCATGGATACAGCGCAATGTATATATTCTGTGACGTGCGTCTGTGTAACAGGAGTGAGGGATGTGTCGGGGTAAGTGAGAGGGTTTATTGTACATCACAGCTCTCATTCCTCACTATAGAAAGCACTGAGGGCTATATTTACTAAAGTGCCGGGTTTATAGAAGTGGAGATGTTGCCCATAGCAACCAGACATATTCTGCTTATCATTTATCTAGCACCTTCTAGAAGATAATAGCTAGAATATGATTGGTTGCTATGGGCAACATCTCCACTTCTATAAACCCGGCACTTTAGTAAATATACCCCATGGTGTCAGTTTATATACAGTTTGAAGTTTAAATGTGACTTGGTGAGTTGAATCTGATGTATACTTAGGGCCTTAGGGCCTGATTCAGAGCCGGACGCAATTAGCGCTCGCTCGTCCCGAAAATAGGGGTGGCTATTCAAATGAACCGTTCGCTCTTTGCGGTCTGTTCACGCCTCTAGGTCTAAACGAGCGAACAAAACTTGCGGTCGTTTTTTGGAAAACTAGGCCCCTAGCCGCTCGCATCCTACGTCATGTCAGCTATTTATTAGATTAATCGAGTACATCGATCAGGGTATGAACTGCTCGCTATTCTTGTGGTTGGTTTTTGCTACCACAATCTTGCGAGCAGTTCTGGCTATAAAATAACTCAGTGACGTGGTCAATGACGCTGCTGTATTAATTATGCACACCCATAACACGCCCGTTTTGACCTTTAAACACGCCTGCGTTCTGATCTCCACTCCCCGTTTTCAAGCACCTTCCCCTGTTACCACCCACATACGCCTCCTCCTGTCACTCAAATTATCAGGCATTCGCTATTTTGCGAGCACATGAATTTCGACCGCACTGACTGGTTCGCGCATGCGTATAACGATCCGTACGCATGCGCAGTTGGGCAAACATCGCTCGGAGCGAACGAGCGGGCGCTTACGAGCGGCTCTGAATCAGGCCCCTAGGGCGATGTTTGTGCTCTGAGCATACGTATGCATTGCAGTGTGCGTGCGCAAACCCGGCCACTGCATTCAGGAATAGATCGCAGTGAGCATGCAGTCCAATGATACAGTGATTAACAGGAAGTGACCATTTTGGGATGGTGATCGGGGATGGTCGGGCGAACGCAGGCGTGCCTGTGTGTATGAACGCCATTACAGAGGCGTAAATAATTAAGATCTTGCGGTTGTATACGCAGCCAGAGCTCTAGATGGCGACTGGAAGTTTAGCAGTTTGTGAGGTAGGGTCAGGTCAAACCACAACTGTCCGAATGGTTCTGATGTTACTCGATGTTACCGATGTTTACGCTGACATGTCATGGGAAGTGGCCGGCTGTATACAGTGATGGGCGTCTTAGTATAGTGCTGCGGTTGCTGTGCGATTACATTCATTAGTATACTTCCGCAGCTAGTGGGTGCGTGTGAACGCAGCCGTGCAATCCGTGCTGAATCATGGGATTGAGCTGTCATTAGTGCCGGGCTGCGAGCCAATCAGCGGCGGCTTAACATTAGTGGCCGCTCATTGGCTGGGACCCACGTGGACTTAGTCAATGAGTGGCTCCTCCTTTGAAGTCGACGTGGGTCCCAGCCAATGAGCGGCCACTACTGTGAAGCCACCGCTGATTGGCAAGCGCCCGACACTAATGATACCACATTCTTCATGAGCTGTCATTAGCATATTGTAAATACATGCTGTAGTGTGTAGTTACACTGTGCCCAGGGGTGGTGGGGATAGCCCAGGCTATCAGTATAGGACAGGGGTGCACTGGAGAGGAGGACCCCTTTATTGGAGGGGTCTCCAACTCCCCAGGGATCCCTGGCCAGGGCTGACTAGTGGTCAGGGCTGATGCTGTGGCTGGGGAGCCTGGTGAATGGGCACCCCTGGCTGTGGCATCAGTCCCCCGCTAGACAGGGTCCGGAGCTGGTTTTAAATATAGGGAGAACCTCACGGAAATTTTTTATCCCTACATTTAAAACCAGGTCTGGCCCTGCTTCCTGGTGCTGGTTCTTAAATTACTGTGGACCTCTACACATTTTGTTCCCTGTAATTTTATGAACCAAGACTGGCTGCCAAGTCCGGGACTAGTTAGTCTTTTGGGGGGGGGGGGACCCTATGTAATTTTTTAACTTTTAACCTATTTTTTTATTATTTACAGGCAGAATCATAAATGGATCACAGTGGTCCGTGTATGTTCCTGCCAAACTCTCAGATTACAGGCAGGGGACATTTTTTTCACCAGTTTTTACAGGAGAGTTTTCCCATCTAATGAGAGTTTAGAAACTCTCTGCTTCGTAAATTCCCAAATCCTATCTTCACCAGTGAAAAGGTTCTCGAGTTTTGCCGATGGTGAATTTAAGAGAATTTGCTAACTCCATAGTATTTTCCTGTAGCAAAGGAGATCTCTCTCCTGAGTTTTACATTTAGTAAATTAGCGAGTGGGAAAAAATTCCCAAAACTCTTCCAGACTCGATTCTTAGTAAATTTACCACTAATGATGATGTAGTAGATGATGTAGTATACTAATGATGATGTGGTAGATGATGTAGTATACTAATGATGATGTAGTAGATGATGTACTGTAGTATACTAATGATGATGTAATAGATGATGTACTGTAGTATACTAATGATGATATAGTAGATGATGTAGTATACTAATGATGATGTAGTAGATTATGTAGTATACTAATGATGATGTAGTAGATGATGCAGTATACTAATGATGATGTAGTAGATGATGCAGTATACTAATGATGATGTAGTAGATTATGTAGTAGATTATGTAGTATACTAATGATGATGTAGTAGATGATGCAGTATACTAATGATGATGTAGTAGATGATGTAGTATACTAATGATGATGTAGTAGATTATGTAGTATACTAATGATGATGTAGTAGATGATGCAGTATACTAATGATGATGTAGTAGATGATGTAGTATACTAATGATGATGTAGTAGATGATGTAGTATACTAATGATGATGTAGTAGATGATGTAGTAGATTATGTAGTATACTAATGATGATGTAGTAGATTATGTAGTATACTAATGATGATGTAGTAGATGATGTAGGATACTAATGATGATATAGTAGATGATGTAGTATACTAATAATGATGTAGTAGATGATGTAGTATACTAATAATGATGTAGTAGATGATGTAGTATACTAATGATGATGTAGTAGATGATGTAGTAGATTATGTAGTATACTAATGATGATGTAGTAGATGATGTAGTATACTAATGATGATGTAGTAGATGATGTAGTATACTAATGATGATGTAGTAGATTATGTAGTATATTAATGATGATGTAGTAGATGATGTAGTATACTAATGATGATGTAGTAGATGATGCAGTATACTAATGATGAAGTGGTAGATGATGTAGTAGATTATGTAGTATACTAATGAAGATGTAGTAGATGATGCAGTATACTAATGATGATGTAGTAGATGATGCAGTATACTAATGATGAAGTGGTAGATGATGTAGTAGATTATGTAGTATACTAATGATGATGTAGTAGATGATGCAGTATACTAATGATGATGTAGTAGATGATGCAGTATACTAATGATGATGTAGTAGATGATGTAGAATACTAATGATGATGTAGTAGATGATGTATTATACTAATGATGATATAGTAGATTATGCAGTATACTAATGATGATGTAGTAGATGATGCAGTATACTAATGATGATGTAGTAGATAATGTAGTATACTAATGATGATGTAGTAGATGATGCAGTATACTAATGATGATGTAGTAGCTGATGTAGTATACTAATGATGATGTAGTAGATTATGTAGTATACTAATGATGATGTAGTAGATGATGTAGTATACTAATGATGATGTAGTAGATGATGTAGTAGATTATGTAGTATACTAATGATGATGTAGTAGATGATGCAGTATACTAATGATGATGTATTAGATGATGTAGTATACTAATGATGATGTAGTAGATGATGTAGTATACTAATGATGATGTAGTAGATGATGTAGTATACTAATGATGATGTAGTAGATGATGCAGTATACTAATGATGATGTAGTAGATAATGTAGTATACTAATGATGATGTGGTAGATGATGTAGTAGATTATGTAGTATACTAATGATGATGTAGTAGATGATGCAGTATACTAATGATGATGTAGTAGATGATGTAGTATACTAATGATGATGTAGTAGATGATGTAGTATACTAATGATCATGTAGTAGATTATGTAGTATACTAATGATGATGTAGTTGATGATGCAGTATACTAATGATGATGTAGTAGATTATGTAGTATACTAATGATGATGTAGTAGATGATGCAGTATACTAATGATGATGTAGTAGATGATGTAGTATACTAATGATGATGTAGTAGATGATGTAGTATACTAATGATGATGTAGTAGATGATGTAGTAGATGATGTAGTAGATGATGCAGTAAACTAATGATGATGTAGTAGATGATGCAGTATACTAATGATGATGTAGTAGATGATGTAGTATACTAATGATGATGTAGAAGATGAAGCAGTATACTAATGATGATGTAGTATACTAATGATGATGTAGTAGATGATGTAGTAGATGATGCAGTAAACTAATGATGATGTAGTAGATGATGTAGTAGATGATGTAGTAGATGATGCAGTAAACTAATGATGATGTAGTAGATGATGCTGTATACTAATGATGATGTAGTAGATGATGTAGTATACTAATGATGATGTAGTAGATGATGTAGTATACTAATGATGATATAGTAGATGATGTAGTATACTAATGATGATGTAGTAGATGATGTAGTATACTAATGATGATGTAGTAGATGATGTAGTAGATGATGCAGTAAACTAATGATGATGTAGTAGATGATGTAGTAGATGATGTAGATGATGCAGTAAACTAATGATGATATAGTAGATGATGTAGTAGATGATGTAGTAGATGATGCAGTAAACTAATGATGATGTAGTAGATGATGTAGTAGATGATGTAGTAGATGATGCAGTAAACTAATGATGATGTAGTAGATGATGTAGTAGATGATGTAGTAGATGATGTAGTAAACTAATGATGATGTAGTAGATGATGTAGTAGATGATGCAGTAAACTAATGATGATGTAGTAGATGATGCAGTAAACTAATGATGATATAGTAGATGATGTAGTAGATGATGTAGTAGATGATGCAGTAAACTAATGAAGATGTAGTAGATGATGTAGTAGATGATGCAGTAAACTAATGATGATGTAGTAGATGATGTAGTAGATGATGTATTATACTAAAGATGATGTAGTAGATGATGCAATATACTAATGATGATGTAGTAGATGATGTAGTATACTAATGATGATGTAGTAGATGATGTAGTACACTAATAATGATGTAGTAGATGATGTAGTAGATGATGTAATATACTAATGATGATGCAGTATACTAATGATGATGTAGATGATGTATTATACTAATGATGATGTAGTAGATGATGCAATATACTAATGATGATGTAGTAGATGATGCAGTATGCTAATGATGATGTAATAGATGATGTAGTATACTAATGATTATGTAGTAGATGATGTAGTATACTAATGTTGATGTAGTAGATGATGTAGTATACTAATGATGATGTAGTAGATGATGTTGTATACTAATGATTATGTAGTATAGTGATGATGATGTAGCAGATGATGTAGTATACTCTCTCATCCTGCCTACTGCATATATTCTATGCATAGACCTTCATACAATCCTGTGTTGTTTATGGTATATATCTGGCCTAGTTTTTGCTCCAACTCAGAGCAAGTTATCTCCTTTGATCAGCAGACCAATTGAGTCAGATGTAGTCTGTCTTAATTAAGGATACCACTCCTTTATATTCAGTATAGGGGCAGCTGGGTTAAAAGCACCAAGTGTTAAAGGCACAAAGTGTGATAACATAACAGTTAATTAAACAGTTGAACAAACATTGACCAACATATAAAGTCATTTCAGATTTAGATACATTTTAAGGAAATCAGTTTTTTAAAGTAACTTACCCAATACTCACCATGTACTACACATTTCTTTTCATCAAAACTATTCTTTATATTTTATCTAAGGAAATAACATCCTTAACTCTCCCTCTATCTCACCTCTCTGTGCTCTTTGCAGCTGTTTTGATTCACTCACCTCTAAAACTACTGAGCTTTCTTTTCATCATACATTGACTATTACAACCTCATTGTGTCACTATAAAAAAATTACGCACCTCCTACAACTATATCTACTTCTCCATCCTCCTGCTTTTATTATCTGGTGACATATCACCAAATCCAGGCCCCACACACATACAGCAGATTTAACTATGGAATAAATACCCTGCAAATCTCACATGTCCCCCATCACACTCCAAATCAATAAATATGCCTTATAAAATCCACACTCTATCACTACTTATCATTATTTTACATCTAAACATCTGTTTACAACTATGATTTCACCAATTTTACATTTACCTCAGACTGCTGGTTCACACCTTAACCATACAGTAACAACCATAGCTTTCCCCAGACACCTACAGTAACAGCCATGGCTTTCCATAGACACCTACAGTAACAACCATGGCTTTCCCCAGACACCTACAATAACAACCATGGCTTTCCCCAGACACCTACAGTAACAACCATGGCTTTCCCCAGACAACTACAGTAACAACTATGGCTTTCCACAGACACCTACAGTAACAGCCATGGCTTTCCCCAGACACCTACAGTAACAAACATGGCTTTCCCCAGACACCTACAGTAACAACCATGGCTTTCCCCAGACACCTACAGTAACAGCCATGGCTTTCCACAGACACCTACAGTAACAACCATGGCTTTCCACAGACACCTACAGTAACAACCATGGCTTTCCACAGACACTTACAGTAACAACCATGGCTTTCCACAGAAATCTACAGTAACAACCATGGCTTTCCCCAGACACCTACAGTAACAAGCATGGCTTTCCCCAGACACCTACAGTAACAACTATGGCTTTGCACAGACACCTACAGTAACAGCCATGGCTTTCCCCAGACACCTACAGTAACAACCATGGCTTTCCACAGACACCTACAGTAACAGCCATGGCTTTTCACAGACACCTACAGTAACTGCCATGGCTTTCCCCAGACATCTACAGTAACAACCGAGGCATTTCACATACACCTACAAAATCTGTCACATAAATTGGAATGTCAGAGGTGTGAGTCTTACTCCATCTTACCTGCTCACATAATGTAAAACAGGAATCCACCCATCTGTCACCGTAACCCTCTGTTCCATGCTCAGTGTCTACCCCATCTGTGTCACCCCTGTCTGTCTGCCATTCCCCTTTATAATGTAAGCTCTCACAAGCAGGGACCTCTTCCGTCATGTGCTTTTCCTTCCTTTACTTATATTGTTATCTACTCTATACTCCTCATAACAGCACCTAACCCGTGACTACTGTTGCAGCAATGTCTATATACCATGTACTTGTCCTGCAATGTCTTATACTGTATGTCAGTGTTTTCTTGTTCTGTTCAACTGTTTTTATTTACTGTTTCTGTACTTTGTTTTTTTACTTGTTAGGCGCTGCGGAACCCTTGTGTCGCCATATAAATAAAGGATAATAATAATAATAATAATAATAATAATAATAATAATAATAATAATAATAATAATAATAATAATAATTATAATATACTAATGATTATGTAGTATACTAATGATGATGTAGTAGATGATGTAGTATACTAATGATGATGTAATAGATGATGTAGTATACTAATGATTATGTAGTAGATGATGTAGTATACTAATGATGATGTAGTAGATGATGTAGTATGATAATAATGATGTAGTAGATGATGTAGTATACTAATGATGATGTAGTAGATGATGTAGTATACTTCTGATGATGTAGTAGATGATGTAGTAGATTATGTAGTATACTTATGATGATGTAGTAGATTATGTAGTATACTTATGATGATGTAGTAGATGATGTAGTATACTTCTGATGATGTAGTAGATGATGTAGTATACTAATAATGATGTAGTAGATGATGTAGTATACTAATAATGATGTAGTAGATTATGTAGTATACTTCTGATGATGTAGTAGATGATGTAGTATACTAATAATGATGTAGTAGATGATGTAGTATACTAATGATGATGTAGTAGATGATGTAGTAGATGATGCAGTAAACTAATGATGATGTAGTAGATGATGCAGTATACTAATGATGATGTAGTAGATGATGTAGTATACTAATGATGATGTAGTAGATGAAGCAGTATACTAATGATGATGTAGTATACTAATGATGATGTAGTAGATGATGTAGTAGATGATGCAGTAAACTAATGATGATGTAGTAGATGATGTAGTAGATGATGCAGTAAACTAATGATGATGTAGTAGATGATGCTGTATACTAATGATGATGTAGTAGATGATGTAGTATACTAATGATGATGTAGTAGATGATGTAGTATACTAATGATGATATAGTAGATGATGTAGTATACTAATGATGATGTAGTAGATGATGTAGTATACTAATGATGATGTAGTAGATGATGTAGTAGATGATGCAGTAAACTAATGATGATGTAGTAGATGATGTAGTAGATGATGTAGATGATGCAGTAAACTAATGATGATATAGTAGATGATGTAGTAGATGATGTAGTAGATGATGCAGTAAACTAATGATGATGTAGTAGATGATGTAGTAGATGATGTAGTAGATGATGCAGTAAACTAATGATGATGTAGTAGATGATGTAGTAGATGATGTAGTAGATGATGTAGTAAACTAATGATGATGTAGTAGATGATGCAGTAAACTAATGATGATATAGTAGATGATGTAGTAGATGATGTAGTAGATGATGCAGTAAACTAATGAAGATGTAGTAGATGATGTAGTAGATGATGTAGTAAACTAATGATGATGTAGTAGATGATGCAGTAAACTAATGATGATATAGTAGATGATGTAGTAGATGATGTAGTAGATGATGCAGTAAACTAATGAAGATGTAGTAGATGATGTAGTAGATGATGCAGTAAACTAATGATGATGTAGTAGATGATGTAGTAGATGATGTATTATACTAAATATGATGTAGTAGATGATGCAATATACTAATGATGATGTAGTAGATGATGTAGTATACTAATGATGATGTAGTAGATGATGTAGTACACTAATAATGATGTAGTAGATGATGTAGTAGATGATGTAATATACTAATGATGATGCAGTATACTAATGATGATGTAGATGATGTATTATACTAATGATGATGTAGTAGATG
Organism: Taudactylus pleione; assembly: GCA_031769625.1. NCBI lineage: Eukaryota > Metazoa > Chordata > Amphibia > Anura > Myobatrachidae > Taudactylus > Taudactylus pleione. The sequence goes on along the minus strand of JAUIMM010000133.1, from coordinate 335,496 downwards.
ATGCAATATACTAATGATGATGTAGTAGATGATGCAGTATGCTAATGATGATGTAATAGATGATGTAGTATACTAATGATTATGTAGTAGATGATGTAGTATACTAATGTTGATGTAGTAGATGATGTAGTATACTAATGATTATGTAGTAGATGATGTAGTATACTAATGATTATGTAGTATAGTGATGATGATGTAGCAGATGATGTAGTATACTAATGATTATGTAGTATAGTGATGATGATGTAGCAGATGATGTAGTATACTCTCTCATCCTGCCTACTGCATATATTCTATGCATAGACCTTCATACAATCCTGTGTTGTTTATGGTATATATCTGGCCTAGTTTTTGCTCCAACTCAGAGCAAGTTATCTCCTTTGATCAGCAGACCAATTGAGTCAGATGTAGTCTGTCTTAATTAAGGATACCACTCCTTTATATTCAGTATAGGGGCAGCTGGGTTAAAAGCACCAAGTGTTAAAGGCACAAAGTGTGATAACATAACAGTTAATTAAACAGTTGAACAAACATTGACCAACATATAAGGTCATTTCAGATTTAGATACATTTTAAGGAAATCAGTTTTTTAAAGTAACTTACCCAATACTCACCATGTACTACACATTTCTTTTCATCAAAACTATTCTTTATATTTTATCTAAGGAAATAACATCCTTAACTCTCCCTCTATCTCACCTCTCTGTGCTCATTGCAGCCGTTTTGATTCACTCACCTCTAAAACTACTGAGCTTTCTTTTCATCATACATTGACTATTACAACCTCATTGTGTCACTATAAAAAACTTTTACGCACCTCCTACAACTATATCTACTTCTCCATCCTCCTGCTTTTATTATCTGGTGACATATCACCAAATCCAGGCCCCACACACATACAGCAGATTTAACTATGGAATAAATACCCTGCAAATCTCACATGTCCCCCATCACACTCCAAATCAATAAATATGCCTTATGAAATCCACACTCTATCACTACTTATCATCATTTTACATCTAAACATCTGTTTACAACTATGATTTCACCAATTTTACATTTACCTCAGACTGCTGGTTCACACCTTAACCATACAGTAACAACCATAGCTTTCCCCAGACACCTACAGTAACAGCCATGGCTTTCCATAGACACCTACAGTAACAACCATGGCTTTCCCCAGACACCTACAATAACAACCATGGCTTTCCCCAGACACCTACAGTAACAACCATGGCTTTCCCCAGACAACTACAGTAACAACTATGGCTTTCCACAGACACCTACAGTAACAGCCATGGCTTTCCCCAGACACCTACAGTAACAAACATGGCTTTCCCCAGACACCTACAGTAACAACCATGGCTTTCCCCAGACACCTACAGTAACAGCCATGGCTTTCCACAGACACCTACAGTAACAACCATGGCTTTCCACAGACACCTACAGTAACAACCATGGCTTTCCACAGACACTTACAGTAACAACCATGGCTTTCCACAGAAATCTACAGTAACAACCATGGCTTTCCCCAGACACCTACAGTAACAAGCATGGCTTTCCCCAGACACCTACAGTAACAACTATGGCTTTGCACAGACACCTACAGTAACAGCCATGGCTTTCCCCAGACACCTACAGTAACAACCATGGCTTTCCACAGACACCTACAGTAACAGCCATGGCTTTTCACAGACACCTACAGTAACTGCCATGGCTTTCCCCAGACATCTACAGTAACAACCGAGGCATTTCACATACACCTACAAAATCTGTCACATAAATTGGAATGTCAGAGGTGTGAGTCTTACTCCATCTTACCTGCTCACATAATGTAAAACAGGAATCCACCCATCTGTCACCGTAACCCTCTGTTCCATGCTCAGTGTCTACCCCATCTGTGTCACCCCTGTCTGTCTGCCATTCCCCTTTATAATGTAAGCTCTCACAAGCAGGGACCTCTTCCGTCATGTGCTTTTCCTTCCTTTACTTATATTGTTATCTACTCTATACTCCTCATAACAGCACCTAACCCGTGACTACTGTTGCAGCAATGTCTATATACCATGTACTTGTCCTGCAATGTCTTATACTGTATGTCAGTGTTTTCTTGTTCTGTTCAACTGTTTTTATTTACTGTTTCTGTACTTTGTTTTTTTACTTGTTAGGCGCTGCGGAACCCTTGTGTCGCCATATAAATAAAGGATAATAATAATAATAATAATAATAATAATAATAATAATAATAATTATAATATACTAATGATTATGTAGTATACTAATGATGATGTAGTAGATGATGTAGTATACTAATGATGATGTAATAGATGATGTAGTATACTAATGATTATGTAGTAGATGATGTAGTATACTAATGATGATGTAGTAGATGATGTAGTATACTAATGATGATGTAGTAGATGATGTAGTATGATAATAATGATGTAGTAGATGATGTAGTATACTAATGATGATGTAGTAGATGATGTAGTATACTTCTGATGATGTAGTAGATGATGTAGTAGATTATGTAGTATACTTATGATGATGTAGTAGATTATGTAGTATACTTATGATGATGTAGTAGATGATGTAGTATACTTCTGATGATGTAGTAGATGATGTAGTATACTAATAATGATGTAGTAGATGATGTAGTATACTAATAATGATGTAGTAGATTATGTAGTATACTTCTGATGATGTAGTAGATGATGTAGTATACTAATAATGATGTAGTAGATGATGTAGTATACTAATGATGATGTAGTAGATGATGTAGTAGATGATGTAGTAGATGATGCAGTAAACTAATGATGATGTAGTAGATGATGCAGTATACTAATGATGATGTAGTAGATGATGTAGTATACTAATGATGATGTAGTAGATGAAGCAGTATACTAATGATGATGTAGTATACTAATGATGATGTAGTAGATGATGTAGTAGATGATGCAGTAAACTAATGATGATGTAGTAGATGATGTAGTAGATGATGCAGTAAACTAATGATGATGTAGTAGATGATGCTGTATACTAATGATGATGTAGTAGATGATGTAGTATACTAATGATGATGTAGTAGATGATGTAGTATACTAATGATGATATAGTAGATGATGTAGTATACTAATGATGATGTAGTAGATGATGTAGTATACTAATGATGATGTAGTAGATGATGTAGTAGATGATGCAGTAAACTAATGATGATGTAGTAGATGATGTAGTAGATGATGTAGATGATGCAGTAAATTAATGATGATATAGTAGATGATGTAGTAGATGATGTAGTAGATGATGCAGTAAACTAATGATGATGTAGTAGATGATGTAGTAGATGATGTAGTAGATGATGCAGTAAACTAATGATGATGTAGTAGATGATGTAGTAGATGATGTAGTAGATGATGTAGTAAACTAATGATGATGTAGTAGATGATGCAGTAAACTAATGATGATATAGTAGATGATGTAGTAGATGATGTAGTAGATGATGCAGTAAACTAATGAAGATGTAGTAGATGATGTAGTAGATGATGTAGTAAACTAATGATGATGTAGTAGATGATGCAGTAAACTAATGATGATATAGTAGATGATGTAGTAGATGATGTAGTAGATGATGCAGTAAACTAATGAAGATGTAGTAGATGATGTAGTAGATGATGCAGTAAACTAATGATGATGTAGTAGATGATGTAGTAGATGATGTATTATACTAAATATGATGTAGTAGATGATGCAATATACTAATGATGATGTAGTAGATGATGTAGTATACTAATGATGATGTAGTAGATGATGTAGTACACTAATAATGATGTAGTAGATGATGTAGTAGATGATGTAATATACTAATGATGATGCAGTATACTAATGATGATGTAGATGATGTATTATACTAATGATGATGTAGTAGATGATGCAATATACTAATGATGATGTAGTAGATGATGCAGTATGCTAATGATGATGTAATAGATGATGTAGTATACTAATGATTATGTAGTAGATGATGTAGTATACTAATGTTGATGTAGTAGATGATGTAGTATACTAATGATTATGTAGTAGATGATGTAGTATACTAATATTTATGTAGTATAGTGATGATGATGTAGCGGATGATGTAGTATACTAATGATTATGTAGTATAGTGATGATGATGTAGCAGATGATGTAGTATACTCTCTCATCCTGCCTACTGCATATATTCTATGCATAGACCTTCATACAATCCTGTGTTGTTTATGGTATATATCTGGCCTAGTTTTTGCTCCAACTCAGAGCAAGTTATCTCCTTTGATCAGCAGACCAATTGAGTCAGATGTAGTCTGTCTTAATTAAGGATACCACTCCTTTATATTCAGTATAGGGGCAGCTGGGTTAAAAGCACCAAGTGTTAAAGGCACAAAGTGTGATAACATAACAGTTAATTAAACAGTTGAACAAACATTGACCAACATATAAGGTCATTTCAGATTTAGATACATTTTAAGGAAATCAGTTTTTTAAAGTAACTTACCCAATACTCACCATGTACTACACATTTCTTTTCATCAAAACTATTCTTTATATTTTATCTAAGGAAATAACATCCTTAACTCTCCCTCTATCTCACCTCTCTGTGCTCATTGCAGCCGTTTTGATTCACTCACCTCTAAAACTACTGAGCTTTCTTTTCATCATACATTGACTATTACAACCTCATTGTGTCACTATAAAAAACTTTTACGCACCTCCTACAACTATATCTACTTCTCCATCCTCCTGCTTTTATTATCTGGTGACATATCACCAAATCCAGGCCCCACACACATACAGCAGATTTAACTATGGAATAAATACCCTGCAAATCTCACATGTCCCCCATCACACTCCAAATCAATAAATATGCCTTATGAAATCCACACTCTATCACTACTTATCATTATTTTACATCTAAACATCTGTTTACAACTATGATTTCACCAATTTTACATTTACCTCAGACTGCTGGTTCACACCTTAACCATACAGTAACAACCATAGCTTTCCCCAGACACCTACAGTAACAGCCATGGCTTTCCATAGACACCTACAGTAACAACCATGGCTTTCCCCAGACACCTACAGTAACAACCATGGCTTTCCCCAGACACCTACAGTAACAACCATGGCTTTCCCCAGACAACTACAGTAACAACTATGGCTTTCCACAGACACCTACAGTAACAGCCATGGCTTTCCCCAGACACCTACAGTAACAAACATGGCTTTCCCCAGACACCTACAGTAACAACCATGGCTTTCCCCAGACACCTACAGTAACAGCCATGGCTTTCCACAGACACCTACAGTAACAACCATGGCTTTCCACAGACACCTACAGTAACAACCATGGCTTTCCACAGACACTTACAGTAACAACCATGGCTTTCCACAGAAATCTACAGTAACAACCATGGCTTTCCCCAGACACCTACAGTAACAAGCATGGCTTTCCCCAGACACCTACAGTAACAACTATGGCTTTGCACAGACACCTACAGTAACAGCCATGGCTTTCCCCAGACACCTACAGTAACAACCATGGCTTTCCACAGACACCTACAGTAACAGCCATGGCTTTTCACAGACACCTACAGTAACTGCCATGGCTTTCCCCAGACACCTACAGTAACAACCGAGGCATTTCACATACACCTACAAAATCTGTCACATAAATTGGAATGTCAGAGGTGTGAATCTTACTCCATCTTACCTGCTCACATAATGTAAAACAGGAATCCACCCATCTGTCACCGTAACCCTCTGTTCCATGCTCAGTGTCTACCCCATCTGTGTCACCCCTGTCTGTCTGCCCTTCCCCTTTATAATGTAAGCTCTCACAAGCAGGGACCTCTTCCGTCATGTGCTTTTCCTTCCTTTACTTATATTGTTATCTACTCTATACTCCTCATAACAGCATCTAACCCGTGACTACTGTTGCAGCATTGTCTATATACCATGTACTTGTCCTGCAATGTCTTATACTGTATGTCAGTGTTTTCTTGTTCTGTTCAACTGTTTTTATTTACTGTTTCTGTACTTTGTTTTTTTACTTGTTAGGCGCTGCGGAACCCTTGTGTCGCCATATAAATAAAGGATAATAATAATAATAATAATAATAATAATAATAATAATAATTATAATATACTAATGATTATGTAGTATACTAATGATGATGTAGTAGATGATGTAGTATACTAATGATGATGTAATAGAAGATGTAGTATACTAATGATTATGTAGTAGATGATGTAGTATACTAATGATGATGTAGTAGATGATGTAGTATACTAATGATGATGTAGTAGATGATGTAGTATGATAATAATGATGTAGTAGATGATGTAGTATACTAATGATGATGTAGTAGATGATGTAGTATACTTCTGATGATGTAGTAGATGATGTAGTAGATTATGTAGTATACTTATGATGATGTAGTAGATTATGTAGTATACTTATGATGATGTAGTAGATGATGTAGTATACTTATGATGATGTAGTAGATGATGTAGTATACTAATAATGATGTAGTAGATGATGTAGTATACTAATAATGATGTAGTAGATTATGTAGTATACTTCTGATGATGTAGTAGATGATGTAGTATACTAATAATGATGTAGTAGATGATGTAGTATACTAATGATGATGTAGTAGATGATGTAGTACACTAATAATGAAGTAGTAGATGATGTAGTATACTTCTGATGATGTAGTAGATGATGTAGTATACTAATAATGATGTAGTAGATGATGTAGTATACTAATGATGATGTAGTAGATTTTGTAGTATACTAATGATGATGTAGTAGATGATGTAGTATACTAATGATGATTTAGTAGATGATGTAGTATACTAATGATGATGTAGTAGATGATGTAGTAGACTAATAATGATGTAGTAGATGATGGAGTATACTAATAATGATGTAGTATACTAATGATGATGTAGTAGATGATGTAGTATACTAATGATGATGTAGTAGATGATGTAGTATACTAATGATGATGTAGTAGATGATAGAGTATACTAATAATGATGTAGTATACTAATGATGATGTAGTAGATGATGTAGTATACTAAAAATGATGTTGTATACTAATGATTATGTAGTATACTAATGATGCTGTAGTAGATGATGTAGTAGATGATGTAGTATACTAATGATGATGTAATAGATGATGTAGTATACTAATAATGATGTAGTATACTAATGATGATGTAGTATACTAATGATGATGTAGTAGATGATGTAGTATACTAAAAATGATGTTGTATACTAATGATTATGTAGTATACTAATGAAGCTGTAATAGATGATGTATTATACTAATGATGATGTAATAGATGATGTACTGTAGTATACTAATGATGATATAGTAGATGATGCAGTATACTAATGATGATGTAATAGATGATGTATTATACTAATGATGATGTAATAGATGATGTAGTAGATGATGTAGTATACTAATAATGATGGCTGTTGCCGTGGATGGAAAAATTAGTGGGCAGATCTGCATTACTTCTGGGGCTGCACAGATCCTGGCACTGGCCCTATGGAAATGCACATTAGTGTCCAAATAACATTCAGCCCCTAAGAGAGACACCTGCCTGAAGCAGAGGGAAAATTAGGCTTAGATACAAGATAACTCTGGGCTATGATAAGATCGTGTTAATACATATGATATATATATATATATATATATATATACAGTCACGGTGGTGTGAGAGTGACTTTTGTCACATTATTCATACATTGGGTTTTGTATTTTAGTTCTGAGCTGTCAGTTGTATACTTTAGGTCTAACCCAAGCAGAGCAAATCACATACTGCTCCTGTATAAATTGCTTTAGTGTATTTTGTTGACATTGTCGTACTGACTATGTCAACATTCATCTCTGAATTTTGACAACACTATCCATTGGGTCCAGCGGTGACTTACTTTGTTTAGTAGGTATGGCAGCCTAACCCTCCCCTTAGTGCCTTACCCTGACCCTCCCATCCCATAGCCTAACCCTCCTACTAGTGCCTTACCCTGACCCTCCCATCCCATAGCCTAACCCTCCTACCCTATTATAGAGCAGCAAAACCCTCCCCTTCGTGCCTTACCCTGACCTTCCCATCCTGCAGCTTAACCCTCCCACTAGTGCCATACCCTGACCTTCCCATCCTGCAGCTAAACCCTCCCACTAGTGCCATACCCTGACCTTCCCATCATGCAGCCTAATCTACCCACTAGTGCCATACCCTGACCCTCCCATCCTGCAGTCTAACCTACCCACTAGTGTCTTACCCTGAGCCTCCCACCCCACAGCCTAACACTGCCACTAGTGCTTTACCCTAACGCCCCCATTCAGTAGCCTAACCCTTGCACTAGTGCCTTACAATGACCCTCCCATCTCTTGCAGCCCAACTCTTCCACTAGTGTCTTACCTTGACTCGCCCATCCCTCAGGCTAACTCTGACCCTCCCATTCCACAGCCTAATGCTCCCACTAGTGCCTTACCCTGACCATCCCATTCCATAGCCTAACCCTACACTTAGTGCCTTACCCTGACCCTCCCATTCCATAGCCTAACCCTACACTTAGTGCCATACCCTGACCCTCCCATCATGCAGCCTAACCTACCCACTAGTGCCATACCCTGACCCTCCCACCCCACAGCCTAACACTGCCACTAGTGCTTTTCCCTAATGCCCCCATTCAGTAGCCTAACCCTTGCACTAGTGCCTTATAATGACCCTCCCATCTTTTGCAGCCAAACTCTCCCACTAGTGTCTTACCCTGACTCGCCCATCCCTCAGGCTAACTCTGACCATCCCATTCCATAGCCTAACCCTACACTTAGTGCCTTACCCTGACCCTCCCATCCCACAGCATAACCCTACACTTAGTGCCTTACCCTGACCCTTCCATCCCACAGCATAACCCTCCCACTAGTGCCTTACCCTGACCCTCCCATCCCACAGCATACCCCTACCACTAGAGCCTTACCCTGACCCTCCCATCCCACAGCCTTACCCTCCCACTAGAGCCTTACCCTGACCCTCCCATCCCACAGCATAACCCTACACTTAGTGCCTTACCCTGACCCTCCCATCCCACAGCATAACCCTCCCACTAAAGAATAACCCTGACCATGCAATCCCACAGCCTAACCCTCCCACTAGAACCTTACCCTGACCCTCCCCTTCCACAGTCTAACACTCCCACTAGTGCCTTACGCTGACCATCCCATTCCACAGCCTAACCCTACACTTAGTGCCTTACCCTGACCCTCCCATCCAGCATCCAGATCCAACCACTAGTGCCATACCCTGACCCTCCTATCCCACAGCCTTCCCAGTAGTGCCTTACCCTGACCCTACCATCCCACAGCCTAACCCTCCCACTATTGCCTTACCCTGAGCCCCCATTCAGCAGCCTAACACTCCCCAAGGTGCCCTAACCTGACCTTCTTATCCCACAGCCTAACACTACCACTACTGTTTTACCCTGACCCTCCCGTCCCACAGCATGAACCTCCCACTAGTGTCTAACCCTGACCCTGCCATCCCGCAGCCTAACCCTCCAACTAGTGCCATACCTTGACCCTATCATCCTGGACCTAACCTTCCACTAGTACTTTACCCTGACTCTCCCATTCCACAGCAAAACCCTCCCAATAGTGCATTTCCTTGACCATCCCATTCCACAGCCTAACCCTACACTTAGTGCCTTACCCTGACCCTCCCATCCAGCAGCCTGATCCACCCACTAGTGTCTTACTCTGACCCTCCCATCCCACAGTATAACCCTCCCACTAGTGCCTTACCCTGACCCTTTCATTTCGCAGCCTAACCTCCCACTAGTGCCTTACCCCAATCTCCCCATTCAGCAGTCTAACCCTTCCACTAGTGCCTTACCCTGACCCTCCCATCCAGCAGCCTGATCCACCCACTAGTGTCTTACTCTGACCCTCCCATCAAGCAGCCTGATCCACCCACTAGTGTCTTACTCTGATCCTCCCATCCAGCAGCCTAACACACCCCTTAGTACCTTTACCCTGACCCTAATATCCCACAGCCTATCCCTCTCACAAGTGCCATACCCTGACCTGCTCATCCCTCAGGCTAACCCTGACCCTCCCATTCCACAGTATAACCCTCCCACTAGTGTTTTACCCTGACCCTCTAATCCCACAGTATAACCCTCCCACTAGTGCCTTACCCTGACCCTTTCATTTCGCAGCCTAACCTCCCACTAGTGCCTTACCCCAATCTCCTCATTCAGCAGTCTAACCCTTCCACTAGTGCTTTACCCTTACCCTCCCATCTCTTGCAGCCTAACCCTCTAACTAGTGCCAGTCAGTAAGTAAGTGTAAGACTAATGCATATTTTATCATTATCTATAAACACCTGGATCACGTATAGCTCGTATAGATGTGTATTCTGAAATTTATCATACAATATTTTTGTTTCGTGCATTGAAATTCTGCACACTAACAAATACCTGACCAAGGCTACAATACAGGAACAACAATAAAGAAATGCATTCAGTAGACAGAATAATAGGTATCATCATCCCAGTGATTACTTCTAACATCTTCTTCACTGTACATTTACCATAGAGACACTAATCAGTGATTGCCAGGGTGACAATGTAACACACTCTTTCTGTTCTGTTTTGTTCTCACAGTGTGACAATAGCTGGTCAGGAGGATCAGTTGTTTCTGGGCTAGGACTACACCTGCAATTTCAAGGTAATACTAACACGTAAAGCAGAGTTTATGTGTGTTTAGGGCATCATTGTCTTCTGCAAGAAGTTGGGTCCATTAGAAGTGCTGTGCATTCGCTGAGCCGGACACTCAGGGCGTGACGCAGAGCCACACTCAGGGCGTGACGCAGAGCCACACTCAGGGCGTGACGCAGAGCCACACTCAGGGCAATGCTAAATATACAGATGTTACAGGAGGCATCTTCTATACATAGACACCTCCTACTGGCATCTCTGATCCACTGCTGCATCTAAGGACACAGCATCGGACCAACTCAGTGAATATGGGACATCTGAGTAACACTCAGGTGAAATCACACTGCCAGGGTCACTGGATTTAGTATGCCTAGAAAGCAAGGCCAACATGCCCATTTTCTGGAATACTGCCCATTGCCACCCTGTCATCACCCCCAAACTCCAGCAGCATGTCACTCATGTTGGTGTTTTTGTGGTACTGCAAGATGCATTGCTGGACCTGCGGCACATACGCAGATCAGCAAAAATTGTCAAACTGCAAAAATATCGCTCCAGCGTACAACTATGAATTAGTCCCGCAGAGCAGCAGTATCAGCAGAGCAGCAGTATCATCAGAACAGCAGTATCAGAAGAGCAGCAGTATCAGCAGAACATCAGTATAAGCATAACATCAGTATCAACAGAGCAGCAGAGCAGCAGTATCAGCAGAGCAGCAGTAACAGCAGAACAGCAGTATCAGCAGAACAGCAGTATCAGCAGAACAGCAGTATAAGCATAACATCAGTATCAACAGAGCAGCAGTATCAGCAGAGCAGCAGTATCAGAAGAGCAGCAGTATCAGCAGAGCAGCAGTATCAGCATAACATCAGTATCAACAGAGCAGCAGAGCAGCAGTATCAGCAGAGCAGCAGTAACAGCAGAACAGCAGTATCAGCAGAACATCAGTATAAGCATAACATCAGTATCAACAGAGCAGCAGTATCAGCAGAGCAGCAGTATCAGCAGAGCAGCAGAGCAGCAGTATCAGCAGAGCAGCAATATCAGCAGAGCAGCAGTATCAGCAGAGCAGCAGTATCAGCAGAGCAGTAATATCAGCAGAGCAGCAGTATCAGCAGAGCAGCAATATCAGCAGAGCAGCAGTATCAGCAGAGCAGCAGTAACAGCAGAACAGCAGTATCAGCATTATCTCTGTGGACTGATTCAGCATGGCCTGCAGCCCAATCTCCAGTTACTAATAAATTAGTGCAACTGGGAGGCAATGAGGTGGCTGCACATAGCATGGGCATTGTTGGGTCATGGGTGTGTAGATAGAATAGTAGGCTGATCAGTAATGAGCCTCTGGAGAGTGCCAGGGAGATATGTATCACCAGGGACAGCGCTGGTTACAATACGCACTAGTGATGATGAAGGTAACCTTCACAAGCAGACTGTAGGGGCAGAGCAGCCTCACATATCCATCCAACATCATAACTGCCAACATTGTTCTGTCTACATTATGACTACATCCCATCTGAGTGTGTAACAACACCATAAAGGGTGGAATATGACAGATTGTAAATACAATGTCCTGTGTGGCGTCAATGTCCTGTGTTGGGTTCTTTGTGGGCACTTATCCCATTGGACGTGGCATTGTTACTGCCATAGCTTGTGCGGCTTCCTCCAAACTTTTTCATTTAGAAGACCCACCTTAGAGATACAGAGAAATGTTGGTATGGCCACCATTGCAGCATCACCAACCAGGGGCCAGCAGTTATTGTTCCTTACCTACATTTACATATGTAGCTGAGATACTTACACTTAGTATTTAAGGGGAAGAGGCTTGTGTCTCCCTTTTCTCACCACTATACAGGGCACCCATCTGTGCCATCCTCTGAGGGGCACTTCTGTAGTGCTGATAAAGCACTCAATGTATGGACTATGCACATGAACTAATGAACATTGGACCCGATTCAGTCCCGCTCGCCAGGATGCGTTCGCATGCAGCCAGCCGATGTTTGCAATCTGCACATGCGTACGCATCGCAGTGCCCATGCGCAAACCAGTGCGAGTGATCTGGAAGCGTTCGCTCGCTGCGAATAGACAGCCCGGTAGAATGAGTGACAGGAGAAGCCATTTGTGGGTGGTGACAGGGGCTGGCCACTAGAAACGGGGGAATAGAAGTGCGAACACAGGCGTGCATAATTAAGAGGCAGTGTCATAGTACACGTCACTTGGCTGAATTTTACACTGACGCGCTTGCAGTGCTTGCGGTAGGGTATAATCAACCACAAGCGCTGCGCTCGCTTCTGATGGTACTCGATGTTATCGATCGTTGCATACACTTCCTGGAGAAGACGCGCGCAAGTGGGCATTTTAAGACAGGCTGGTGGGCATCTGCATACATAGCGGGCTTGCTAATGCCTTACCAAGCGATCGCCTGCCTTGCCGAATTTGCATACTCATCTAGCGGGCGGGTCTAAATCGGGCCCATAGTGCACACAGCGCCATGTTACAGAATATATTATTGTGTGCTCTCTTTTCCATAATGCATGTATCTATATTACGGAGGGCGTAGTTGTGACTATTATAATCCCTTGCTATTGCTGGATAGTAGGATACTAATCAGAGAGATGACATCGGGTTTGTATTATGTAGAGGGGCTTCATATACAATTGTTTGTTATTCCATGTTAATCTGCATTAATGCAGTGTCATAAACATGATAAAAACCATCAAGGTGTTCATGGTAACATTCCCTCTGGGAGGAGAAGAATGGTGATTACTAATGGTCTCTATCTAACACAGAACAGAAGGTTCCTCACGATGGGCTGATTCAGAGCTGGACCCAATTACAGCGTCTCTATGCTGATGTCACAAACCAATAGTCTCCTTACTGGGATGCCCAGGGACTGCCGCTGTGCAAATTAAGATGCAGCATTGGTAACACCATTGAATATTTCACCTATCCTATGGCAGGTGCAATTTATCTTTCGGAACGTGGCCACTGGTGTCCATGCAACCGAGTCTTTAGACTTAATGGCAACTCATTGTTCTCTTCAGGGACTGTCAGTCATAATGCAATGTCAAGAGGTTTAAAGTTAGGTTTGTCAATTTGCCGAAAATTTTCCTTGTTCCTTGGCTGCAATGTAGAGATATCATGTGTTCTCCTCCTGCCCCAGAAGGTATCTGTAAGGATTTTTACTTGGTTGAATATGTGTTTGGTGTTGTACACTCCACAGGACATTGACACCACACAGGACATTGTATTTACAATCTGTCATATTCCACCCTTTATGGTGTTGTTACACACTCACCTGTTGAGTAAGAAGCATGGCAGGAGTAAGCAGAGGTGGATCTTCTGGGTCATTACAAACCAAAGTCAAGGATGTGGTACTGACCAATGTGTATTGTGGTGGGAATGTAGACACTGATCTGTGGTTACTAGCGCTAATTTGTCACTTTCAGGAATTTCCAATCTGCTTAGTATAAGAACTCAGGCCCTGTGAGCCATGAGGTGTATTTATGGAGACTGGCTGTGACCGCTCTTGTATTGTGGGCTGCAGGGTTGTGAATAGTGGATACAAAGTGCCACTATTTTGGATTGGTGATCTCCTGATCTGTAACACCCAATTGTTGACATAAAGTTGGTATTATCTGGTCTTGATGAATATGTAGCCTAATGCTACTTTACTGTCCGCTAAATCACCAGGTAGTACTAGAGCACAAAGTTCCAGTCTGGGTACCGTCTGCTCTGGATGTGGTGATAACTTTGCTTTGTTGATAACATCCAATGTGATATTTAGGGGCCTATTCATTAATACCTAACTAGCCTTGGAGGTGATTAGGTATAGTGCTCGCATGGAGTTGTACCTAATTACTGGAGGGATTCATCATTCCTCCTCCCCATAACTATCTATTCCGAAAAGCTGTCATTTTTTTGATGGTACCTTTCCCTGCCAGCTCTAACTTACCGCAGCTGTAATCAGTGCTGCGCATGCGCTGTTATGTTCACCAAAGCGGTGCGTACGCTATACTGATTAAAGCTGACCGGGTCACAGTGCAGGATGGGAGACCAGCTGACCGGAGCCACGGAGGACATCACCGAAGCACCGCTCACCAGAGGTAAGTGAAATTAAGGGGGGGCGCGATCGTGGGGGGGGGTAGCATAAAATACAGTGAAAAGGCTGCGCGGAGGATTCGCAGGGACAGAGCCTTATCGCAAGCTATGTCCCTGCGAGGGGTTTTTTAATAAAATCCTGTGATATTGCCTGAATTCACAATGCGGATTGTAGTAAATAGAGCCCATGACACCTCTCAAATATTTGGGCTATGAAATAGAGTAAGATACTGTAACTCTCATCTCTGAAAATCGCATTTAAGTACCTGCAGCCTGTTGTTGGGTAGGTGATGATTCTGTGCTGTTACTGGTAGAGGAGCAGCCTGTTGTTAGGTAGGTGATGTCTCTGGGCTGTAGCTGGTAGAGGAGCAACCTGTTGTTGGGTAGGTGATATCTCTGGGCTGTAGCTGGTAGAGGAGCAGCCTGTTGTTGGGTAGGTGATGTTTCTGTGCTGTTACTGGTAGAGGAGCAGCGTGTTGATGGGTAGGTGATGTTTCTGTGCTGTTACTGGTAGAGGAGCAGCCTGTTGTTGGGTAGGTGATGTTTCTGGGCTGTTACTGGTAGAGGAGCAGCCTGTTGTTGGGTAGGTGATGTTCCTGGGCTGTAGCTGGTAGAGGAGCAACCTGTTGTTGGGTAGGTGATGTTTCTGTGCTGTAGCTGGTAGAGGTGCAGCCTGTTGTTGGGTAGGTGATGTCTCTGGGCTGTAGCTGGTAGAGGAGCAGCCTGTTGTTAGGTAGGTGATGTCTCTGGGCTGTAAGTGGTAGAGGAGCAGCCTGTTGTTGGGTAGGTGATGTTTCTGTGCTGTACCTGGTAGAGGAGCAGCCTGTTATTAGGTAGGTGATGTTTCTGTGCTGTAGCTGGTAGAGGAGCAGCCTGTTGTTGGGTAGGTGATGTTTCTGGGCTGTTACTGGTAGAGGAGCAGCCTGTTGTTAGGTAGGTGATGTCTCTGGGCTGTAGCTGGTAGAGGAGCAACCTGTTTTTGGGTAGGTGATGTTCCTGGGCTGTAGCTGGTATAGGGGCAGCCTGTTGTTGGGTCGGTGATGTTTCTCTGCTGTTACTGGTAGAGGAGCAGTGTGTTGTTGGGTAGGTGATGTTTCTGTGCTGTTACTGGTAGAGGAGCAGCCTGTTGTTGGGTAGGTGATGTTCCTGGGCTGTAGCTGGTAGAGGAGCAGCCTGTTGTTGGGTAGGTGATGTTTCTGGGCTGTAGCTGGTAGAGGTGCAGCCTGTTGTTGGGTAGGTGATGTTTCTGGGCTGTAAGTGGTAGAGGTGCAGCCCAGCTATTTGCCCTCATCTTTGTTCTCCATTATTTCCAATAGTAGTTTGCACTTGATGGACATTCCCATCCAATGAGCCTTCTTTGTCCTCTGGAAATCCGTGTACACAGACATGGCTGACACCCCCCATCTTATAATTTGCAGTCTCATCGCTGCCCTTAAATGCCATCTCTATGTCATTCATGCTGCAGCATTTGTGTCATTGCGAGCGTCAGCGCAGCCCCAGATCTGCACATGTGCACTGCGGATTCTCAGGCTTGCCTACCCTCCCTATTTGGTCGGGAGCCTCCCGAATATCGGGTGCCGGTCCCGACCCCCCGGAAAGGCAGGCAAGCCTCCCGGCTGCCGCCTGACCCCCCCCCCAACTACTACAAGAAACCCCCGCAGCGGGGGGCCCGATGACGCGATTTGCGCTGAATCGCATCATCGTGGCTCCGCCCCCAGTTTCACAATGCCAATATCGTGGCTCCGCCCCTAAAACGGCATCATCGCCCGGCCACGCCCCCACTGTGCACAGACATTCAGCTCCCTCCCGAAAGGAGGGAACGGAATGTCGGCATGTATGCGGATTCTTCACTTGCACTGATATAAAAACACGACAGATGCGAGTAAGCGTCAACTTTATGTACATCTCTGGGTTAGGACCAATACTAGAAAATGATTTGCAAAACTCTCTCTGCAATTATCCTACAATGTGTTTCCCATGTTACAGGCTGCTTTCCCAGGAGAGAGGGAGGTAAGGTCTCACATACATAGCTTACACATTATTGGCACTTTTTTAATTGGTTAATTAAAATAATTACAGTGAATTAAAATGATAAAAATTATAGAGGTTGGTAAACGCGCCAATGTGGCCCCAGATCCTTCACTTGATATAGTAATAACCAACAATTAATAATAACATGTGTTTTTCTCTTTCTTACAGCGGCTCAATGTTACAGTAAGTACTTTATACATTCATATTGTTACCTTAGAACAATCACTGTGATAATAATTCACATTACTGTCAGTGATAAAAGATTAAGGGGCCTATTTACTAAGCAGTGTTAGGAGACAAAGTGAAATGAGATAAGGTACCAGCCAATCAGCTCCTAACTGTCATGTCACAGGCTGTGTTTGAAAAATGACAGTTAGGAGCTGATTGGCTGGTACCTTATCTCCTTTCACTCTTTCTACTAACACTGCTTAGTAAATAGACCCCTAATTCACTAGTGAGTTATATGGTAATGCAGTGCTGTGATTGGTGCCTATAGATCAGGTGATTAGGATAGATGCACAGTGCTGTGATTGGTGGCTATATATCAGGTGATTAGGATAGATGCACAGTGCTGTGATTGGTGCCTATAGATCAGGTGATTAGGATAAATACTGTACTCAGTGAATGATTTCATATTTTGCAATATAATTCCAGTCACATTCATAGGAGATGAGTCCTGATGATGTTCTCAGACTGTGGTATTATAAAGACAATGTGTAATGGGATCATATGTTTCCATCGTTACATTGACTATATGTACAGCTGTGAGAACATATAAAACCTTTACAAATATACAACAGAGCATTTCATTTGGATAATTATATTATATACTGTATGTGTCAGGTGCTCCCAGCATCCTACGCCAAGCATACTGCTCTCACAGTCACCTCCCAGCACCAAATTCCCAGCATCCCATTCCCAGCATCCTGCTCCAAGCATCTCACTCCCGTTATCTCACTACCAGCACCTTACTCAAGGTATCCTACTTCCAACACCCTATTCCCAGCATACATCTATACTAGGGGTGTGCATCGGCCACTTTTCGTGTTTTGTGTTTTGGTTTTGGATCTGGATCTTTCTTCGTGTTTTGGATCTGGATTGGTTTTGCCAAAACCACACTTCCGTGTTTTGGGTTCTGGGTTTTGTGTTTTGGATCTGTATTTTTTTGAAAAAAAAAGCATAAAAACAGCTAAAATCACAGAATTTGTGGGTTTTTCTGCTCCTATGCTATTACTAACCTCAATAACAGTAATTTCCACTCATTTCCAGTCTATTGTGAACACCTCACACCTCACAATATTATTTTTAGGCCAAAACGTTGCACCGAGGTAGCTGGATGACTATGCTAAGCGACACGAGTGGGCGTCACAAACACGTGACCCATCTAGGAGTGACACTGCAGTGGCAGACAGGATGGCAGTTTGAAAAACTAGGCCCCAAACAGTACATAATGCAAAGAAAAAAAAGAGGTGCAAGATGGAATTGTCCTTGGGCCCTCCCACCCACCCTTATGTTGTATAAACAGGACATGCACACTTTAACAAACCAATCATTTCAGCGCCAGGGTCTGCCACACGACTGTGGCTGAAATGATTGGTTTGTTTGGGCCACCACAAAACAAGATGGCAATTAATCTGTCCCTGCACAAACTGGCTCTATGGAGGCAAGATGTCATCCTCATCCTCCTCATCCATCGATTCCTCACCCTCTTCAATGTTGTGTACATCCTCATCCTCAGAGTATTAATTCATCCCCCTGGAATCCACCACGACAGGTCCCTCTGTACTTTCTGGAGGCTGGTCTCCCTGGAAAAATTGATAATTAATTTTGATGAACATCATCTTCACCACATTTTGTGGAAGCAACCTCCAACGCCTTTCGCTGACAAGGTTCCCGGCTGCACTAAACACTCTTTCGGAGTACACATGTGAGGTGGGGCAACTCAGGTAAAATAGAGCCAGTTTGTACAGCGGCCTCCAAATTGCCTCTTTTTTCCTGCCAGTACAGTACTGTCTAACATGCCTACTTGGATGCTGTCACTGATGTAATCCTCCACCATTCTGTCAATGGTGGCAGTATCATATGCAGTGACAGTAGACATGTCAGAAATTGTTGGCAGGTCCTTCAGTCCGGACCAGATGTCCAAACTTGGTCCTGCCTACCTTGCATCACCGCCAGCGGGTTGCTTGGGATACCTAAGTTGTTTCCTGGCAGCCCCAGTTGCGGGAGAAAATGATGAAGGATCTGTTGACATGTCAAGTTCTGCTTCAGCTGACAGTGTTTTCACCAGCAGGTCTTTGCACCTCTGCAGGCTTGTGTCGGACAGAAAGAGAGACACCACGTAGGCTTTAAACATAGGATCGAGCACAGTGGCCAAAATGTAGTGGTCTGATTTCAACAGATTGACCACCCTGGAATCCTGGCAAAGCGAATGAAGGGCTTCATCCACAAGTCCCACATGCCGAGTGGAATCGCTGCGTCTTAGCTCCTCCTTCACTTTCTCCAGCAGCTTCTGCAAAAGCCTGATGAGGGGAATGACCTGACTCAAGCTGGCAGTGTCTGAACTGACTTCACGTGTGGCAAGTTCAAAGGGCTGGAGAACCTTGCACAACATGAAAATCATTCTCCACTGCTCTTGAGTCAGGTGCATACCCCCTCCTTTGCCTATGTCATAGGTGGATGTATAGGCTTTAATGGCCTTTTGCTGCACCTCCATCCTTTGAAGCTTATAGAGAGTTGAGTTCCACCATGTCACAACCTCTTGCTTCAGGTGATGGCAGGGCAGGTTCAAGACTGTTTGCTCAAGCTCCAGTCTTCGGCACACAGTCACTGAATGGTGAAAGTGGCCAGAAATTTTTTGGGCCACCCAAAGTGTCTCCTGCATGTCCTTGTTGTGTTTCAGAAAATTCTGCACCACCAAATTTATTGTGTGAGCAAAACTTGGGACATGCTGGAATTTACCCAGATGTAATGCCCACACAATATTGGTGGCATTGTCAGATATCACAAATCCCCATGAGAGTCTAAGTGGGGTAAGCCACTGGGCAATGATTTCCCTCAATTTCTCTAAGAGGTTGTCAGCGGTGTGCCTCTTACTGAAACTGGTGATACACAGGGCCTGATTCTGACCCTCTCACGAGCGCTGTTCGCTCGCAAGCGGGTCGATGGTGCAGAAGTGTGCATGCGCACGATGGAGGGAGCTCCGTTGTGCGCATGTGCAAGACCCGGCGAGCGATGAGGAAGTCGTCGCTCCGGGTCTCGCACCAAAGGGGGCGTGCTGTCGATGGTGAGTGACAGCACGCCCCCTTTGGTGGGCGTGCCGGGGGCGTGGCTGCCAGATGGGGAACGCCCACCATGGGAACGCCTACCATCTGGATCCGGCCCCACTGACATCACTAGTGATGTCAGTGGGAGTGATTTTGGCTCTGATAGAGCCAAAATCACTCTTGGCTTGTGGTCACCGAGACTCTACCGCAGGGTCTCGTCGCAAACCCGATGGTTGCGATGGTCTTGACCATCGCGACCATCATCATGGACGCTCGCTATAGCTGTGGGTGGTAACCCACAGCTATGCGAGCGTCCATGAGGCCTCTCCAAAATGAGGTAGGAGGGCCCTGATTCAGAGCGAGCGCTCTGGTCAGAGCGTTCGTCTCTGAATCAGGCCCACAGTGTATCCTGCCTTGGAACAAGCTGGCATTTCTGAGCTGCTGCTACTGGTGACGCTGCTGTTGCTGCTGCATAAGGTGATACATCTACCCAGTGGGCTGTCACAGTCATATATTCCTTAGTCTGCCCTGTTCCACTTGTCCACATGTCCATGGTTAAGTGGACATTGGGTACAACTGCATTTTTTTGGACACTGAGGACCCTTTTTCTGACGTCTCTGTACATTCCCGGTATCGCCTGTCTAGTGAAGTGAAATCTAGATGGGATTTGTTTCTGGGGACACACTACCTCCATCAATTTTCTAATTCGACTGCACTAATGGCGGATACCAGATGCACATCTAACACCAACCTAGCAGTCATGTCCTCAGTTATCCGCTTTGCTTCAGGATGACTGCTGTCGTACTTCATCCTCCTCGCTAAGTACTGTTGGTGGGTCAATTGCTAAGTACAAGGTGTAGTGGTGTTCCTACTTTCCTCTCTGGGATGATGAATGACTCCCAACAGCGGCAGCAGTAGGCGTAGCAATGCAGGATCCTCCGGAGGAATCCCGGATAGGAGAGTAGTCAGTCAAGCCAATGACATGGCCTGCAGGACTACTTCTGATCCTAACTGAGGAGGAAATTGACAAGGAGGGAGTTGACGGTGTGGTTTGCAGGCGCTTGGATACAACAGGACAAAGGGATTTAGGTGACCCTGGACTGCTTACAGTCTTAGCCAAAGTTTCTGAACTTGACAGTAACTTATGAATGCTCTGCAGGTGGCGTATAAGGGAGGATGTTCCTAGGTGGTTAACGTCCCTACCCCTACTTATCCCACCTTTACATATGGTACATATGACAATAAAAGATCTAATGCATCTATAAATTGCACTCCCCAGTTTACAAATTCACCTAAAAAATATATATGTGAACACCCTGTGAGAAGAGTCACACAAGATAAAACAAAAAAAAATATTATCACCAATGGAACATAATGATGTGCAGACTCCAAATAACGTAGTGGATATCTTCAACTATCCCTCCTGCAACTGAAATGTGGATGTCTTTCCCCTTCTTTTATGCTTATAGCATTTTCCAGTGTAGGAGAAAACATACACAAACAGGAGAAAAAGAATATAGTGTAGTCGTCCTTTACATTAAAAAGATTTAATAATGGCTTACACTTACAAACATAGAAGAAAAAAAGGCATATCTGTATATCCAACACAGGCACACAGCAAGGTCCGTGAGTCTAGAAAGCCAGAAGATAGTAGCAGACAAGAATTCCGGATACCCCATCTGGTAAGGCACCTGGGATTGCAAGGATACCGTCTCCAAACGAGCAGCTTAACGCGTTTCTGACCTTAAAGGTCCTTCATCAAAAGCATGTGATGAAGGACCTTTAAGGTCAGAAACGCGTTAAGCTGCTCATTTGGAGACTACATTATTTGGAGTCTGCACATCATTATGTTCCATTGGTGATTATATATATTTTTTTGTTTTATCTTGTGTGACTCTTCTCACAGGGTGTTCACATATATATTTTTAGGTGAATTTGTCCACTGGGGAGTGCCATTTATAGATGCATTAGATATTTTATTGTCATTTGGTTATTTATTGAGTACCATTTGGGTGTGTACTCTTTTGTACCTCAATAGCTGCACCCCAGTGTTATTGCACATTCATTACTACACCATTTATTCATATGGTACATATGGCAAGACAGTTGTTGTCCGGATTTTAATAGAAATATTGCCAGACCAAAGAGGTAGAATGTTTGGTCTTCTGCCCAGGCATGACCGTGATGGGCTTTTTCATCCCACGGACAACAACTGTCTCAACCGGAGCCTGATTTAAACAAATCTCATCACCATCAGAATCCTCCTCCCAACTTCCTCCTCAGCACCAGCTACACCCGTATCCTCATCCTGTTGTACTTCAACAGTGACATCTTCAATTTGCATATCAGCAAGTGGACTGTGATTGCTCCTTCCAGCACTTGCAGAGGGCATGCAAATGGTGGAAAGAGCCACCTCTTCCCGTCCAGTGTAGGGAAGGTCAGGCATCGCAACTGCCACCACACTTGGACTATCCTTGGGGATTTGTGATATCTTCTTAGAATGCACAGTTCTTCACTGTGCTTTTGCCAGCTTAACTCGTTTAATTTTTGTAGTGGGAGGAGGGCTTCCATCGTTATGTGAAGCTGAACCACTAGTCATGAACATAGGGAAAGACCTTAGCCGTTCCTTGCCACTCCGTGTCATAAATGGCATATTGGCAAGTTTACGTTTCTCCTCAGATGATTTAAATTTATTTTTTAAGGTCATTTACCTGAACTTTGTCATTTGGGATTTTATATGCCCTCTTCTAAGGCATTGGGCATCGGCCTTGGCAGACGAAGTTGATCGCATTTTATCGTCTGTCATGACTAGTGGCAGCAGCTTCAGCACTACGAGGAAGTGGCTCTTGCTCTTTCCCTATTTTATTTTTATCGGACAAATTTTTGTCCTCCATTTATGTGATATTGATATATACTGAACGTGCGGCTAAGGCGCACACAAACACAGAAAAGATTTTTTTTGGATGGAGCGCACATTGGGGGTTACAGCATCCTTCAACAGATGAGCCAGCCAGCCCTTTACTTCTGACACAGGCGCACGCTTGGTGCAACTTTGTTGATGCACATGCGGCTACAGCGTACACAAGTCACAAACACAGAAAAATATTTTTTTTATTTTTTTTTCTTGGATAGAGCACACTTTGGGGGTTATAGCACCCTTCAACTGATGAGCCAGCTGGCCCTTGACTTATGACACAGACGCACACTTGGTGCTGATACTCTGTTGATGCACGTACAGCTACTGCGCACACAATTCACAAACACAGAAAAAAATATATTTTTATTTTATTGGGAGCGCACTTTGGGGGTTACACTACCCTTCAACAGATGAGCCAGCCGGCCCTTCACTTATGACACAGGAGCATGCTTGGCACTGCTACTTTGTTGATGCACGTGCGGCTACTGCGCACACAATTCACAAACACAGAAAAAATATATATTTTTATTTTATTTGGAGCGCACTTTGGGGGTTACACTACCCTTCAACAGATGAGCCAGCCGGCCCTTCACTTATGACACAGGCACACGCTTGGCACTGCTACTTTGTTGATGCACATGCGGCTACTGCGCACACAATTCACAAGCACAGAAAAAAATAATTGTTTTTTTTTGCACTTGGGGGAGCACCCCTGATGGACAGATCACCCCCTGGACAACAATACAGCACCCCTGTAGGATTACAGCCTTAATGCGACACTGCACAGCCCAGCCAGCCCCTATGGACAACAGCAGCACAACACAACCCAGCCAGCACCTATGGACTTTGGAGTGGACACAGGGCCTGATTCAGAGCCGGACACTCTTTCAGAGCGATCGCTCTGAATCAGGGCCCGCCTATTGTATTTGTAGAGCGGCCTCCAGGCTGCTTGCATAGCTGTGGGTTACCACCCACAGTTAGTGCGAGCAACCAGGATGATGGTCACGATGGTCAAGACCATCGTGACCATCAGACTTGTGACGAGACCCTTGGACTTGTGACAAGACTTGAGACTTGTGACGAGACCCTTGTTGCCGCAAGTCCCAGTGGACTTCTTGCTCTTGTGACGTCAGTGGGGCCGGCCCTAGACGGTAGGCATTCCCATGGGAACGTCTCCATCTGGGTAGCCACGACCCCGTCACGCCCACCAAAGCGGGCGTGCTGTCACTCAACATCGACAGCACGCCCCCTTTGTAGCGAGACCCAGAGTGATGGCTTGCCCGTCGCTATCCGGGTCTCGCGCATGCGCACGATGGAGCTGCCTCCATCGTGCACATGCACACTGGGCCAACATCGATCCACTTGCGAGCGCTCAGCACTCACGAGCGGGTCAGAATCAGGCCCAAAGCACCTATGGACAACAGCAGCACAACACAGCCCAGCCAGCCCTAGCTCCCACCCTCCCTCTTCACTGTCTACAGCTTGAGTGAAAAATGGCGCCGACGCGGGGACCTTTTATAGAATCCAAATCCTGTGAGATCCGACAGCGGGATGATGATGTTTTGCCTCTATTTCAGATCCGAGTCAGGCAGGAATACCCGAACCAGGCTCGGTTCTTGGCTCGGATCGGGGGGGGGGGGCTCAGGGGGGATTTGGATTTCATCAATCTGAACCTGCTCATCCCTAATCTAAGTGCATACTACTCCCAGTATCCCACTCCCTTCATCCTACTCCCAGTATTCCACTCCCAGCATCTTACTTCCAACATCCTACTCCAAGCATCCTACTCCCAGTATTCCACTCCCAGCATCCTGCTTCATACATTCTGCTCTCAACATCCAGTTCCCATTATCACACTCTCAGTATCTTACTTCCAACATCCTACTCCCAGCATCCAGTCCCTTTATCCCACTCCCAGCATCAAGTTCCCAGTATTCCACTGCCAGCATCCTACTTCCAACATCCTACTCCCTGTATTCCACTCCCAGCATCCTACTTCCAACATCCTACTCCCAGTATTCCACTCCCAGCATCATCCATCATCCTACTCCTAGCATCCAGTTCCAAGTATTCCACTCCCAGCATCCTACTTCCTACATTCTGCTCTCAACATCCAGTTCCCATTATCACACTCTCAGTTTCTTAATTCCAACATCCTACTCCCAGCATCCAGTCCCATTATTCCACTCCCAGCATCCAGTTCCAAGTATCCCACTCCCAGCATCAAGTTCCAAGTATTCCACTGCCAGCATCCTACTTCCAACATCCTACTCCCAGTATTCCACTCCCAGCATCCTACTTCCAACATCCAACTCCCAGTATTCCACTCCAAGCATCTTCCATCATCCTACTCCTAGCATCCAGTTCCAAGTATTCCACTCCCAGCATCCAACTTCCTACATTCTGTTCTCAACATCCAGTTCCCATTATCATACTCTCAGTATCTTAATTCCAACATCCTACTCCCAGCATCCTGTTCCCAGTATTCCAGTCCCAGCATCCAGTTCCCATTATCCCACTCCAAGCATCCTACTTCCAACATCCTACTCCCAATATTCCACTCCCAGCATCCTACTTCCAACATCCTACTCCCAGAATTCCACTCCCAAGATCTTACTTCCAACATCCTACTCCTAGCACCCAGTTCCCAGTATTCCACTCCCAGCATCCAGTTCCCAGTATCACACTCCAGGCATCCAGTTCCCAGTATCCCACTCCCAGCATCCAGGTCCCAGTATCCCACTCCCAGCATCCAGTTCCCAGTATCCCACTCCCAGCATCCAGTTCCCATTATTCCACTCCCAGCATCCAGTTCCCAGTATCCCACTCCCAGCATCCAGTTCCCAGTATTCCACTCCCAGCATCCTACTTCCAACATCCTTCTCCCAGTATTCCACTCCCAGCATCTTACTTCCAACATCCTATTCCTAGCATCCAGTTCCAAGTATTCCACTCCCAGCATCCTACTTCCTACATTCTGCTCTCAACATCTAGTTCCCATTATCACATTCTCAGTATCTTACTTCCAACATCCTACTCCCAGCATCCAGTTCCCAGTATTCCAGTCCCAGCATCCAGTTCCCATTATCCCATTCCCAGCATCCAGCTCCCAGTATCCCACTCCCAGCATCCAGTTCCCAGTATTCCACGGCCAGCATCCTACTTCCAACATCCTACTCCCAGTAACTTACTTCCAACATCCTACTCTCAGTATTCCACTCCCAGCATCTTACTTCCAACATCCTACTCCCAGCACCCAGGTCCCAGTATCCCACTCCCAGCATCCTGCTTCCTACATTCTGCTCTCAACATCCAGTTCCCATTATCACACTCTCAGTATCTTACTTCCAACATCCTACTCCCAGCATCCAGTCCCTTTATCCCACTCCCAGCATCAAGTTCCCAGTGTTCCACTGCCAGCATCCTACTTCCTACATCCTACTCCCTGTATTCCACTCCCAGCATCCTACTTCCAACATCCTACTCCCAGTATTCCACTCCCAGCATCATCCATCATCCTACTCCTAGCATCCAGTTCCAAGTATTCCACTCCCAGCATCCTACTTCCTACATTCTGCTCTCAACATCCAGTTCCCATTATCACACTCTCAGTTTCTTAATTCCAACATCCTACTCCCAGCATCCAGTCCCATTATTCCACTCCCAGCATCCAGTTCCAAGTATCCCACTCCCAGCATCAAGTTCCAAGTATTCCACTGCCAGCATCCTACTTCCAACATCCTACTCCCAGTATTCCACTCCCAGCATCCTACTTCCAACATCCAACTCCCAGTATTCCACTCCAAGCATCTTCCATCATCCTACTCCTAGCATCCAGTTCCAAGTATTCCACTCCCAGCATCCAACTTCCTACATTCTGTTCTCAACATCCAGTTCCCATTATCACACTCTCAGTATCTTAATTCCAACATCCTACTCCCAGCATCCTGTTCCCAGTATTCCAGTCCCAGCATCCAGTTCCCATTATCCCACTCCAAGCATCCTACTTCCAACATCCTACTCCCAATATTCCACTCCCAGCATCCTACTTCCAACATCCTACTCCCAGAATTCCACTCCCAAGATCTTACTTCCAACATCCTACTCCTAGCACCCAGTTCCCAGTATTCCACTCCCAGCATCCAGTTCCCAGTATCCCACTCCAGGCATCCAGTTCCCAGTATCCCACTCCCAGCATCCAGTTCCCAGTATCCCACTCCCAGCATCCAGTTCCCAGTATCCCACTCCCAGCATCCAGTTCCCATTATCCCACTCCCAGCATCCAGTTCCCAGTATCCCACTCCCAGCATCCAGTTCCCAGTATTCCACTCCCAGCATCCTACTTCCAACATCCTTCTCCCAGTATTCCACTCCCAGCATCTTACTTCCAACATCCTACTCCTAGCATCCAGTTCCAAGTATTCCACTCCCAGCATCCTACTTCCTACATTCTGCTCTCAACATCTAGTTCCCATTATCACATTCTCAGTATCTTACTTCCAACATCCTACTCCCAGCATCCAGTTCCCAGTATTCCAGTCCCAGCATCCAGTTCCCATTATCCCATTCCCAGCATCCAGCTCCCAGTATCCCACTCCCAGCATCCAGTTCCCAGTATTCCACGGCCAGCATCCTACTTCCAACATCCTACTCCCAGTATCTTACTTCCAACATCCTACTCTCAGTATTCCACTCCCAGCATCTTACTTCCAACATCCTACTCCCAGCACCCAGGTCCCAGTATCCCACTCCCAGCATCCTGCTTCCTACATTCTGCTCTCAACATCCAGTTCGCATTATCACACTCTCAGTATCTTACTTCCAACATCCTACTCCCAGCATCCAGTCCCTTTATCCCACTCCCAGCATCAAGTTCCCAGTATTCCACTGCCAGCATCCTACTTCCTACATCCTACTCCCTGTATTCCACTCCCAGCATCCTACTTCCAACATCCTACTCCCAGTATTCCACTCGCAGCATCATCCATCATCCTACTCCTAGCATCCAGTTCCAAGTATTCCACTCCCAGCATCCTACTTCCTACATTCTGCTCTCAACATCCAGTTCCCATTATCACACTCTCAGTTTCTTAATTCCAACATCCTACTCCCAGCATCCAGTCCCATTATTCCACTCCCAGCATGCAGTTCCAAGTATCCCACTCCCAGCATCAAGTTCCAAGTATTCCACTGCCAGCATCCTACTTCCAACATCCTACTCCCAGTATTCCACTCCCAGCATCCTACTTCCAACATCCAACTCCCAGTATTCCACTCCCAGCATCTTCCATCATCCTACTCCTAGCATCCAGTTCCAAGTATTCCACTCCCAGCATCCAACTTCCTACATTCTGTTCTCAACATCCAGTTCCCATTATCACACTCTCAGTATCTTAATTCCAACATCCTACTCCCAGCATCCTGTTCCCAGTATTCCAGTCCCAGCATCCAGTTCCCATTATCCCACTCCAAGCATCCTACTTCCAACATCCTACTCCCAATATTCCACTCCCAGCATCCTACTTCCAACATCCTACTCCCAGAATTCCACTCCCAAGATCTTACTTCCAACATCCTACTCCTAGCACCCAGTTCCCAGTATTCCACTACCAGCATCCAGTTCCCAGTATCCCACTCCAGGCATCCAGTTCCCTGTATCCCACTCCCAGCATCCAGTTCCCAGTATCCCACTCCCAGCATCCAGTTCCCAGTATCCCACTCCCAGCATCCAGTTCCCAGTATTCCACTGCCAGCATCCTACTTCCAACATCCTACTCCCAGTATCTTACTTCCAACATCCTACTCCCAGTATTCCACTCCCAGCATCTTACTTCCAACATCCTACTCCAAGCATCCTACTCCCAGTATTCCACTCCCAGCATCCTGCTTCCTACATTCTGCTCTCAACATCCAGTTCCCATTATCACACTCTCAGTATCTTACTTCCAACATCCTACTCCCAGCATCCAGTCCCTTTATCCCACTCCCAGCATCAAGTTCCCAGTATTCCACTGCCAGCATCCTACTTCCAACATCCTACTCCCTGTATTCCACTCCCAGCATCCTACTTCCAACATCCTACTCCCAGTATTCCACTCCCAGCATCATCCATCATCCTACTCCTAGCATCCAGTTCCAAGTATTCCACTCCCAGCATCCTACTTCCTACATTCTGCTCTCAACATCCAGTTCCCATTATCACACTCTCAGTTTCTTAATTCCAACATCCTACTCCCAGCATCCAGCCCCATTATTCCACTCCCAGCATCCAGTTCCAAGTATCCCACTCCCAGCATCAAGTTCCAAGTATTCCACTGCCAGCATGCTACTTCCAACATCCTACTCCCAGTATTCCACTCCCAGCATCCTACTTCCAACATCCAACTCCCAGTATTCCACTCCCAGCATCTTCCATCATCCTACTCCTAGCATCCAGTTCCAAGTATTCCACTCCCAGCATCCAACTTCCTACATTCTGTTCTCAACATCCAGTTCCCATTATCACACTCTCAGTATCTTAATTCCAACATCCTACTCCCAGCATCCTGTTCCCAGTATTCCAGTCCCAGCATCCAGTTCCCATTATCCCACTCCAAGCATCCTACTTCCAACATCCTACTCCCAATATTCCACTCCCAGCATCCTACTTCCAACATCCTACTCCCAGAATTCCACTCCCAAGATCTTACTTCCAACATCCTACTCCTAGCACCCAGTTCCCAGTATTCCACTCCCAGCATCCAGTTCCCAGTATCCCACTCCAGGCATCCAGTTCCCTGTATCCCACTCCCAGCATCCAGTTCCCAGTATCCCACTCCCAGCATCCAGTTCCCAGTATCCCACTCCCAGCATCCAGTTCCCATTATCCCACTCCCAGCATCCAGTTCCCAGTATCCCACTCCCAGCATCCAGTTCCCAGTATTCCACTCCCAGCATCCTACTTCCAACATCCTTCTCCCAGTATTCCACTCCCAGCAACTTACTTCCAACATCCTACTCCTAGCATCCAGTTCCAAGTATTCCACTCCCAGCATCCTACTTCCTACATTCTGCTCTCAACATCTAGTTCCCATTATCACATTCTCAGTATCTTACTTCCAACATCCTACTCCCAGCATCCAGTTCCCTGTATTCCAGTCCCAGCATCCAGTTCCCATTATCCCATTCCCAGCATCCAGCTCCCAGTATCCCACTCCCAGCATCCAGTTCCCAGTATTCCACTGCCAGCATCCTACTTCCAACATCCTACTCCCAGTATCTTACTTCCAACATCCTACTCCCAGTATTCCACTCCCAGCATCTTACTTCCAACATCCTACTCCTAGTATTCCACTCCCAGTATTCCACTCCCAGTATCTTACTTCCAACATCCTACTCCCAGTATTCCACTCCCAGTATCTTACTTCCAACATCCTACTCCCAGTATTCCACTCCCAGTATCTTACTTCCAACATCCTACTCCCAGTATTCCACTCCCAGCATCTTACTTCCAACATCCTACTCCCAGCACCCAGGTCCCAGTATCCCACTCCCAGCATCCAGTTCCCAGTATTCCACTCCCAGCACCCTACTCCCAGCATCACGCTTCCTGGATCTTTGTTCCAGTATCCTACTCCCAGTATTCCACTCCCAGTATCTTACTTCCAACATCCTACTCCAAGCACCCAGGTCCCAGCATCCCACTCCCAGCATCCAGTTCCCAGTATCCCACTCCCAGCATCCAGTTCCCAGTATTCCACTCCCAGCATCCTACTTCCAACATCCTACTCCCAGTATTCCACTCCCAGTATCTTACTTCCAACATCCAACTCCTAGCATCCAGTTCCCAGTATTCCACTCCCAGCATCCAGTTCCCATTATCCCACTCCCAGCATCCAGTTCCCAGTATCCCACTCCCAGCATCCAGTTCCCATTATCCCACTCCCAGCTTCCAGTTCCCAGTATTCCACTCCCAGCATCCAGTTCCCAGTATCCCACTCCCAGCATCCAGTTCCCAGTATTCCACTCCCAGCACCATACTCCCAGCATCACGCTTCCTGGATCTTTGTTCCAGTATCCTACTCCCATTATCACATTCTCAGTATCTTACTTCCAACATCCAACTCCTAGCATCCAGTTCCCAGTATTCCACTCCCAGCATCCAGTTCCCATTATCCCACTCCCAGCATCCAGTTCCCAGTATCCCACTCCCAGCATCCAGTTCCCATTATCCCACTCCCAGCTTCCAGTTCCCAGTATTCCACTCCCAGCATCCAGTTCCCAGTATCCCACTCCCAGCATCCAGTTCCCAGTACCCCACTCCCAGCATCCAGTTCCCAGTATCCCACTCCCAGCATCCAGTTCCCATTATCCCACTCCGAACATACAGTTCCCATTATCCCACTCCCAGCATCCAGTTCCCAGTATTCCACTCCCTGCATCCTACTTCCAACATCCTACTCCCAGTATTCCACTCCCAGTATCTTACTTCCAACATCCTACTCCCAGTATTCCACTCCCAGCGTCTTACTTCCAACATCCTACTCCCAGCACCCAGGTCCCAGTATCCCACTCCCAGCATCCAGTTCCCAGTATTCCACTCCCAGCACCCTACTCCCAGCATCCCACTTCCAGGATCTTTATTCCAGTATCCTACTCCCAGTATTCCACTCCCAGTATTCCACTCCCAGTATCTTACTTCCAACATCCTACTCCTAGCACCCAGGTCCCAGCATCCAGTTCCCATTATCCCACTCCCAGCATCCAGTTCCCAGTATTCCACTCCCAGCATCCTACTTCCAGCATCCTACTCCCAGTATTCCACTCCCAGTATCTTACTTCCAACATCCTACTCCTAGCAACCAGTTCCCAGTATTCCACTCCCAGCATCCCGTTCCCAGTATCCCACTCCCAGCATCCAGTTCCCAGTATCCCACTCCCAGCATCCAGTTCCCAGTATCCCACTCCCAGCATCCAGTTCCCATTATCCCACTCCCAGCATGCAGTTCCCATTATCCCACTCCCAGCATCCAGTTCCCAGTATCCCACTCCTAGCATCCAGTTCCCATTATCCCACTCCCAGCATCTAGTTCCCAGTATTCCACTTCCAACATCCTACTCCCAGTATTCCACTCCCAGTATCTTACTTCCAACATCCTACTCCTAGCACCCAGGTCCCAGTATCCCACTCCAAGCATCCAGTTCCCAGTATTCCACTCCCAGCATTATACTTCTAGAGAGCAGGATGCTGGGAGTATAATGATGTGCGTAGTGCTACTATATAGTCTTCTGTCCTGGTGGAGTCTGTGAGATTAGAAAATCCTGGGTTTATTACTGTACAGTATCTAGATAATATTGTGTGTAGCTGAGTGTGGAATAATCCTGTGTAATATATACAGAATACACGTCCTGGGCACATGACGGTGTAATATGCACCCTCTCCATTCTCCATCATACAGTATCTTCTGCTTTCTCTATGGTTACCATCCTCTTTTATCCAGTTCCATATTAGTGACAATCACACCTGTGTGTCTGTGATTTCCTGCAGGTGGCTCTGATCCTGCTCCGTGCTCGGATTGTGGAGGGTTATGTGATCGTGATTATGGATGTCTATGTCCTGATTTTGTTACACCTTGTGTTCCGCGTGGTGATGCTGAGTGTCCAATGGGGTCCAACGACTGCTGCTATGGGCTCAGTAACTGGTACTGGGACTCAGACCAGAAATGCTGCACAGGTGAGTCCTGTCACTGGGTTACCTGACTATAATATACTCACCACTATACAGTAACTCCATTATACACTATCAGGGAAGTGTCTCCCATACTCCTACAGACTCATTTATGTACTAACCATTATTATCTGCCGCAGAGATGAAGCAATGCAGCCCCCCGTGTACAGGTGACAGAGTCTGTGATACGACAAGTTATCTACCTACCTGTGTCTGTAATAAGAACACATACTCAGGGATAAGTAAGTATCATCTATATTTATATACCTGACATTACATCAATAAATACAATTATTACTCTTATCTGTGAATGTGGCAGGTGGGTTATTATTACCAATGATATATAAATGCCCATATATAACCCAAACATACTGTATGACAATCATCTCATATTTTAACTACAGTATACAGTTAGTAGTCATTGCACTTGGAGAAAGCCGTGTATAGAATTAGGCTACGTCAGGTTATGCATTGGGATCTTAAAACAAGTTAAATCAATGTCAATTTTTAAAATTGTAATTTTATACCATAATGCTGGAAATAACGGGTAACATGTTCACATTGGGCCTGTTTGTGAAGGGCACGGTACGCCGATGTGGGATGCACTAGAGCAATTTTTTTATTGCGCACGTGTCTAAATCACACAGCGCTTACATCCCGTGGTAGAATAAGGCTAGGTGGCATCGACCGCTATCAGCTGCCCTAAGGTGTTGTGTTATGGAGTAATAAAGATACACAATGGATAATAATGTACACAATGGATAATAATGTACACAATGGATACTAATGTACACAATGGATAATTATGTTACACAATGAATAATAATGTACACAATGGATAATAATGGTACACAATGAATAATAATGTACACAATGAATAATAATGTACACAATGGGTAATAATGGTACACAATGAATAATAATGTACACAATAGGTAATAATGTACACAATGAATAATAATGGTACACAATGGATAATAATGGTACACAATGGATAATAATGGTATACAATGGATACTAATGGTACACAATGGATAATAATGTACACAATGGATAATAATGGTATACAATGGATAATAATGGTACACAATGGATAATAATGTACACAATGGATAATAATGGTACTCAATGTATAATAATGTACACAATGGATAATAATGGTATACAATGGATAATAATGGTACACAATGGATAATAATGTACACAATAGATAATAATTGTACACAATGGATAATAATGGTACACAATGGATAATAATGTACACAATGGATAATAATGGTACACAATGGATAATAATTGTATACAATGTATAATAATGGTATACAATGGATAATAATGGTACACAATGGATAATAATGTACACAATAGATAATAATTGTACACAATGGATAATAATGGTACACAATGGATAATAATGGTACACAATGGATAATAATGTACACAATAGATAATAATTGTACACAATGGATAATAATGGTACACAATGGAGTCTTCTGATGATTTTTGATGCTCGGTCATATAGCGCAGGCAGAATCAGATTTGCAGCTAAGTGTCACATGCTCATCAGGCCATAGTTACCCACTTTCTGGCTGCTAAAGTGGGCAGTGCGGGGGTGTTTACTCGTTAAGTGGGTGCTACCTGGTGCGGCACCCGATTTTCAGGAGGCTCCTGGCCATCATGGGAGAGTAGACAAGTATGCATCAGCCTTATATGCCAGAATTGTTGAATACATATGCAAAGCACAGGTTATAATGTACACCCATCTTACCAGTCTCCTGGGATACAGTCAGGAAGCCGACGGTCGAAATGCCGACCGCCAGCTTCCCGACTGTCAAATCCCGGCAGACTACTAAAGACAGGCATAGCATAGCGCTTGCAAGCGGGTCGATGGTCGGGTAGGTGAGTGAGGGTCTGGTGGTGGCATTTATTAGTGGTAAGGTGAGTGAGGGTCTGGTGGTGGCAGGGTCTGGTGGTGGCAGCAATGAACAACTGAATTGATCTCACACACAAACATTTGCTGGTGTATACAGTAACTCTCCCTTATACTTTACAATGTTGGACCCATCCAGCTATATGGTGTCACTTTACCCAGTAGGGGAGACAATGGCAAAACATTTCCACAAGGAGAGCGCACCCAGAACAAACAACACTTTATAAAATGGCAAAACTGCCGATCTTTACCACCACAAGGAAGACCTCCTAATGCCACAGCAGCACCACCACCAAAACTAACACAGAACTAAAAACAGCCCAAATTCCCAGAAACATATCCTACAAAAAACACATCAGCATTGAGGTCCACAGCAACAGGGCAGCACAGATGGGCGTCCTGATAACAAATTACATGAGGCCAGAAAACCTAACAAGCATTAATAACCATAAAACAAACCACTGACAAGTTCACTTCATCCCATCCAGCCATTCACACCTCAGCACAGTCTCAGGCCACAATATGACCAGAGATAAATCCATCACAATAGTCAACCACAATTCCAATAAAGTCCACCTACCAAGAAACAGTAATTCCCATCTTGATGAACCAGCAGCACTCCAGGAACATGGAACCTATATGGCCGAACCAGAGCCATCAAATGAGACATAAGAGCATCTGAATACATAGACCTATAACCAAACCTGCATACAAAGAAAATTCCTGGGCCACAGGTAAATTAGAGGCCCAGAAGACTGACCTATGCCCGAAACAGGTCAGTCATCATAAAATCCTGATGAAAAAACACAATAAAAAACACATCAGCAAAACACAACCAGAAAAATATGGAGCCCGGGGCAGGGGCATAGAAACCGGGGGGCAGAGGGGGCAGTTGGGTGAACAAACAATTATGCCAGTGCCGCGGACACCTAACAGATCCAAGAATCTTTACAAGCAGCCAAGGAAATCCACCTTCCATGACCGAGCTGCTCTGACTTAGGGGGTGATTTAATAAAGCTCGGAGAGAGATAAAATTGGAGATAAATAGCACCAACCAATCAGATCCTAACTGTCTCTTTACAGGTTGTGTTTGAAAAATGACAGTTAGGAGCTAATTGGTTGGTGCTATTTATCTCCAATTTTATCTCTCTCCGAGCTTTATTAAATCACCTCCTTAGTATGCTGAATGTGACAAAGGAGATACAGTAATTGCGATAACCAAAACAACTCGGAGAAGGAGCGTCCCATAAATACATATAGATATGGCCACCAATTACTGATACAAAACGATCCATGAAACGCCATCGCAAATGTCAGTTTGAAGAGAACAATTTCCAGCTCCGATATACAAGCCATCTCCACTGCTGCAGGCAATTCCAACAAAAGCTGATAATCAATAGGTCACCTATGATCCACCGGCAACAAAGCTGCCCTTATCCAGCTATGCAAATCTTCAGCAATCACTAAACTTTTAGTAAGGTTGCACATCCCTCATACTAAACAAAGAATGAAATCCCTGTCAAGGATCTTTGCACAGAAGCTAATCGTCACAGCGTGCTGGGTACCCGATCTCTCTTACTGGGTCCGGCAGCATTGGCTTCCTGTGAGGACTGTGCTGCCATGGTGGGTCCATCAGAGCCCACTGCGATGATTCTTCTTGTAGCTGCCGGGTGGTGGACGGGTGTACCGGCGGCTGCTGTATTTCTTAGTGCAGGCGGCTTGAATTTGCCATGTGCCATTTGCGCCCAGTGTGACGTCACACTGGCTCCTAATTTGAAGTCCCTCCATTCATAAGGACGGCTCTGAGCACTTTTCAGTGCCAGAGTATAGGCTCCCTAACCTTACTCCAGCATCCTTACCTGTGATACTGCTGCTCGTTCCTGACCTTGGCTTTGTTTATGACCTTACTCTGTCTGCTCCCAGTACTGCACTTGGTATTCCGGTTTGACCATTGGCTATCCTTCGTGACCTGCATATGTCTGCTCCCTGGTACAATCTTGTCCATTTGGTTCTAACCCGATTTTCAACTCGCTGTATGTCTTTATCATAATCTACTCTTGTCCAGAGAACACCAGCAACTGTATTAAGGAACCTAAACTGAGGGCTGCGACCTGCGTGTCAGAAACAGCTAAGTCCAAACGTCCTTGTGAGGGTCCCTGGTGAATACCACCGTGCCGGTGGTATTCACTGGCATGGTACTGTTAGACTCCGCACCCCAGTTAGCTAACAGAGGGCCTGATTCAGAGCCGGACGCTATTAGCGCTCGCTCATTCAGAAAAAGGGGGTGGCTATTCAAATGAACCGTTCGCTATTTGCGGTCTGTTGCCGCCTCTATGTCTGAACGAGCGAACAAAACATGCGGACGTTTATTTGAAAAATACGCCCCCTAGCCGCTCTCATCCTACGTCATGTCCGCTATTTATTAGATTAATCGAGTACATCGAACAGCGTATGAACTGCTCGCTATTCTTGTGGCTGGTTTTTCCTACCACTATATTGCGAGCAGTTCTGACTATAAAACAACCAAGTGACGTGGTCAATGACGCTGCTGTATTAATTATGCACACCCATAAAATGCCCGTTTTGACCTTTAAGCACGCCTGCGTTCTGATCTCCACTCCCCGTTTTCAAGCACCTTCCCCTGTTACCACCCACATATGCCTCCTCATGTCACTCAAAATAGCAGGCATTCGCTATTTAGTGAACAAACGATTTTCGGCCGCACTGACTGGTTCGCGCATGCGTATTAAGATCCGTACGCATGCGCAGTTGGGCAAACATCGCTCGGAACGAACGAGCGGCCGCTTACGAGCGGCTCTGAATCAAGCCCAGAGCCCCTGTGTAAAAACATTGCACAAGCTCCTTGTCGCTATCAAAAGACTTTTATTTAACATTGCACAATTCAGGAGGAATCATATCATTAACCAGAACACCAGCAGGGAAAGTAAGACTGTGAATCATCCTAAAACATCCCAACAGCTTCTTGGGAACAACACCAACTGGAGAAAGCACCAGATTCTCCAGAGACAGCGGGCACAATCTGTGGTGGACTCCAAACCATCACATCATAGGCAGAGGTGCTGAAAATAATACTGCGAACCTGCCGCACACGTGGAAATGTTTATAGCATATCACATTCCCATACTGGCACCATGGGAGGTGGAGATGTAGGAATTCCGAAAATGTCACACTGAGGGGATACAGGATGGAGAAGCAGGAGCATGTGTGACTTCCAGCCATACGTCTAAATCATTGCACCAAAATTGATGACTGCAGATTGTTTTACTCGGAAATCCTCATCGTAGGAGTACCAGCACAGGACACACAGTGTTATAGACAAAGTGAAGATATTTTACTATATTCAAAAGCATCAACAGTAAATGTGCTTTTCCAGGAAACAGGATGCAGAGATTTATATGCCTGCCAAACTGATGAGTGGTACATGTATTCACCAGCACTGCGGCCTCCAACACATTTTTTAGTTGAAGTAAATAGGTCCATGTTTTACTAGGGGTGTGCACCGGCCACTTTTCGTGTTTTGTGTTTTGGTTTTGGATCTGGATCTTTCTTCGTGTTTTGGATCTGGATTGGTTTTGCCAAAACCACCCTTCCGTGTTTTGGGTTCTGGGTTTTGTGTTTTGGATCTGTATTTTTTTTTAAAAAAGCATAAAAACAGCTAAAATCACAGAATTTGTTGGTTTCTCTGCTCCTATGCTATTATTAACCTCAATAACCTTAATTTCCACTCATTTCCAGTCTATTCTGAACACCTCACACCTCACAATAGTGTTTTCATGTCCAAAAGGTTGCACCGAGGTAGCTGGATGACTATGCTAAGCGACACGAGTGGGCGGCACAAACACGTGACCCATCTAGGAGTGACACTGCAGTGGCAGACAGGATGGCAGTTAGAAAAACTAGGCCCCAAACTGTACATAATGCAAAGAAAAAAAAGAAGTGCAAGATGGAATTGTCCTTGGGCCCTCCCACCCACCCTTATGTTGTATAAACAGGACATGCACACTTTAACAAATCAATCATTTCAGCGCCAGGGTCTGCCACACAACTGTGGCTGAAATGATTGGTTCGTTTGGGCCCCCACAAAACAAGCTGGCAATTAATGTGTCCCTGCACAAACTGGCTCTACGGAGGCAAGATGTCATCCTCATCCTCCTCATCCACCGATTCCTCACCCTCTTCAGTGTGTACATCCTCATCCTCACAAAGTATTAACTCGTCCCCACTTGAATCCACCACCACAGGTCCCTCTGTACCTTCTGGAGGCTGGTCTCCCTGGAAGAGCTGATAATTCATTTTGATGAACATCATCTTCTCCACATTCTGTGGAAGCAACCTCCTACGCCTTTCGCTGACAAGGTTCCCGGCTGCACTAAACACTCTTTCGGAGTACACACTGGAGGGGGGGCAACTCAGGTAAAATAGAGCCAGCTTGTACAGGGGCCTCCAAATTGCCTCTTTTTCCTGCCAGTACAGGTATGGACTGTCTGACATGCCTACTTGGATGCTGTCACCGATGTAATCCTCCACCATTCTGTCAATGGTGACAGTATCATATGCAGTGACAGTAGACATGTCAGAAATTGTTGCCAGGTCCTTCAGTCCGGACCAGATGTCCAAACTTGGTCCTGCCTGCCCTGCATCACCGCCAGCGGGTTGCTTAGGATACCTAAGTTTTTTCCTGGCAGCCCCAGTTGCGGGAGAAAATGAAGAAGGAGCCGTTGACGTGTCACGTTCCGCTTCAGCTGACAGTGTGTTCACCAGCAGGTCTTTGCACCTCTGCAGGCTTGTGTCGGCCGGAAAGAGAGACACCACATAGGCTTTAAACCTAGGATCAAGCACGGTGGCCAAAATGTAGTGGTCTGATTTCAACAGATTGACCACCCTGGAATCCTGGCAAAGCGAATGAAGGGCTTCATCCACAAGTCCCACATGCCGAGCGGAATCGCTCCGTCTTAGCTCCTCCTTCACTTTCTCTAGCTGCTTCTGCAAAAGCCTGATGAGGGGAATGACCTGACTCAAGCTGGCTGTGTCTGAACTGACTTCACGTGTGGCAAGTTCGAAGGGCTGGAGAACCTTGCACAACACGGAAATCATTCTCCACTGCACTTGAGTCAGGTGCATACCCCCTCCTTTGCCTATGTCATAGGTGGATGTATAGGCTTGTATGGCCTTTTGCTGCTCCTCCATCCTCTGAAGCATATAGAGGGTTGAGTTCCACCGCGTCACAACCTCTTGTTTCAGGTGATGGCGGGGCAGGTTCAAGAATGTTTGCTGGCGCTCCAGTCTTCGGCACGCAGTCGCTGAATGGCGAAAGTGGCCAGAAATTTTTCGGGACACCCAAAGCGTCTCCTGCACGCCCCTGTCGCTTTTCAGAAAATTCTGCACCACCAAGTTTATTGTGTGAGCAAAACATGGGATGTGCTGGAATTTGCCCAGATGTAATGCCCGCACAATATTGGTGGCATTGTCAGATATCACAAATCCCCAGGAGAGTCTAAGTGGGGTAAGCCACTGGGCGATGATTTCCCTCAGTTTCTCTAAGAGGTTGTCGGCGGTGTGCCTCTTACTGAAACCGGTGATACACAGCGTAGCCTGCCTTGTAACGAGCTGGCGTTTCTGAGATGCTGCTACTGGTGACGCTGCTGCTGTTGCTGCGTAAGGTGATACATCTACCCAGTGGGCTGTCACAGTCATATAGTCCTTAGTCTGCCCTGTTCCACTTGTCCACATGTCCATGGTTAAGTGGACATTGTGTACAACGGCATTTTTCAGGACACTGAGGACACTTTTTCTGACGTTTCTGTACAGTCTCGGTATCGCCTGCCTAGTGAAGTGGAATCTAGACGGGATTTGGAACCGGGGACACACTACCTCCATCAATTGTCTAAATCCCACTGCACTAATGGCGGATACCGGACGCACGTCTAACACCAACATAGCAGTCAAGGCCTCAGTTATACGTTTTGCTTCAGGATGACTGCTGTCGTACTTCATCCTCCTCGCTAAGGACTGTTGGAGGGTCAATTGTTTAGTAAAAGTAGTGGTGTTCCTACTTCCTCTCTGGGATGATGAACGACTCCCAGCAGCAGCAACAGCAGCAGCGGCAGCAGTAGGCGTAGCAATGCAGGATCCTCCAGAGGAATCCCGGATAGGAGAGTCAGTCATGCCAGTGACATGGCCTGCAGGACTACTTCCGATCCTGACGAAGGAGGAAATTGACGAGGAGGGAGTTGACGGTGTGGTTTGCAGGCGCTTGGATACAACAGGACAACGGGATTTAGGTGTCCCTGGACTGCTTACGGTCTTAGCCAAAGTTTCTGAACTTGACAGTAACTTTTTATGAACGCGCTGCAGGTGCCGTATAAGGGAGGATGTTCCTAGGTGGTTGACGTCCCTACTCCTACTTATTTCACCTTTACATATGGTACATATGGCAAGACAGTTGTTGTCCGGATTTGGATAGAAATATTGCCAGACCAAAGAGGTGGAATGTTTGGTCTTCTGCCCAGGCATGACCGTGATGGGCTTTTTCATCCCACGGACAACAACTGTCTCCCCCGGAGCCTGATTTAAACAAACCACATCACCATCAGAATCCTCCTCGCCAACTTCCTCCTCAGCACCAGCTACACCAGTATCCTCATCCTGTTGTACTTCAACAGTGACATCTTCAATTTACATATCAGCAAGTGGACTGTGGGTGCTCCTTTCAGCACTTGCAGGGGGCGTGCAAATGGTGGAAAGAGCCACCTCTTCCCGTCCAGTGCTGGGAAGGTCAGGCATCGCAACCACCACCACACTTGGACTCTCCTTGGGGATTTGTGATATCTTCTTAGAAAGCACAGTTCTTCGCTGTGCTTTTGCCAGCTTAACTCTTTTGATTTTTTTAGTGGGAGGAGGGCTTCCATCGTCATGTGAAGCTGAACCACTAGTCATGAACATACTAGGGATCGACCTTAGCCGTTCCTTGCCACTCCGTGTCGTAAATGGCATATTGGCAAGTTTATGTTTCTCTTCAGCTGATTTAAATGTATTTTTCAAGGTCATTTTCCTGAACTTTGCCATTTGGGATTGTATGTGCCCTCTACTATGACATTGGGCATCGGCCTTGGCAGACGACGTTGATGGCATGTTATCGTCTATGTCATGACTAGTGGCAGCAGCTTCAGCACTAGGAGGAAGTGGTTCTTGATCTTTCTCTATTTTATTTTTATCGGAGAAAGTTTGGTCCTCCATTTATGTTATATCGATTTGATATATACGTGCGGCTAAACACAGAAAATAATTTTTTTTTTGGTTTAGACTGGAGTGTACTTTGGGGGTTACAGCACCCTTTAACGGTCAAGCCAGCCGGCCCTTTACTTATGACACAGGCGCACGCTTGGCACTACTTTGTTGATGCACGTGCGGCTACTGCGCACACAATTCACAAACACAGAAAATAATTTTTTTTTGGTTTGGACTGGAGTGTACTTTCGGGGGTTACAGCACCCTTTAACGGTCAAGCCAGCCGGCCCTTTACTTATGACACAGGCGCACGCTTGGCACTACTTTGTTGATGCACGTGCGGCTACTGCGCACACAATTCACAAACACAGAAAATAATTTTTTTTTGGTTTGGACTGGAGTGTACTTTCGGGGGTTACAGCACCCTTTAACGGTCAAGCCAGCTGGCCCTTTACTTATGACACAGGCGCACGCTTGGCACTACTTTGTTGATGCACATGCGGCTACTGCGCACACAATTCACAAACACAGAAAATAATTTTTTTTTTGGTTTGGACTGGAGTGTACTTTGGGTGTTACAGCACCCTTTAACGGTCAAGCCAGCCGGCCCTTTACTTATGACACAGGCGCACGCTTGGCACTACTTTGTTGATGCACGTGCGGCTACTGCGCACACAATTCACAAACACAGAAAATAATTTTTTTTTGGTTTGGACTGGAGTGTACTTTCGGGGGTTACAGCACCCTTTAACGGTCAAGCCAGCCGGCCCTTTACTTATGACACAGGCGCACGCTTGGCACTACTTTGTTGATGCACGTGCGGCTACTGCGCACACAATTCACAAACACAGAAAATATTTTTTTTTTGGTTTGGACTGGAGTGTACTTTCGGGGGTTACAGCACCCTTTAATGGTCAAGCCAGCCGGCCCTTTACTTATGACACAGGCGCACGCTTGGCACTACTTTGTTGATGCACGTGCGGCTACTGCGCACACAATTCACAAACACAGAAAATAATTTTTTTTTTGGTTTGGACTGGAGTGTACTTTGGGGGTTACAGCACCCTTTAACGGTCAAGCCAGTCGGCCCTTTACTTATGACACAGGCGCACACTTGGCACTACTTTGTTGATGCACGTGCGGCTACTGCGCACACAATTCACAAACACGGAAAATAATTTTTTTTTTGGTTTGGACTGGAGTGTACTTTTGGGGGTTACAGCACCCTTAACGGTCAAGCCAGCCGGCCCTTTACTTATGACACAGGCGCACGCTTGGCACTACTTTGTTGATGCACGTGCGGCTACTGCGCACACAATTCACAAACACAGAAAATAATTTTTTTTTTGGTTTGGACTGGAGTGTACTTTCGGGGGTTACAGCACCCTTAACGGTCAAGCCAGCCGGCCCTTTACTTATGACACAGGCGCACGCTTGGCACTACTTTGTTGATGCACGTGCGGCTACTGCGCACACAATTCACAAACACAGAAAATAATTTTTTTTTTGGTTTGGACTGGAGTGTACTTTCGGGGGTTACAGCACCCTTAACGGTCAAGCCAGCCGGCCCTTTACTTATGACACAGGCGCACGCTTGGCACTACTTTGTTGATGCACGTGCGGCTACTGCGCACACAATTCACAAACACAGAAAATAATTTTTTTTT
Source organism: Taudactylus pleione (assembly GCA_031769625.1). Taxonomy (NCBI): domain Eukaryota; kingdom Metazoa; phylum Chordata; class Amphibia; order Anura; family Myobatrachidae; genus Taudactylus; species Taudactylus pleione. The sequence goes on along the minus strand of JAUIMM010000133.1, from coordinate 291,861 downwards.
GGGTTTGGACTGGAGTGTACTTTGGGGGTTACAGCACCCTTTAACGGTCAAGCCAACCGGCCCTTTACTTATGACACAGGCGCACGCTTGGCACTACTTTGTTGATGCACGTGCGGCTACTGCGCACACAATTCACAAACACAGAAAATAATTTTTTTTTTGGTTTGGACTGGAGTGTACTTTCGGGGGTTACAGCACCCTTAACGGTCAAGCCAGCCGGCCCTTTACTTATGACACAGGCGCACGCTTGGCACTACTTTGTTGATGCACGTGCGGCTACTGCGCACACAATTCACAAACACAGAAAATAATTTTTTTTTTGGTTTGGACTGGAGTGTACTTTCGGGGGTTACAGCACCCTTAACGGTCAAGCCAGCCGGCCCTTTACTTATGACACAGGCGCACGCTTGGCACTACTTTGTTGATGCACGTGCGGCTACTGCGCACACAATTCACAAACACAGAAAATAATTTTTTTTTTGGTTTGGACTGGAGTGTACTTTCGGGGGTTACAGCACCCTTAACGGTCAAGCCAGCCGGCCCTTTACTTATGACACAGGCGCACGCTTGGCACTACTTTGTTGATGCACGTGCGGCTACTGCGCACACAATTCACAAACACAGAAAATAATTTTTTTTTGGGTTTGGACTGGAGTGTACTTTGGGGGTTACAGCACCCTTTAACGGTCAAGCCAACCGGCCCTTTACTTATGACACAGGCGCACGCTTGGCACTACTTTGTTGATGCACGTGCGGCTACTGCGCACACAATTCACAAACACAGAAAATAAATTTTTTTTTGGTTTGGACTGGAGTGTACTTTCGGGGGTTACAGCACCCTTAACGGTCAAGCCAGCCGGCCCTTTACTTATGACACAGGCGCACGCTTGGCACTACTTTGTTGATGCACGTGCGGCTACTGCGCACACAATTCACAAACACAGAAAATAATTTTTTTTTTGGTTTGGACTGGAGTGTACTTTCGGGGGTTACAGCACCCTTAACGGTCAAGCCAGCCGGCCCTTTACTTATGACACAGGCGCACGCTTGGCACTACTTTGTTGATGCACGTGCGGCTACTGCGCACACAATTCACAAACACAGAAAATAATTTTTTTTTTGGTTTGGACTGGAGTGTACTTTCGGGGGTTACAGCACCCTTAACGGTCAAGCCAGCCGGCCCTTTACTTATGACACAGGCGCACGCTTGGCACTACTTTGTTGATGCACGTGCGGCTACTGCGCACACAATTCACAAACACAGAAAATAATTTTTTTTTGGGTTTGGACTGGAGTGTACTTTGGGGGTTACAGCACCCTTTAACGGTCAAGCCAACCGGCCCTTTACTTATGACACAGGCGCACGCTTGGCACTACTTTGTTGATGCACGTGCGGCTACTGCGCACACAATTCACAAACACAGAAAATAAATTTTTTTTTGGTTTGGACTGGAGTGTACTTTCGGGGGTTACAGCACCCTTAACGGTCAAGCCAGCCGGCCCTTTACTTATGACACAGGCGCACGCTTGGCACTACTTTGTTGATGCACGTGCGGCTACTGCGCACACAATTCACAAACACAGAAAATAATTTTTTTTTTTGTTTGGACTGGAGTGTACTTTCGGGGGTTACAGCACCCTTAACGGTCAAGCCAGCCGGCCCTTTACTTATGACACAGGCGCACGCTTGGCACTACTTTGTTGATGCACGTGCGGCTACTGCGCACACAATTCACAAACACAGAAAATAATTTTTTTTTTGGTTTGGACTGGAGTGTACTTTCGGGGGTTACAGCACCCTTAACGGTCAAGCCAGCCGGCCCTTTACTTATGACACAGGCGCACGCTTGGCACTACTTTGTTGATGCACGTGCGGCTACTGCACACACAATTCACAAACACAGAAAATAATTTTTTTTTTGGTTTGGACTGGAGTGTACTTTCGGGGGTTACAGCACCCTTTAACGGTCAAGCCAGCCGGCCCTTTACTTATGACACAGGCGCACGCTTGGCACTACTTTGTTGATGCACGTGCGGCTACTGCGCACACAATTCACAAACACAGAAAATATATTATTTTTTTAGCACTTGGGGGGAGCACCCCTGATGGACAGAGCACCCCCTGGACAACACTACAGCACTCCTTTAGGACTGGGACACTGCACAGGACTTTGGAGTGGACACAGCCCCTATGGATAACTGACTGCACAACACAGTCCAGCCAGCCCCTATGGACTTTGAAGTAGTGGACACAGCCCCTATTAACAACAGCAGCACAGCACAACACAGCCAGCCCCTATGGACTTTGAAGTAGTGGACAACAGCAGCACTACACTACACTACACTACACAGCCCTAACTCCCACCCTCCCTCTTCACTGTCCACAGCGCGGGTACCTTATATAGGATCCAAAACCCGCGAGACTCGGAAGGCGGGATGATGACGTTTTGCCTCGATTTCAGATCCGAGTCAGGCGGGAAAAGTCGAGCCTGATTCGGATCGGACTCGGATCGGGGGGGCTCGGGGGGGTTCGGATTTCAGAAATCCGAACCCGCTCACCCCTATGTTTTACTGTTGCGAATCTGGTTGGAATGCATGGTTGCAAAACTTGCAGATACAGAGTTTTATTGCACTGGGCAACACCAGCATGAGGAACACTAATAACATCAGAACTCTCTTCACCAGAGGACCAACACTGTCTAGATCTGTGCCTTTCCTTGTCTGGATTGTGGGCCTGATTCAGACCCAGTCGCAAGTGCTGTGTGCTCGCAACCGGGTCGATGGTGGGCCAGTGCGCACGCGCACGACTGAACCGGCTCCGTCGTGCGCATGCGTGAGACCTGGCTAGCGACGGGCAATCCGTCACTCCGGGTCTCGCACCAAAGGGGGTGAGCTGTCGATGTTGAGTGACAGCTTGCCCCCTTTGGTGGATGGGCTGGGGGGGTGGCTGCCCACATGGAGGCTTTCCCATGTGAACGTCTGCCGTTTGGGGGCGGCCCCACTGTGACATCATAACCATGTGCCCGTGTTCCAGCCCGTGTTCCAGCCATAACCCCTGCAGAAGCAACCCCCAGAAAAACAGAGAGGGCTGCAGTTACAGCTCCCCCCATAACACACAGTGCTTGAATTGTAGCCATGACCCCAGAAACCGGCCCCTTGGAGGCCACAGCCAAGGTGTACCTTATCACCTGGGTTGTCAGTGTTGCAGTAACAACAGCAGAAGAGCGCCCTGGCAGAGCACCCTAGCAGATACCCACTTGGCTCGACCCAAGGGCCTGGATCTTGCATCTAAAGACATCTAAAGGCCAATCAAGCAGTGTCCAGAAGTCCCTGGCTGTGAATGAACAAGGAAGTCCCTCAGCTGCCGGTATCCGACCCATCTGGAAATGGTTTACATTCAATGTGCTGGGCTGCAGTCAATACAGATTAGCTCCAGTCACTCCCTCCTGAGCAGGATGAGAGCGGCGCAGTGTCGTGGCCCCCCAGATACTTGTCCAGAAACTCCCTGCCACCCAGTAATTGAGCAGATAGGATGGTAAGGCACTGGGGAAGAGACATGAGCACAGAATTGGGAGAGAAAGGAGAGAGGACAAATTAGATGAAAGGATATAACAACAATAAAAATATAGAGAGCAAAGGAAAAGGCAGATTAAGCTTATGTGCAGGGGAGGCCGGGACAAATGTGTGTGCTTCAAATTCATGGCCAAGGTGCAAGGGTCATGGTCTAGGTGCAAGGGTCATGGTCTAGGTGCAAGGGTCATGGTTTAGGTGCAAGGGTCATGGTGTAGGTGCAAGGGTCATGGTCTAGGTGCTAGGGTCATGGTCTAGGTGCAAGGGTCATGGCCTAGGTGCAAGGGTCATGGTCTAGGTGCAAGGGTCATGGTCTAGGTGCAAGGGTCATGGCCTAGGTGTAAGGGTCATGGTCTAGGTGCAAGGGTCATGGTCTAGGTGCAAGGGTCATGGTCTAGGTGCAAGGGTCATGGCCTAGGTGCAAGGGTCATGGCCTAGGTGCAAGGGTCATGATCTTGTGGGAGATGCCATAGCCATGAGCCACGCCCCAGTTTTCGTCATGCTGGGTGCATGTCCAGCTCTCTGTGAGTTACTGGACAGCCCCCAGCCTCTCCCAGAGATAGCACAGTGTGTGTGGATGGTATGCACAGAGCTAGGGTGACAAAGTGTCCCCCCAACCCCCCTTCTCTGGGGGACAATGTGGCCCACGGGTGAGACAGCAGGACAATGCCCAAAAAAGCAGGACTATTCTGCTGAAATCAGGACAGGGGAGCTATGGAATAAGGAAGGAGACACATTTGATGCAAGGAGCAGAGTTACAGTAGATATGGATAAAAAAAAAACAGTATACCAAATAGTAGGATCACTAGTATTCTCTTGTCGGAAGATTTTAGAATAAAAAAATTGACTAGTAAGTGAACCCTGCCCTTATCACACACAAAATCCCTCCGATAACCAACTGCCACACTTGTGGCCAATATGGGTGACACTCAAACCCAACACAGATAAAGCTTAAAGGGGACAAAAAACCACGTGACATCTGGGCTCATTCCTCTAAGCCTCAGGGTTTAGTTCTATCAGGTTCTAATAATAACAATTAAAATTAGTTTCTCACTGATTTCCATGTAAGGAGCTAGTGAATCACACAGTACATTAAGAGTACAGAATAAAAGTTATTTTTTATTTTATTTAACCACATCAGTTATAAGGTAACGGTACAGTAAGATCCCCTCTGCAAACCCATACATAAAATACACATTCTGTAGGGATTTCAAACGTTGAATACTTTATTTAATCTGAAAGTAATATTGTTATAGATAACCTGTAATAAGCTCAGCACAGCCCCAGTAATGGCACAAATAGGAGGCAGCCAGATATTAACTGTATATAAAGTAATAACTGGCAACAGTCAGGTTATATTGTAGCATAAAAGCTTAAAGCTCAGGCAAATAATCACTTACTGATAGTCAGGGGAGATCCTCTCTGGTGATGCTGAACAGTAGATATAATGGATATGGAATTGGTATGGGATGCCAGCAGTCGGGAAAGGGTTAGCATACCGACATTCGTTGTTTGGAATGTTAACCCTTCCCTTCTCCCTACTCTAACCCTTCCCTTCTCCCTACTCTAACCCTTCCCTTCTCCCTACTCTAACCCCTCCCCTCTCCCTACTCTAACCCTTCCCCTCTCCCTACTCTTCCCCTCCCCTCTCTCTACTCTAACCCTCCCCCTCTCTCTACTCTAACCCTCCCCCTGTCCCTACTCTAACCCTCCCCCTCTCCCTACTCTAACCCCTCCCCTCACCCTACTCTTCCCCTCCCCTCTCTCTACTCTAACCCTTCCCCTCTCCCTACTCTAACCCTCCCCCTCTCCCTACTCTAACCCTCCCCCTCTCTCTACTCTAACCCTTCCCCTCTCCCTACTCTTCCCCTCCCCTCTCTCTACTCTAACCCTCCCCCTCTCTCTACTCTAACCCTCCCCCTCTCTCTACTCTAACCCTCCCCCTCTCTCTACTCTAACCCTCCCCCTCTCTACTCTAACCCTCCCCCTGTCCCTACTCTAACCCTCCCCCTCTCCCTACTCTAACCCCTCCCCTCACCCTACTCTTCCCCTCCCCTCTCTCTACTCTAACCCTTCCCCTCTCCCTACTCTAACCCTCCCCCTCTCCCTACTCTAACCCTCCCCCTCTCTCTACTCTAACCCTTCCCCTCTCCCTACTCTTCCCCTCCCCTCTCTCTACTCTAACCCTCCCCCTCTCTCTACTCTATCCCTCCCCCTCTCCCTACTCTAACCCTCCCCCTCTCCCTACTCTAACCCCTCCCCTCACCCTACTCTTCCCCTCCCCTCCCCTCTCTCTACTCTAACCCTCCCCCTCTCCATACTCTAACCCTCCCCCTTTCCCTACTCTAACCCTCCCACTCTTCCTACTCTAATGCTTCCCCTCTCCCTACTCTAACCCTCCCCCTCTCCCTACTCTAACCCTTCCTCTTTGGTGCCTAACCCTAACCTCCACCCCTAGTGCTTGAACCTAACTTCCCCCTCCCCACACCCTAAACCTCCCCTCCCCCTAGTGCCTAACCCTAACCCTGAACCCTAACAATCCCCCCCCCTCCACCCCGCTACTTATCTTCGGTATCCCGGCGGATTCTGGTGCCAGTAATATCAGTGCCAGCATCTCGGTCGCCGGGATACTGACTATATCCCGGTAATATCAGTGTCAGCATCGCGGCCGCCGGGATACTGACTGTATCCCGATATAACACAGGTAATGAGTATACTTCATATAATGTAGAGGACTAAGGGCTTCTGCTACTTTCTGGAATGCAGTAATCACTTACCATGAGATACATGTACCTGAGTCTTTCTTATAATAAAAATCATATGTTTATGTCCAGCAACTGCAGACGTGCAGCCTACCGTGGTCTGCGCTGGGGATGGTACAATGACAATATCTGTCAGTATCTGCCAACTGGAGCAACTGGGGTATGACTATAGCAGCGCCCATCTGATTGACAGCTCCAGTAACTGCACCTACCCGTATCCTGGTGTCATCAACAATGTGCATGTATGGAGTATTCCAGGAAAAACAGCCTTAGGATGGTGCGGGAACATCGCTCAGGTAAAACATTATTGTTCTGTATTTACGTCATGATTTTACCTGGAAGTTTTGTAGTGTTGTCATATCTTTCTTTTTAATCTTTACTTTTAGTTTAACAGCAGCTACCGGAGTCTCAGTGTCCTGCAAATGACGTACAGGGATATCTAATGTATTATTTCCTGAATTCCCCATTCAAGAAAATGACAAAACCCCATCACAATATTACAATCAGTTAACAAATGTCTTATCCTATGGAACATAAAATGTTTTCCCGATTAGTAATTTGACATCTCATTTCCTTCCCTTGTGCATTAAGCAAATGACCTAATGTACAAACCTCCTACAAGATTGTCAGGATACAATCAGGGACCAGACCCTGAAACTATTTCCTTGGTTGCATATCTCACGTCAACATTCTAAGGTGGTGCGACCAGCGCCATGGCACAGGGCACCGCAGGGCAGTTGTCAGTTTTCCTGTTTATTATCATTCTCACTTGTAGCTTCTTCTTATTTTATCCCCAGCATCTCCTGGCCTCCCCTATCTCTTCCCTGGCCCCTCCTATCTCTTCCCTGACCCTTCCCCATGAGGCCATGGCCCTCTCTCAGGTGCACTATATTATGTCCCTATTTATCCCCAGCATCTCCTGGCCTCCCCTATCTCTTCCCTGGCCCTTCCCCATGAGGCCATGGCCCTCTCTCAGGTGCACTATATTATGTCCCTATTTATCCCCAGCATCTCCTGGCCTCCCCTATCTCTTCCCTGGCCCTTCCCATGAAGCCATGGCCTTTTTTTCAGGTGCACTATCTTATGTCCCTATATAAAAAAAAGGGGGAGGGGGGCACCAATGTTCTCTCTGGCACAGGACAACAAAATATCTAGATACGGCTCTTGGTGACATCGTAGAGGAATGTGCCACACACATAGACACAATGGAACGTTACTGTGTGACAAGAAAAGTTACCAGTAAAAATAATGTGACAATATGTCTGATATTTTGCATATAGATCGAATTGTGCTGCCTTCAACAAATCCCGCCTTTGGTGTACACACTGATAGATATCTATGATAGACATTGGGTGTACACACTGCTAGATATCTATGATAGACATTGGGTGTACACACTGATAGATATCTCTGATAGACATTGGGTGTAAAACACTGATTGATATATATGATAGACATTGGGTGTACACACTGATAGATATATATGATAGACATTGGGTGTACACACTGATAGATATCTATGATAGACATTGGGTGTACACACTGATAGATACCTATGATAGACATTGGGTGCACACACTGATAGATATATATGATAGACATTGGGTGTACACACTGATTGATATATATGATAGATATTGGGTGTACACACTGATAGAGATATATGATAGACATTGGGTGTACACACTGATAGAGATATATGATAGACATTGGGTGTACACACTGATAGATATATATGATAGATATTGGGTGTACACACTGATAGATATATATGATACATATTGGGTGTACACACTGATACTGTATCTATGATAAACATTGGGTGTACACACTATAGATATCTATGATAGATATTGGGTGTACACACTGATAGATATATATGATAGATATTGGGTGTACACACTGATAGATAGATATATATGATAGATATTGGGTGTACACACTGATAGATATGTATGATAGATATTGGGTGTACACACTGATACTGTATCTATGATAGACATTGGGTGTACACACTGATACTGTATCTATGATAGACATTAGGTGTACACACCGATACTGTATCTATGATAGACATTGGGTGTACACACTGATAGGTGTATATGATAGACATTGGGTGTACACACTGATAGATATATATGATAGACATTGGGTGTACACACTGATAGATCTCTATGATAGACATTGGGTGTACACACTGATACTGTATCTATGATAGACATTGGGTGTACACACTGATACTGTATCTATGATAGACATTAGGTGTACACACTGATACTGTATCTATGATAGACATTGGGTGTACACACTGATAGATATCTATGATAGACATTGGGTGTACACACTGATAGATATATATATGATAGACATTGGGTGTACACACTGATAGATGTATATGATAGATATTGGGTGTACACACTGATAGATCTCTATGATAGACATTGGGTGTACACACTGATAGATATCTATGATAGACATTGGGTGTACACACTGATACTGTATCTATGATAGACATTGGGTGTACAAACTGATAGATGTATATGATAGACATTGGGTGTACACACTGATAGATACCTATGATAGACATTGGGTGTACACACTGATACTGTATCTCTGATAGACATTGGGTGTACAAACTGATAGATATATATGATAGACATTGGGTGTACACACTGATACTGTATCTATGATAGACATTGGGTGTACACACTGATAGATATATATGATAGACATTGGGTGTACACACTGATAGATATCTCTCAGTGAAGTCATCCTGCCACATCTTTGAATAGGCAATTCTTGACAATATCGTCAGATTGGCCTGCATGTACGCATGACAAAAGACATCGTTAATGACCCGCAGGGGCGTGCATCATTGGCCGTTCACTTCATACACACTAAGCGATATTAACGCTATATCCTTTATCGATATCATTATCATCCATATCTTTAATAAAAATTGTCTAGTGTGGATGCGGTTGTACACATCACATAGTTTTAAATCTCACAATGATAGACATACTGTAGTGCACAGGGGGATCTCGCACCAAGTAATTTTAGAGGAACATCAAGTCCTCAGTGGATGTAAATTCAACAAACATAAGGTGCATCACAGTGTGGTTGTATTAGAAAGTTACAGTAATACAATACCCATTGTAGTTGAAGTCCAATTACGCAACACTGTGCAATACTATATCAATAATACAATACAATACAATAATACAATACAATAATATAATACACTGTAAGTGGTATCAGAAGATAGACTTTGATCTGTTGTTCCCCGCTGATACCACATTGATACCACTATACCACATAAGGATGGTCCTCACAGCCTGTTACTTCTCCAAGTGCATACTCACTATTACCAAACATGATAAACAAATGACATGAGCTCCAGCATTGGTGCTTTTGAATCACAAAACACAGGGAGTTGCCGAACAGGAATTGGAATGACAAGTGGGATGGTGTTTGGGCGCTAGTGCTGGAGCAGGGCACAACTACACTACAGATTTCAGTGGTGTCTGACTCCTGCCCCTCTCTGTCTCTTCTCTGGAAATACTTCATTTTCTTACTAACAAAGCCCAGGAGAAGGACTAAACAAACCATTAAGCAATCAAACAACCAGAACAAAAATACCAGAGAAACTGGGAAGGAATCACAGTGTCCCCCAAATGGATTTAGAGAAACCTGTTTTACGGTGCTTACACAAATCCTATTTTCACTTTCATCCATATTGGTGGACACTGCTGTACCTTGGGCGACATGCCATAGCTAGGGGTAGGGAAGGGTAAGATCAACAGTTGGGGTGCACAGAACTTTTTGCCCATAATCAGCATCCTTAGATACAAATATGTTGAACCTGTATAATGTTGTGAAGGTATGGACAGAGGAGCAGCCTGCAGCTTGGTTCCAGTGAGGCTCCATAATGTACCAACCAGGAGGCATTAAATAGAATGTAGGAATAAGCTGTGACCTAATCCTGAACAGGACACTTTCAGAAACATAGTCTTGGAGAATGGTGGCTATGATTCAGCGCAAATTGGACTGCTTCATAGCAAACCAACTTATCTTATGGTCATTATAGAAGACAAAATGATAGTCAGTCCTGGCAAGGAGGGTTTTCCCCTCACACAGATCTTCAAGGCTTCCGCTGCATCCACGAGTGATTGAAAGTGGACAACCGCAAACAGCTGGAATTACTATTTCATGATAGAATTTAAATATACATTTGGGTTTTCAGGATGATAGAAAGAGAAATAAGTTTTATTCTGTGAATATTTCTATCTATGAAAATAAGCTTAACATTAGAAATTGTTAAATATGCTGTATAACAAGCAAATTACACAGAGCTACTAATTTTTGCCCAAAAACCATGCTTAGTACACCTAATGCATTATATATATAACGCTCAGTGACTTCATCTTGGTACAGTAAATGGTTCTTACTTCAAGATCCTCGGTAATCCTCTACTATTGGGCATCATATAGAAATAAGAATTGTATGCAGATTAGTCTCTTCCTCTATGCTGTGAATAGAAGTTTCAGTCTATCCCTAGAAAATGAGAAACTTGTAAAAGAAATGATATTTATAGTTTTGCATTATACCATTTAATTTTTACCGCGACCTATTCCCTTATGCAGGTAGATGATGCATCAAAGATCTATTTTACCAACACTCTTCAAATTGCTGAATATAACATTACTGGGAATCCTTTCAGCTACAACTTTACCTGCACATACAACCTGAGCAAGCATGGCAGCATAAACTATTATCCTAATGGTGACATAAGGTAAATTGATCCAGGTATATCATGGGGTAATAGCTCCTAATACTGTACATCATGGGGTAATAGCTCCTAATACTGTATATCATGGGGTAATGTACATCATGAAGTATTGGTGTAACACTGGTGACATGAGGTAAGGTGCTCCAGGTATTTCATGGGGTAATAGTTTGATAGAATAGACAATGTGTAATCCGTGTACCCCGATGTCCTATCATATGTTTCCTTATCTCTGTTTCCTCTCACGTCAAAAGCTACCATGTGACTGAGCCTTTAAAATGAACCATAGGGTCCAGCATATGACACCCAACATCTGTGTATTCCCTAAAAAGCCATGGGAGTGTTAACCTTTGTTAGCTTACAGTTGAAATATATTCAGGCTTGCCAACCCTCCCGATTTGGCCGGGAGCCTCCCAAAAATCGGGTGCAGCTCCTTGCACCCCACAAAGGCAGGCAAGCCTCCCGGCAGCCGCTGATCCCCCCCCCAACCCCCCCACGTTAAATAGTTAGACCCCCGCAGTGGAGGGGGCCAGTGACATGATTCACACTGAATTGCGTCATGTTTTCCCCGTCCACTGCTCCACATTGCCTGTATTATCGGCATCGCGTAGCAGGGGGCGGTCCAAAATGGCACATCATGTGGCTCCACCCCCACCACGCCCACAAATGCATGTGACCCGCCTGGCTACTCCCCCTTGTCACGGCCAAGGGGGAGAGGCCAGATGGTCGGAAGGAGCAGCCAGAAAGTCGGCTGTTTAAATGATTACCACCCGATAGCATTAACATCACTTGTGATGAAAAGCTTTGAACGGCTAGTGCTGCTTGTAAATTATGTAAAGTCTCATTTCGTAGCAGGTTTTGACCCGTGGCAGTTAGCTTATAGGGCGAATCGATCAACGGAGGATGTAATCTTAACTGTTTTACATCAGGTGCAAGCCCACGTAGAAACTAGGAATACCTATGCAAGGATTTTATGTGTAGATTTTAGCTCAGCATTTAACACTATTGTACCTAGTGCTTTGATTACAAAGTTGTTTGGTTTAGGCCTAAATGGGTTTACCTGTAGATGGTTGCTAAGTTTCTTATCTGACAGACCCCAGGTGGTCAAGTTGGGGAAAACTAGCTCCATGGAGTTGGTGCTGAATGTTGGAGTCCCGCAGGGGTGTGTATTGAGCCCTGCTCTGTGGGCCTGATTCAGACCCGCTCGCGAGAGCTGAGCACTCGCAAGCGGGTCGATGTTGGCCCAGTGCGCATGCGCACGAGGGAGCCGGCTCCCTCGTGCGCTTGCGCGAGACCCGAAAAGCGACGGCCAAGCCGTCGCTATGGGTCTCGTACCAAAGGGGGCATGCTGTCGATGGTGAGTGACAGCACGCCCCCTTTGGTAGGCATGCCAGGGGCGTGGCTGCCCAGACGGAGGCGTTCCCATGGGAACGCCTACCGTCTGGGGCCGGCCCCACTGACATCACTAGTGATGTCAGTGATGTCAGAGGGAGTGCTGTCACTAGTGAGGTCAGTGGGAGTGCTTTTGGCTCTGATAGAGCCAAAAGCTCTCCAGGGCTTGCGGCAGATGAGACCCTACCACAAGGGTCTCGTCGCAAGCCCGATGGTCGCAATGGTCTTGACCATTGCGATCATCATTTTGGCCACTCGCATAAGCTGTGGGTGGTAACCCACAGCTATGCGAGCGTCCAAGAGGCCGCAACAAAAAAAAAAAAACCTCCCTGATTCAGAGCGGGCGCTCGTTCAGAGCGTCCGGCTCTGAATCAGGCCCTGTATTCTTTGTTCACTCATGATTGTGTATCCCAGTCTCGGTCTGTTAAGATCGTTCAATTTGCGGACGATATCACTATCGTTGGTCTAATAACCAACGGGGATGAACTTGCTTATAGAGCTGAGGTGGATAGTATGTTTGAGTGGAGTAGGGGAAATTGTCTCCTTTTAAACACAATGATAACAAAATAAATGATTATCGACTTTAGGAAGCGTGGTACTCCTATAAGGGCCCCGGTGTGTCTAGGCGGTTTGCCCATTGAGGTAGTACCCTCCCTTAACTTGTTGGGGTTTTATGTCTCAAACACTTTGTCATGGTCCTTAAACTCAGCCTTCTTGGTTAAGAAGGTGCACCGACGTTTGTTTTTTCTGTGCCGCTTGCGATCTGCGTGTGTGAGTAGGGGAATCCTGTTAAATTTTTACCGTAGCATTGTGGAAAGCGTTTTGACTTGGTATTGTTGCTTGGTACGGGAACTGTACTGTGGCTGAGCGGAGGGCGTTGAATAGGGTGCTTGGAACTGCTAGTAAAATCATTGGAGTGGTGCTACCGCGCACACAGGAGATATATGGAAAAAGGCTCCAGAAGGAAACTAGTTCTATCTTAGCAGATTCCAGCCATCCTAATCATGTTCTTTTTGAGAAATTGCCATCAAATAGGCATTTTAGAGCATTGCGCACTCACACAAAGCGTCTGCACAGTAGTTCTTTTCCTGCAGCCATGCGTACGTTAAACGGTATATGGTGTTGTGTTACAGTGTAATCTTGCTGCCTGTATTACTATATGGTATGTGTTGTATTGTTTTTTCATTGGCATCACTTGTGCTGTCAATGACAAATAAAGAATTATTATTATAAGTATGAATATATTTGTTGTCTATGGGGGTTGTTTAATTAGCCCCGGTAATTTACTGCATACTAATTGATCCCCTGGGGCTATTCAATTTGCCCTAAAGGCACACCGCAGGCTGCACTTAACGGGGCTCTGAAAGAAACCCCTGATATATCGCCTGTTTTTGGATACCGTGAACGTGTTAACATATACGGTAGGTCCATGAACTCAACACACATTCTATGAATCCCATTAAAATGTTAATTTAACAGAGTTAAAAGGGGGCTCGGGTGAGATAAAGGCTGGATTTGAATAGCCCCATGCTACCACCCTTTATCTCCCTCATTAAATTAACAGGTCTAATTGAATATGGTGATAAATGTGTCTGGTGATTTTATGATGAGCTGATTTTCTGTATATTATAGAGAACTCTGTGAAGTCTCTATATATATCTGCATGTTACAAATAGGAAGGTATTAGTCGGAATGGCTTATAAAGCTTTGCAGTGATTCCGTCTGTTTGATATCACTGTATCCAGCACACGGCAAAGAGACTTTACAGGTTTCCATAAGATGTCGCTCAGGTTGTCTCCTGGCACAAATGCTGCCTGATCATTTAAGGGAAACAATTCTGCTTATCGGTGTGTGCAAGGGATCCGGCTTTGACTGTCACTGTGAGGTCATCAACGTAGTTTATTATTTTTGTGTTATGTAACAGTGAGTACATCGCTGATAATTTGTACAACTGTTGATTTATTTTTGTAAGTCCTTTAAATAATAGCCATCTATAGTCTAAGCAGGGTTTCTAAAACTCTGTCCTCATAGAACCCTAACAGTGCTGGTATCCTCAGGAATAATTAGTGCCAACTGTTAATCTTTTGTGATAGTCAATTAACAGATGTGTGTTCCAGCTGAATGTTCAGCAAATCATGTACTGTTAGGACTGTTGAGGACCGGGCTTGAGAAATACTGACGTAAATAGTTTTGTTTTGGAAGTGGGGGATTTTAGGATTGTTTTATTTATTCTCCGTAATGTTCTACCCTTAGGCTTCTCAAGTGCACCAAACATATGCCCCCATTTAACAACGAAGGCAAATATCAGCTGATTTTTTTGTTTAGTATCACTGTGATACTAACGAAAAATTCACTGGTATTTACCATACTTACCCCTCCGGCGAGGTCCCGCAAAGTCCTGTCCTTGTCGAGGTCCTCAGCTGGGCTGCTGGTAGCCTAACGCTGCGAGCGATGGTAATGTCTAATCCCCTTCCCGGAGAGGACCCTGACATCATCAGCTACTGTCCAACTTCATTCACTACCATCCATGTGGGCATAGAGGGGGAATATAATGTTGTGGCGAGTGTAACGAGCCAGTGAGGGGTCTTTTTTTTTTTTTAGGTGGCTTTAATGGGCATGGAACTGCACTTCTGCCCTCAATCACGTCACTTCCAGGTCCCTAGCCAGAAGGGGAAATAAGATCTACCACCAGCGACTGGGCTCAGTGTAATGAGCATATGCAACGGTCCGTCTGCGCATGTACATGGCATGGTGACCCAGCAGTGGAAAGCTTCAAAGAAGCAAGAGGGGCATCACCGGGTCGCCATTGCCGGCAAAAGCTGGCGAGAGCAATGCTTGATAAACAGTGGTAATCATAGATTACAGCTGTTTGTTAAATCCAGAAATGGTGGCATAACCCCTGTAGCGAGCGTTAAAGGGGTAATGTTTCACAGTCAAAAATGGGGGCCATAGTCATGAATGCTAAGTGTCACGGCTTGGCGTGCGCTTGGACCCGGAGTGGAGTTGGATGAAAAATGAGGACTTGTTTGCTGGTACTTGAAGGCAGCCGGCCTTAGGGGAGTATGACTCATGATGCAGTGGCACTCGACGGGATCAGAACCAGGCTGCGAGACACTGGCGGAACTTAGAGACCCGGGGAACGAAATGAACCATTTTGGAGCAACGATCCACTACTACCCAGATGGTGGTAAACCCATTAGAAACAGGTAGATCCGTTACAAAGTCCATGGAAAGGTGTGTCCAAGGATGGGTTGGTACTGACAGAGGTAGGAGTGTGCCGGCAGGAACCTGTCTGGATGTTTTATGTTGAGCACACTGTGGACAGGAGGCGATAAAAGCTTCAATTTCCGACTTCCTAGCAGGCCACCAGTATGATCGTTGTAGGAATTCCAAGGTCTTGCGTATGCCCAGGTGTCCGGCAAAACGAGAGGTATGAGCCCACTTCAAAAGCTGCTTGCGCATATCTGAGGCCACAAATGTCTTCCCGGGAGGAGGTTGAATGCAAGTTGTAGTGAATACTCTGGAGTCTAGAACTGGAGTTTCCTTATGACTTTCGGAAGATGCATCGGAGGAGAGTGATCGAGAGAGGGCATCTGCCTTTTGATTTAGTGAGCCTGGGCGAAAAGTTAAAATAAAATTGAAACGAGAAAAGAATATTTACCATCGAGCCAGGCGGGAACTCAGGCACTGAATATTTTTTAGGTATAGGAGATTCCGATGATCTGTATAAACGGTGATGGGATACATCGCGCCCTCAAGAAGATAACGCCACTCTTCAAAAGCTAGTTTCACAGCCAATAATTCCTGCTCTCCAATGGGATAATTCTTTTCTGCTTGGGAAAATTTCTTTGAGAAGAAGCCACAGGGATGAAACTTGCTATCCTCGAGTTTCTGGGATAGTACTGCCCCTACCGCTTCAGAAGAGGCGTCTACCTCAAGAAAGAATGGGTAGTTAATGTTGGGTTGTCTCAGCACGGGGGCAGAAATGAAGGCTTGCTTTAAGAGTTGAAAGGCAGTTTCAGCCTCTGGAGGCCATCGGGATGGATTTGCCCCCTTGCAAGTTAGGGCGGAAATGGGTGCCATGAGAGTGGAAAATCCTTTGATAAACCTTCGATAATAATTTGCGAAGCCCAAAAATCTTTGTACTGCCTTCAAAGAATTCGGACGAGACCAGTCCAATATTGCCTGAACTTTCTGGGGATCCATTTCAAGGCCGGCACCTGAAACGATGTAACATAAAAAGAGAACTGAGGGAACTTCAAATATGCATTTTTCAGCTTTGCAGTACAGGTGGTTCTTTCGTAGGCGAGTTAACACCTCCTTGACTTGGGATCGATGCCTGACAATGTTGGAGGAGAATATCAGAATATCGTCGAGGTATACTACCACAGAGATATATAGTAAGTCCTGAAAGATCTCATTCACAAGGTTTTGGAACACAGCAGGAGCGTTACAGAGACCAAAAGGCATTACCAGGTATTCAAAATGCCCGTCTCGAGTATTGAATGCTGTTTTCCATTCATCCCCGGCTCGTATCCTAATGAGATTGTAGGCCCCTCTTAAATCCAGCTTGGTAAAAATAGTAGCACCTTTTACTCGATCGAAAAGTTCGGTAATGAGGGGTATCAGGTAGCGATTTTTGATGGTTATATCGTTTAAGCCCCTGTAATCGATGCAAGGACGCAGGCCTCCATCCTTCTTAGACACAAAAAAGAATCCTGCCCCTGCCGGTGAGGAGGATGGTCGAATGAACCCCTTTTGCAGGTTCTCCTGGATGTATGCTGACATGGCTTCAGTCTCGGGTAGGGAGAGTGGGTAAGTACGACCTCGCAGAGGAGTTTTGCCAGGAATCAACTCAATAGGACAGTCCCACTCCCGATGAGGAGGCAGAATATCGGCTCCGGTCTTACAGAAGACATCGGAGAAGGAGCGATACTGGTAGGGAATTGGAGTAGTGGTTGCAATGTAACTTCCTTTGACGGGTTTGATTTGAGGAAGGCAGGATACTTGACAAGTTTCTCCCCAGGACAAGATCTGCATGGTGCCCCAATCAATATTGGGGGAGTGCTTGCGTAATCAGGGGTATCCAAGGATGACCTCATGGGAGGCTTTGGGAATTACTAGGAATCGGATAGTTTCAGTGTGGAGAGCTCCGATACGAACTGGCACAGGAAGGGTATGTTGAGAGACGATTCCGTTGGTAATCTGAGTGCCATCTACAGCAGATAGAGTGATGGTGTGGTCGAGAGAGGAGACAGGAAGCCGGAGCCTCTGGACAAGTTCAGCGGTGATAAAATTTTCAGCGGCCCCTGAATCGAGGTGAGAAAGAACAGTTTTAGAACCAGTGGAGATCTCAAAAGTAATGGAGAGGGTAGATTCATTTTTTGACGGAGACGGAGTCATCACTCCTAACCTTGTGTCTCCGGCACAGATTAGGATCGGGAGTTTCCCGGACGATGTGGGCAGGCTGCAACCATATGACCGGTCTCCCCGCAGTACATGCATAGATTTTCTCGTCGGCGTCTTTGCCGTTCTTCTACCGTGAGGCGGGCCCGGTTAATCTGCATGGGTTCGTCACCCGTAGGTTCAGACGGAGGGAGGGTTGGAGTAGTGGTCGGCCGGAACCTAAAGCGATCTCCCCTAGTTTTTTCAGTCTGGCGTTCTCTGTACCGCAAATCCACTTTATTGCAAAGGGAGATAAGCTCATTGAGGGTAGCCGGCGGATCACGAGTGGCGAGGTCATCTTTTATGCGATCTGTCAATCCATTCCAAAAGGTGGAAGTCAGGGCTTCTTCATTCCATTTTAGTTCCGAAGCCAGCGTTTGAAATTGAATGATATACTGACTGACTGGTCGGTTCCCTTGGCGAAGTCGCAGGATTTCCGTCGCCGTGGAGGTTGTTCTGCCGGGCTCGTCGAAAATCCTCCGGAAGGACGTGAGGAATCCAGAGTAGTTGTCTAGTAACGGGTCGGACCTCTCCCAGAGAGGCGAAACCCAGTCCAGGGCAGAACCGGTCAGTAGAGACACTATGGGCCAAATGTAATAGGGTGAGAGTTTAGAAAAGTGAGAGTTTCTGACACTTTTTAAACTTTGCAAATGTAATAGAGTCCAAAAACAAAGTAACAGAGTGAACTTGCATGTTTTTTTAGACTTAAAAAACTCTCAGGATTTAAAATCTCATTCAGATGTTTTCCCATTTTGAAGATAAAACTCAACCAATGAGAGAGATTACTGCTAAACTCTCACATTTTCTAAATGCTCACCCTTTTACATTTGGCCCTATATATGCCACTTTGGATTTTGGAGATGGAAAGTTTGCAGGCTGTAGTGTGAAGTGGACGTCACACTGGTTGAGAAACCCTCGGCACAACTTGGGGTTCCCGTCAAACTTATTGGTTGGAAGGTGCAAATGAGATGGTGCAGGTGGAACAGGGACAGCTGGAGCTGCTGGCTGGTTGGTGGCGGCAGGCAAATTAACAGTAACCAGGGAAGCTTGCAGCATATCCTGACGAAGAGACATTTCCTGCAGGAACTGAGCCATTTGGCGCTGAGACGCCTCTAGTCCCTCTAGGCGACTGGCGATACCCTGGAGCAAGTCGGCCCTCAGATCCTGTCCACTGGCCGAATCCATCGGGCCAGTGCAAACTGTCACGGCTTGGCGTGCGCTTGGACCCGGAGTGGAGTCGGATGAGGAATGAGGACTTGTTTGCTGGTACTTGAAGGCAGCCGGCCTTAGGGGAGTATGACTCATGAAGCAGTGGCAGTCGACGGGATCAGAACCAGGCTGCGAGACACTGGCGGACCTTAGTGACCCGGGGTAGGCTGGCTAATAGCAGATAGCCGGTGTCAGGAGACAGGTAGTAAAAGGAGCAAACTGCACCAAGGCTGAGAGGTGACTCTGCAGAAACACACTGGTACTGACACTTTAAATGAGCAAAGGAGCACAGAGAACTAGCTCACAGCATACGCTGTGATAGACATTGCACTGGCAACTAAAGAGCTTCTGGACAGCCCTTTAGTACCCTCAGGTAGTGCAGCATTGGTTGCTAGCCTCCCCAGCCCAGACTGAACCTGATTGGCCAGAAACGACATGTGACCCAAATCCAAGATGGCCGCACCCAGTGGTCACAGCATGGAAGCTCTGCCAGTCTCAGCCCCTCTCACCTGCCTCCAGATGGAAGCCCTTAGTCTGCGGAGACTCACAGCACCCAGCGCTATTCTCCAGGAACCTGCACCTCTGCTGGAAACACCATGCCACAGCGCCCGGAGCGGTAAGCGCCGTGATCTCAGCAGCCTGTCACCCCTGGTCGTGACACTAAGTGATCAATTGGGAAAAATTACTTTATATATATTCCTTAGGTCAGGTGACTAGCGTGTGATCAGGGCCGGCTCTGCATGTGATGTAACAGGAGATGACGGTTACAATGATGGGATGAGACAGGTCAGGTGACTAGCGTGTGATCAATGCCGGCCCTGCATGTGATGTACCAGGAGATGACGGTTACATTGATGGGATGAGAGGTCAGGTGACTAGCGTCTGAAATCCGAACCCCCCCGAGCCCCCGCGATCCGAGGCCGATCCGAGTCAGGCTCGACTTTTCCCGCCTGACTCGGATCTGAAATCGAGGCAAAACATCATCATCCCGCCTTCCAAGTCTCACAGGTTTTGAATCCTATATAAGGTACCCGCGTCGGCGCCATTTTCTCACTCGGCTGTGGACAGTGAAGAGGGAGGAAGGGAGTTAGGGCTGGCTGGGCTGTGTAGTGTAGTGTAGTGTAGTGCAGAGTAGTGTTATGCTGTGCTGTGCTGCACTGTGCTGCTGTTGTCCATAGGGGCTGTGTCCACTCCTTCAAAGTCCATAGGGGCTAGCTGGACTGTGTTGTGCAGTCAGTTGTCCATAGGGGCTGTGTCCACTCCAAAGTCCTGTGCAGTGTCCCAGTCGTAAAGGGGTGCTGTAGTGTTGTCCAGGGGGTGCTCTGTCCATCAGGGGTGCTCCCCTCAAGTGCAAAAAAAAAATAAAAAAATTCTGTGTTTGTGAATTGTGTGCGCAGTAGCCGCACGTGCATCAACAAAGTAGTGCCAAGCGTGCGCCTGTGTCCCATAAATAAAGGGCCGGCTGGATTGACCGCTAAAGGGTGCTGTAACCCCCAAAGGGCACTCCAAACAAAATAAAAAATGTTTTTCTGTGTTTGTGAATTGTGTGCGCAGTAGCCGCACGTGCATCAACAAAGTAGTGCCAAGCGTGCGCCTGTGTCCCATAAATAAAGGGCCGGCTGGATTGACCGCTAAAGGGTGCTGTAACTCCCAAAGGGCACTCCAAACAAAATAAAAAAAAAAATTCTGTGTTTGTGAATTGTGTGCACTGTGGCTGCACGTGCATCAACAAAGGAGCAGCGCCAAGCGTGCGCTTGTGTCCCATAAGTAAAAGACCGGCTGGCTTGTCCGTTAAAGGGTGCTGTAACCCCCAAAGGGCACTCCAAACAAAATAAAAATATATATTTTTTTGAGTTTGTGAATTGTGTGCGCAGTAGCCGCACGTGCATCAACAAAGTAGTGCCAAGCGTGCGCCTGTGTCCCATAAATAAAGGGCCGGCTGGATTGACCGCTAAAGCGTGCTGTAACCCCCAAAGGGCACTCCAAACAAAATACAATTTTTTTTTCTGTGTTTGTGAATTGTGTGCACTGTGGCTGCACGTGCATCAACAAAGGAGCAGCACCAAGCGTGCGCCTGTGTCCCATAAGTAAAGAGCCGGCTGGCTCATTTCTTAAAGGGTGGTGTAACCCACAAAGTGCACTACTCTCCAGCAAAAATAAAAAAATATTTTCTGTGTTTGTGTGCACCTTAGTCGCACGTATATATCAATATAACATAAATGGAGGACCAAACTTTCTCTGATAAAAATAAAATAGGAAAAGGTCAAGAACCACTTCCTCCTAGTGCTGTTGCTGCTGCTGGGAGTTGTTCATCATCCCAGAGAGGAAGTAGGAACACCACTACTTTTACTAAACAATTGACCCTCCAACAGTCCCTAGCGAGGAGGATGAAGTACGACAGCAGTCATCCTGAAGCAAAATGTATAAGTGAGGCCTTGACTGCTATGTTGGTGTTAGACGTGCATCCAGTATCCGCCATTAGTGCAGTGGGATTTAGACAATTGATGGAGGTAGTGTGTCCCCGGTTCCAAATCCCGTCTAGATTCCTCCTGCATCCTCAAAGCAGCAGCGACAAGCGTGCGTCTGTCTGTTAAAGGGTGGTGTAACCCTCAAAGTGTGCTCCACAAACAATAAAAAAATTCTTCTTTTTTTTTTCTGTCTTTGTGAAATGTGTGGGATGTAGCCGCACCTGCATCCTTAAAGCAGCAGCGACAAGCGTGTGTCTGTCTGTTAAAGGGTGGTGTAACCCTCAAAGTGCACTCCACAAACAATAAAAATATTCTTCTTTTTTTTTCTGTCTTTGTGAATTGTGTGGGCTGTAGCCGCAACTGCATCCTCAAAGCAGCAGCGACAAGCGTGCGTCTGTCTGTTAAAGGGTGGTGTAACCCTCAAAGTGCGCTCCACAAACAATGAAAAAATTATTCTTTTTTTTTCTGTCTTTGTGAATTGTGTGGGCTGTAGCCGCACCTGCATCCTCAAAGTAGCAGCGAAAAGCGTGCGTCTGTCTGTCAAAGAGTGGAGTAACCCCGGAACTGCGCACGACAAAAAATAAAATAATCTTCTTTTTTTCTGTGTTTGTGTGTGAAATGTATGCGCAGTAGCCGCACCTGCATCCTCAAAGCAGCAGCAACAAGCGTGCGTCTGTCTGTTAAAGGGTGGTGTAACCCTCAAAGTGCGCTCCACAAAAAATAAAAAAACATTTTTTTTCCTGTCTTTGTGAATTGTGTGGGCTGTAGCCGCACCTGCATCCTCAAAGCAGCAGCGACAAGCGTGCGACTGTCTGTTAAAGGATTACATTGGTGACAGCATCCAAGTAGGCATGTCAGAAAGTCCGTACATGTACTGGCGGGAAAAAGAGGCAATTTGGAGGCCCCTGTACAAACTGGCTCTATTTTACCTGAGTTGCCCCCCCTCCAGTGTGCACTTCGAAAGAGTGTTTAGTGCAGCCGGGAACCTTGTCAGCAAAAGCGTAGGAGGTTGCTTCCACAGAATGTGGAGAAGATGTTGTTCATAAAAATGAATTATCAACTCTTCCAGGGAGACCAGCCTGCAGAACGTACAGAGGGACCTGTGGTGGTTTATTCCAGTGGGGACGAATTAATACTCTGTGAGGATGAGGATGTACACAACACTGAAGAGGGTGAGGAATCGGTGAATGAGGAGGATGAGGACGACATCTTGCCTCCGTAGAGCCAGTTTGTGCAGGGACAGATTAATTGCCAGCTTGTTTTGTGGGGGCCCAAACGAACCAATCATTTCAGCCACAGTCGTGTGGCAGACCCTGGCGCTGAAATGATTGGTTTGTTAAAGTGTGCATGTCCTGTTTATACAACATAAAGGTGGGTGGGAGGGCCCAAGGACAATTTCATCTTGCACCTCTTTTTTTTCTTTGCATTATGTACAGTTTGGGGCCTAGTTTTTCAAACTGCCATCCTGTCTGCCACTGCAGTATCACTCCTAGATGGGTCACGTGTTTGTGACGCCCACTCGTGTCGCTTAGCATAGTCATCCAGCTACCTCGGTGCAACCTTTTGGACATAAAAACACTATTGTGAGGTGTGAGGTGTTCAGAATAGACTGGAAATGAGTGGAAATTAAGGTTTTTGAGGTTAATAATAGCATAGGAGCAGAAAAATCAACACATTCTGTGATTTTAGCTGTTTTTATGCTTTTTTAAAAAAAAATACAGATCCAAAACACAAAACCCAGAATCCAAAACACCGAAGGGTGGTTTTGGCAAAACCAATCCAGATCCAAAACAAGTAGAAAGATCCAGATCCAAAACCAAAACACAAAACACGAAAAGTGGCCGGTGCACACCCCTAGTTTAAATTATATATTTTATTTCACATCAGCTAAAATAATAGTGGGTACAGACACTGTAAATGATTAGCCTGCCCTATACAAAACACACACTATAATATGCCATATGCTATAAATTATTTATTCTTAGGACCTGATTCATTACTGATCGCAACTGCAACAGCGTACGCAGAGCAGCCGATGGTGCGTACTGCGCATGTGTATGTATCGTAGTGCATGTGCGTGAGTTAGCATTTAAGGATTCTTGATTTTAAACTCTATACCTTCTAATATCCTGCCTATACCTTCTAATATCCTGCCTATACCTTCTAATATCCTGCCTATACCTTCTAATATCCTGCCTATAAACCTCTAAGGATGACGCTATTTTGTGTACGCAGTCATACTTTAAATAAAGACTCCAGACCTTGAACCTGTGGTTCCAAAGCACAAAGTAATATTCAAGTAATAAAGTACAGTCAGTTACACGCTATGATCTAAGTACAATTTAGCGCAAAGAATTATACAGACCCAAGTACAGTATACATACGCATGCGCTCTGGACCAGATGTAGGCATCAGCAAGAAACCCCCATCTATCAGCATTCAGCAAGAAGACCCAGACTGGGGTCACAACACACATTTATACTCTCACAGAAACAGACAACACAATAGAGAAGTTTGTTGCTGATACCATTGGTTCCCAAGGAGGATGCATCTGTTACAGAGCATTTAACAGGTTGATTCAAATAGACACAGTCCAGCCCCTAATAACTGGTGGTCTCTGGCTTCCTGCCTCATGCAACATTCACAGAAATACATTTTGCTGCTTTAAATCTCTTTGGTCCATAAGTTGAGAATGCCTGTTGTGATCTTCACACCGATGATACCGGATTGCTGTTGAAAGAGTGCAGATCAGTATAATATCAAACATGACTTACTTATCATGTATTAAACCTTAGCTAACAAATAACCTTTATTTCACAGCAATTATAAAAAATGAACATACTTGAATCTTATACCTTAAAGCTTATGAAACCTTTTAAGTGAATATGTAATGTGTGATTATTTGGGGTTTGATATAAAGACGCTAGTTAACATGGGGCAGATGCGTGCGCATGAAGCTAATAAACAGCGTTTTCATACAGGATCTTATGCATTCGCTAATATGCGACTAGTTAACAGCGCAATTGTGCGTATCAATGTGTGTATGAGAAATGGTGAAAGATGCAATCGCATGATGCTAATAGTATTATCGCCATATGTACTTAAGTGTGAGTTTACTTAAAATGGCGCTTGGGCGGCCATTCGCAAAATGACGTCTTGCGATTTCATTTTCTAAAATGGCGTCTTGTGGCCAGTCGCAAGATGGCGTCTTTACAATCTAATTTTAAGCTGACCTTGTCTCAGCCAATTATCCAGCTTCGACAGTCCGCCCTTTGATAGCGAACAACATGCTATCACAATATGATTTTAAAATTTAATTTAGACTTACATTTATATATTATTGAGTGTTAATATGGGATGACACAAGGTGGTTCTTAATCCATCAATAATTTGTCTCTGGGTGGGGACATAAAACTACTATTATACGCACACCGAGGATCTTGGAAGATCATGTGAAAGGTGTGGGATACACCAGTCCTATAAAGGCAGTCTTGAGGGGAAATTTAGAACACACCGGACACATATGCCAATTATTATGATGACAATCAGAATAAGGATCAAGAATTTGCCTATGCTGGCGATTACTTCCTGGACCCATTCCCCTAGACCTGAGAACCATTTCACTGGGTTCAGCCATGAAACCCATCCTTCTATCTTCTCCCATACTTCAGCCACTGAAGCATTATGGTCCTTACGAAACTCCCATTTTAGCTGCAGAATTTCATCCTTCTTCCGGTTTATCACCTCCTTGGGGTCGCTGGTGTCATTGGTGACATAGGTGCAACATTTTACTCCAAATTGGGTGGCCAAAGTTACGCAGTACCCTCCAGTAACAGCAGTTAAATAATTTAACACTAGCCTGTGTTGCACAAGTTCTTTCTTGTATGCTTGCAATTCTCTCCCTGTATACCTGAATGTGTCATCATACATCTCAGTGATATCTATCAATTTAGCAAGTTCTTGAATATATCTAAAATTTAATGTACCCTGAGCGATCCTGGTGGGATCCAGTGCAACTAAAACTTGGAAGCCAGTTGTCTCACTAATTAACTCAGTGGCTTTATGCACGTCACAAGGTATCATATTTCATTTGTCTCTGTGTTCATATTGTATGTGAAGGTATGTTGATGGTGTGTTTTTATGGATACTAAGCATTTCAACATGTGTGAGGGTCATAACTTCTGGGACTACTTTTCCCAGGTAACACAAACCTTCAAAACTCGGGGAAAGCAACTTATACGCCTTTCTTCCACATATAAAATACACATTATCGGGGAGAACATAAGGAATGGTATGCATCATTATCATTAAACACATTTCCCTTGCAAACAATCATATCTTAGACTCTTCCATCTGGTATATGCAAGTTTCTGGTTGTATTATTTTAGCACAATAACCATCTGGTACCTTACCAATAATTTCTTTGGTGAAACTCAATGTATACCGGTACCTAAAATGTTTCCCACTAGATTTAATTGAACATAACAGATCATGATTTATGGACTCATTATCAGCTCTCTGTGAAAAGGTCATCATCTGATTATTCCCCGTCACTTCCCAACTCCCGAGTTTATTGGGGTTGGTTATGTTCAAAAACAAAAGTGATCTATCTACTTGGAATTGATAGAGTTTAAAATGAGGTGGTTTGGATGAGAGGAATTTTCCATCCAATGTTTTCCCTTTTTGCAATACAAAATTTCCATGATATTCAGTGGAAATGGCACCAACCCTACATTATGCTGTCCCTGTGGCACATGTGAACACACCCAGCAATCAGTTTGATTTAATACTTTGCCTACCATGCTATGATAATCCTCTAAAGGATACCCACCCCAGTACGGGTTATATTTAGGCTGGCACCGTTGGATACAGTTCTCATCAACTAGGGACCCACAAAGCTCACAAATACAGGAATCTTCAGATGATAAACTTCCACACCGTCCCTGAGTATCCGGAATAACAGCTCTCTTAACAATAACAGTACTAAGATTGGTCAGACACTCCCCTGATTGACATTGCACGCCTCCTGACTCCACTCCATCAGCACTGCCATCAGCTCCCATCTCCTCAATCAGTCCCCCATCACAGAAACCGGATATCCCAGAACCGACCTGGATGGTGAACACTCTAAAAGAGAATATGAAAATGAACACAGCAGGCCCGTCCATTGCCACAACAAGACCTGCAAATTTCTTTTAGTTCAGGTATCTCACTACGACCTTTTCAATCCTCCCGGAACAAGCTCGCGATTGACAGGTCCATGCTATCAGCCTTGTCTCCGACTTGTTTCTCCACCGGTTGATTGACCTTTTTGCAGTGAGTGGAATGGACCCAGGTATCTCTCTCAGCCACCTTCAAAGATGTAGTACTTGTCAGCAGCACCTGGTATGGACCTTCCCACCGATCAGTCAAACAACCTGAACGCAAGAAATTACTGATTATAACATATTCTCCTGGTTCAACATCATGACAGTTAGTTTCAGGCATATCATTGGACAACAATTTCAGTTTCTGATGTTGCTGTTTTAACTGCTTACTCATTGATATAAGATACCTTACAGTTACCTCGTTGTTACCTTTCAAGTCTTCCTGTGGACTTATAATCATATGAGGTTGTCTATCGAACAGTATTTCAAAGGGCGACAGATTTAGAGGGGTCTGGGAGTGGTCCTTATACTAAACAGGACCAACGGTAATGCTTCTGGCCATCCTAGTCTAGTCTCTGCCATGATTTACTTAACTTATTTTTAATAGTCCTGTTCATCCTCTCTACCTTGGCACTGGCTTGCGGTCGGTAGGGGGTGTCAAGTCTACTATTAATACCCATCAGCTTACACATATTTTGAAAAACATCACCTGTGAAATGAGTACCCCTGTCATTCTCGATAATTTTAGGGATACCGTATCTGCATACGAATTCCTGAACTATTTTCTTGGCAGTAAACGCAGCAGTATTAGTGGCCGCTGGGTAGGCCTCAACCCAACTAGAAAATACGTCAGTGCACACCAATACATACTTGAGATTCCTGCAGGGTGGTAATTGTATGAAATCAATTTGTATCACCTGGAAAGGTCCATCAGTCAGTGGAATGTGGGATGGTTCGGGAGGGATCGCTTTCCCTATGTTCTTCCTCAAGCAGGTCAGACAGGACATTGCTATCTTTTCTGCTTGTGAAGAAAAACCTGGTGCACACCAGTATGCTCTTACCAATTTGCACATACCTTGCTTTCCCAGATGAGTCAGACTGTGTGCTGCCTCAGCCAGGCAGGGGTAATATGCCTTGGGGGCTACTGGTTTACCTTGTCCATCCCTCCAGGGCCCGGAGGACTCTTGCCCACATCCCTTGGACTTCCACATGGACGTTTTCTGAATTGAACACAAATTTTGCATCTCAATTAATTTCAGCATATCAATTGTTTGGAAAGACATAATTTTTTCAGTTGCAGAAAACATTTTTTAACCCTGCTGCCCATTTTGCAGCTTCATCGGCTCTGTTGTTGCCCAGTGACACCAGATCATCCTCACATGTATGGGCTTTACACTTAATCACTGCCACCGCTTTGGGCAGTTGGATTGCTTCTAAAAGATGTTTTATGTGTCAGGAATGTGCAACTGGTGTGCCTGCTGCTGTCATAAAATTTCTCAGACGCCAAAGAGTCCCGAAATCGTGCACCACCCCGAACGCATACCTCGAGTCAGTGTAAATGTTAGCAGACTTGCCTGCTGCCAGTTCACACTCTCTAGTTAGTGCTACTAACTCTGCCACCTGGGCTGAGTGAGGAGGACCAAGAGGTTCAGCTTCTATGATGTCTGTGTCATTTACAACAGCATAACCTGTACATAATTCACCTGTGTCTGTTTTTCTATGACAACTCCCATCCATGTAAAATGTCACATCTACATTCTCTAAAGGTGTGTCACATATGTCAGGTCTAGCAGTAAAGGTCTGATTCAGATATTCCATACAATCGTGTGCATCATTATGTCCGCTGAACTCACCTCCCACCAGCAACTCGCCTCCTTCCACCCTTTGTACATCATGTTGTACATATGGTAAATATGTTGCTGGGTTCAGTGTGCTGCAACGTTTGTTTGCAGGTGCGATTAAAACTAGTTCCCATTTGGTAAACCTAGCCGAAGAGACGTGTCAGGTTTGAGCAGAGTTCAGCAGAGCAGATAGAGCGTGGGGAGTGTAGACAATCATATCATGACCCAGTACTACGTCCTCACTTTTACTCACCAATAGAGCGGTAGCTGCTACACTTCTCAAACAGGTGGGGAGGGATCTTGTCACAGTGTCCAATTGGGCACTGTAGTATGCTACGGGCCTACTGGCATCACCATGTTTTTGTGTGAGGACACCTGCAGCACAACCATCAGCTTCCGTGCAATACAAATTAAAAGGTTTTTCATAATCAGGTATTCCCAATGCAGGTGCTTTTGTCAGACTATCCTTAAGATTAAGGAAAGCCTTCTCTGATTCCTCTGTGTGTATGACACGATCGAGCTTTGAGGAAGAGACTAAGACCCTCATTCAGAGGCGGTCGGAGGATGCAAGTGGTCGCTCAGAAACTGGGCGGCCACTTGCATCCTGACCGGCCACCTCTGTTTTGGTCATTAGGCTGTGGGTTTACACCCACAGCTCTAACAACCGCTAGGGTGATGGTCGCGATGGTCATAGACCATCGCGACCATCAGGGCTTATGACGAGACCCTAGGGTAGGGTCTCACTTGTCGTAAGCCCCAGAGAGCTTCTGGCTCTGTCAGAGCTGGAAGCTCTCCACTGACATCACTAGTGTTGTCAGTGGGGACACCCCCAAATGGCAGGTGTTACCATGGGAACTCCTCCGTTTGGGCTGCCACCCCCCGGCCTGCCTTCCAAATGGGGCGAGCTGTCAATCAACATCGACAGCTCACCCCCTTTGGAAAGAGACCTGCTACGACCGGCGCTGTCGGTCGTAGCGGGTCTCACGCATGCACACGAAGGAGCCGGCTCCCTCATACGCATGCGCACTGGACAAACATCGAGGTGGCCGTGCGGTCGTAGACCGTACGGCCGCCTCTGAATGAAGCCCTAAGTCCTGCAAAGGCAAAGCCAAAATAGAAAAACCTGGGATCCACATTCTACAGTATCCACACATTCCCAAGAAGGTACGAATTTGCTGTTGATTCTGCGGCAGTGTCATGTTCTGTATGGCCTGGATTCTATCATTTGTGAGATGTCGTAACCCCTGGGTTAGGCAGTGTCCCAAATATTTTACTCTGGATTGGCATGGCTGTAGTTTGTCTTTAGCCACCTTGTGTCCTGTATGCGAGAGATGAAGCAACAAAAGTTTAGTATCATTCAAAAATGACATAAATGAATCAGAACATAGCAATAAATCGTCCACATATTGAATTAGAACAGATCCATTGGCAGGTTGAAAAGATTGTAAGCAGTCGTGCAAAGCCTTGGAGAAGATACTGGGGCTGTCTATGAAACCTTGGGGCAACCGTGTCCATGTATATTGTACACCTCTGTATGTAAATGCGAACAAATACTGACAGTCAGGGTGGAGAGGCACAGAGAATAAAGCAGAACAGAGGTCAATGACTGTGAAATGGGTTGCATTTGGTGGGATCTGCATCAGGATGACAGCTGGATTTGGCACTACTGGGATTTGTCTCTCTACTATCTTATTAACCCCTCTAAGGTCTTGTACCAGCCTATAACCCCTCCCACCACTCTTCTTCACCAGAAAGATGGGACTGTTGGCTACACTAGCTGTACGAACTAAAATTCCCTGTTGCAATAATCGCTCAATTATTGGAAAAAACCCTAATTCTACCTCCTGTTTTAGTGGGTACTGGGGAATTTTTGGAGCTTGCCTACCGCTTTTTAAATGAACCATTACGGGGCTTACATTTGCCATTAATCCAGTGTCCTGTCCATCCTTAGTCCAAAGGGAATCTGGAATTTGGGA
The DNA here is from genome assembly GCA_031769625.1 of Taudactylus pleione. Taxonomy (NCBI): domain Eukaryota; kingdom Metazoa; phylum Chordata; class Amphibia; order Anura; family Myobatrachidae; genus Taudactylus; species Taudactylus pleione. The sequence goes on along the minus strand of JAUIMM010000133.1, from coordinate 261,265 downwards.
CAACATTTGATCTACCTGAGATGGATTTTCATTTAAAATTGAAGAATGATACATTATCCTTTGGGGAGTGTCCAACATATCCCGCACCTCATGCGCAACTCTCTCTGGGATATCTAGAAATACACCATCAGGGGTGCAATATATAACACATCCCATCTTACATAACAAATCTCTACCCAGCAGGTTAGTAGGAGCCGCAGCAGCCAGAAGGAAAGAGTTTGCCTGGTATGCAGCTGCCCGAGAGTAACCTCTGTGGATTTTGTTAAAGGATAATGTTTCACTTTACCTACATCAACCATCATGACCGGTTCTTCCCTAGTACTTCCCGTTAACCTGACTATCTGTAGACTACAGGTATGACCTGACCCCTAGCGTTGGCTACCATTCTCCAATAAAGCATTAACGGCCACAATTGGTGCTGGGGTTTGCTGGATATTTGCTGGTCTCTGTGCATATCCCTTATGGGGATATGCAGGTTTTCCCGGATTTGGGGGTCCTACCCTTTTTACTCTGCAGTTTCTACTTAAATGTCCTGTCTGGTTACAATTAAAACATGTTCATGGATCGAATGAAGACACGGGTTTATGTGAGGTTTGAGCAGGGGGAAAAGGTGATGCATATGGGATAGGGATATGGAGGATACGGGTATTGTGGGGGGTATGAAGTTTTTGAGTAGAATGGGACCTGTGGTTGTGTAGGGTTAGTGGAATAGAGCTGTGTTTGCTGTTGCGTGGGGTTAGTGAGGGTATATAACTGTTCAGGTGTAAGTGTGTGTGCAGATGCTAGTGTGTCTGTTGGCTGTGATGTTACCGTCATTCCTTCCAGAGCTTGGATACTGACAGCCATTAGTTTTTCGCTCTGGGTCTCTCTCTTCTTTGAGATGTTTTTATAATGTTCTATGTCAGATTCTATGAGTGTATCTATTGTGACTCCCCTCCAGCCAGGTTGTGAGGTCTGAACCCGGGTCTTTAAGTTTTCTTTAAGACCGTCCATGAGTACCGTGACTATCATTCCCCTGTGGTGAGTGCTATCTTTAATATCTTCTAACCCAGTGTACTGGGTGATAGCCTGCAGAGCCCAGTCGCAATAATCTTCTGCAGATTCACTCTCCTCTTGCTTTATGGTGAAGATTTTGTTCCAGTTAACTACTACTGGGAAATATACACCCAATTGAGTTACAATGCGGGAAATGTTACCTTGGTTTACTTGGTCTGTTAAGGGAACGTCACCATCCAATACACAATCCGTGACAAATTTTGTCACGTGGGTATTGCGTGGTAGACAGGCCCTTAACACCACACGCCAATCTTTATTAGTTGGCTCATGAGAACTACCGAAATTTCTCAAAAATCTTTGACAGTTGGCTAGTTCCTTTTTGGGATCGGGGAAATCATTTATGATGGAATTTAGTTCTTCTCTTGTCCAAGGACAATGCATTACCACTTCCCTCGTGGGCACTACACTGTTCGCATCTGCATTTCCATTCGGAATAGTTATTGTCCGAATGGGATGCAGACCGGCAGCGCTGCTACCTTTTGACCTTATTTCCTGGCTGGGGGTTTAATCTGTTGCTAACGTATGGTATTAACTTCCTCTACGGGTGCAGAGGGTGTTAACACTTCCCTTACTGTTACTGATGGAGATGGCGGAACCACCCGTGATTGTGGTGATGCAGCATCCATCATCTGCACAGCATGGGAAATGGCAGACATTACAATAGGCTCATCATCTACATCATGAACATTTTCTTTATGGTTGCTTAAGAGAGGGTACAAATTGCTTGTTACATTTTTATGGGTATTTTTGATAACTGTACTTGCACCTCCATCCACATAAGGTGGAGGTGGTGTGCGTGAACTGCTGGCAATACCTTCCACATCGCTACCTTGCTGCACATATGCGCCATTTTGCGGCTCGCCCACCTTGCAATTAAGCGTCGCAGATGTATTCATTGGCAATGCGCTTGCAACGCTAGTTTGCGTCACTTGCGCATTTTTAAGCCACGCATCCCCTTTATGCTGCCACAACTTTAAACATTCATAATATTTTACCTTTTTCTCTCTGGAGCGCATCAGACTGATGTGATCCCGGACATTATCTAACACATCTTTATCAAAACTACCAATTCTGGGAAACGGTCTAACACTCTTCATCGTAATTTCAAACCATACATCACAATACCTTATTGCATAAGTATCGAACTTAGTATGCATAATACGACGGGCCGATCCAAACTGCGCTTCGATTAGCAGCACATCATTGTCTAACATCTCTATTGTTTGCATGGCTCCCATTCTGAGACAACTCCTACATTTTTCAATAAAGATTTAAACTGGTGAAAGACAGTCAAGATACTTTCACTTACCTGTGGACGATTTAAACGGCAGCGCCCACACACCTGTGAAGATTTGAAGAAGGCTACTCCACACACCCGGATAAGATTTAAGACGGCAACTTCCACAGCTATGGAAGTTTAAGTCGGCTACTTCCACGCACCTCTCTGCAACAAAGACAACATGTACACCTGCAAATGTGTATAGAACGATGAGCTGCTTACCGAGCGGCTAGTACTTAGCCCTTAAAGATCATACGGTACATCTAACTTTAGGCAACAAGTTACCCCTACCAACAATACTCACTGTTGCACACTTTTTTTCCTGCGCAGAAAAATACACGTTAACCCAGATATTGATAGCAATTGAAAAATGTAAACCTCAGCGGATTTGTTTAAACACGTGGCAGCACAACCGGAAGTATGTATACGCTATTGTGCGACCAGTCGCGTAAACAAAAATGCGACTACCACACAACCGTATGACAACCTTTAGCTGTGTATACAACAGTGCGTCTTGACTGTGTGCAAACTGCGACTCAGCCGTGTACTCAATCCTACGGCACCCCTCTAAACGTAAGGTTCTATCAACAAAGGAAAACAAACTTTTTCCTCTCTTGTCCCTGGATTCTAGTCAGCGTCTCTTGGTCACACGATAACGGGTAGCGATCTCTCAGCATCGAATGGTTGCAGGTAAGACTGCTTGTGGCCACTCCACCCTTTGCTGAGATATAGATATCCGTGTTTATATCGTGTTATTAGGTACGTGACTTCACTATGAGCCCCCAACTAAGGATTCTAGATTTGAACCTCTATACACTCCTGCCTATACCTTCTAATATCCTGCCTATACCTTCTAATATCCTGCCTATACCTTCTAATATCCTGCCTATAAACCTCTAAGGATGACGCTATTTTGCGTACGCAGTCATACTTTAAATAAAGACTCCAGACCTTGAACCTGTGGTTCCAAAGCACAAAGTAATATTCAAGTAATAAAGTACAGTCAGTTACACGCTATGATCTAAGTACAATTTAGCGCAAAGAATTATACAGACCCAAGTACAGTTATACATACGCACGCGCTCTGGACCAGATGTAGGCATCAGCAAGAAACCCCCATCTATCAGCATTCAGCAAGAAGACCCAGACTGGGGTCACAACACACATTTATACTCTCACAGAAACAGACAACACAATAGAGAAGTTTGTTGCTGATACCATTGGTTCCCAAGGAGGATGCATCTGTTACAGAGCATTTAACAGGTTGATTCAAATAGACACAACCCAGCCTCTAACAACTGGTGGTCTCTGGTTTCCTGCCTCATGCAACATTCACAGAAATACATTTTGCTGCTTTAAATCTCTTCGGTCCATAGGTTGAGAATGCCTGTTGTGATCTTCACACCGATGATACCGGAATGTGCGTATTAATGTGTGTGAAAGAAGTTGTTAAAGATTCAATCGCATGATGCTAATAGGAATATCGCCATATGTACTTAAGTGTGAGTTTACTTAAAATGGCGCTTGGGCGGCCGTTCACAAAATGGCGTCTTGCGATATCATTTTCTAAAATGGCGTCTTGCGGCCAGTCGCAAGATGGCGTCTTTACAATCTAATTTTAAGCTGATCTTGTCTCAGCCAATTATCCAGTTTCGACACATTGAATATGCTCTGCGATCACCTACACAGATACAAAGCCATCGCAGAGTGAGGGACGGGATGTCAGCGTTCGGGGGAGGTGATGGGGAAGTGGTCGGAGAAACGCAGGCATGCCAGTCCATTAGAAAGCTGTTACATGGGCGTGTATAAATTAGCCACTGTGATGGCATACGCGGCTTGTGTACTCACTGCGTGCGATGAGGTTAGTAATCTCTGAGTAAGGTCAGACCTGATGTAATTGTGCCTGAGGGGCCGATGTTACTCCATGTTCCCGATGTATACGCAGGACTGCAAGGTATTATGGATGTGCGAGAGCGGCAGTGGGCGTCTCTATGCTGGCTGTGCGACGGCTTTAGTGATTGTCGTCATTACGTTATTTTCGCTGCAGACCTGCATGTGTAATCACAGCTGTAATCGCAATGTATAGTGAATCAGGCCCTTAGGCGTACTTCACACTTGCCGGGTGTGAAATATAGTTATGCAGGGAAGCAGATGGGTCCTTTTACACGGCCCGGTTGCCGTCTAACAGCCTGAAATATCTACTGAGAAGGTTGGCTGCTGTGCCGTGCCCGTGCCGTCCCGGCTCGTCAGTGGTGTATTGGAAACAATGTTTCCTTGCACACACACCAGCTGGCTTATGGCGCTGCTGCTGCGCATGCCCAGTACAGAAATATATATTTTTTTAAAAATATTAAAAGCGTCTCAAAGCTGCTGCTTGTGATGGGCACTGAGTGCCTGAAAAAAAATGTCCGGCTTCTGACTGTGAAACAGGCCTTCGGGTCTGATTCAGAGGCACTCACAGTTTGCGAGCGCTTGCTCTGAATCAGGGCGTTGTTTGTTTTTTTTTGTTTCCGCCTCCAGGCCGCTCGCAAAGCTGTGGGTGACCAATCACGACCATCTGGCTTGTGTCGAGACCCTGCGGGAGGTTCTCTGCTCCCGCAAGCCCGAGTGGACTTCCTGCTCTAATAGAGCAGGAAGTCCACTACTGACATCACGAGTGATGTCAGTAGGGTCACCCACAAACGCCAGGCATTCCTAAGGGAACGCCTGCGTTTGTGCAGCCACCCCCCCTCCCCGCCTACAAAAAGGGGGGAGATGTCAATCAACATCAACAGCCTCCCCGCCTTGTAGTGAGCCTCTAAGCGACGGAGCCGCCGTCACTCGCTGGGGTCTCGCATTCGCACGCCGGAGGCGGCTCATGCGCAGTGGGGGAACATCGACCCGCTTGCGTGAGCGGTTCTGAATCAGGCCCTTAGTACATAAATAAAGGTACAGTAAATGTCTATTGGTTAAAAATATTGTAGTTATTAACACTTTAACGTTTAATGGCAAAAATATTTTTATTAAATATCCGTTTCTAATATGATCAGAAAGCAGGAAAGCAAATTTGTGGGTAATTCTTCTTGATAATAAACCATATACAGGTTGAGTCTCCGATATCCAAAATGCTTGGGACCAGGGGTATTTTGGATAACAGAATATTCCGTATTTTGGAATAATTGCATATCATAATGAAATATCTTGGGAATGGGACCCAAATATACACACAGAATGCATTTATGTCTTATATACACCTGATACACAGCCTGCAGCTAATTTTATACAATATTTTCAATATTTTTGTGGCTCAATCAAAGTTTGTCTACATACATGAAATTCAGTTATGTTTCATATACACCTTATACACACAGCCTGAAGGTCATTTTATACCATATTTTTTATAATTTGTGCCTTAGACAAAGTTTGTGTAGATTGAACCATCAAAAATCAAAGGTTTCATTATCTCAGTCATGCCAAAATTATTCTGTATTTCAAAATATTCTGTATTTCAAAATATTCCGTATTTCGGAATATTTGGATATGGGAGACTCAACCTGTGTTAACAATATACCAATAATACTAACACGCACAGCATTTTCTGCTTAATTAAAATTTTTACTATTTTGAAATAAAAAATAATGAAATATATTCTCTGGTGAATCCTATAGGCAGACTGAGTAATAAAATAGTTATTAATAATAATAATAATAATAATAATAATAATAATAATAATAATAATAGTAATAATAATAATAATAATAATAATAATAATAATAATATTATTACTATAATAACCAACTGAAAAAATATTAAAATTGATCTGGCTCAGAAGGAATAGAGAATATATTGTGAGTAATGGGCTTAAGTAACTGAGGGGCTGATTCAGACCCGCTCGCTAGGCTGCGTTCGCACGCAGCCAGCCGATGTTTGCAATCTGTGCATGCATTACAGTGTGCGTGCGCGAACTAGTCCATGCGATTGGGAAGTGTTCGCTCGCTGCGCATAGATAGCTCGCTAGAATGAGTGACAGGAAAAGCCATTTGTGGGTGGAGACAGGGGTTGGTCGATGAAAATGGGGGAGAGTGGTGGTGCGAATGCAGGTGTGTCAGAGTGTCCTAACGCCGTTTCAGAGGCGTGCATAATTAATTAACAGCGTCATAGTACACGTCACATCGTTGTTTTACACATTGAAGCACTCGCAGTGCTTGCGGTAGGGTATGGTCAGCCACAAGTGCTGTGATCGCTTCTGATGGTCTTCAATGTTTCCGATGGTCGCATACACTTCCTGGACATGACGCGGGAATGTGGGCATGTTAAGCCAGGCTGATGGGCGTCTGCATATACACAGTGATCGCACGCTAAGACATAGTGGGCGCGCTATTGCTTTACCTTGCGATCGCAGATTTGCATACTTTCGCTGTGTGCAAATGCATCTAGCGAGCGGGTCTGAATCGAGCCCTCAGCTCCTGAAAATAATTCCTTCCTGAAACCTTCTTCCTGACCAAAGGTCTTTTGCTTCGTTCCCACTTCATGTACATTTATAGGACCATAAAATGACAGCAGAAATCCCATATTCGCCATTGTGCGTTACTGTCATTGTCACACATATCAGAGGTATTTTGAGGATTGTGTAAAATCTTCCCTATGGGAATCTGTTATAATAATGTAAATATAAATGATATTTTCTTTAATCAAATGTTTTTACTTTTACAGTACAGTATTTATACAGCCTCCGCCCTATGATGGAAGAACGTCATTTACTGTCACCATGGCTGCGTATAAGGATCCCGAATACACTGCTCTAATAACACAGGATGATACAGTGACTGTGGGAGCGTATGTCTATCTATGGTTATTTGCTCCAGATGTGGATGGAGATGTATTTACCCTAAGGACAGAGACGTGCTTCGCCTCCCCCACCAGTGACCGCAGTGACCCCAATTCTGTACGACTTGTGAGTGGCGGGTGAGTAACAATGATCGGTGTGATGTGTTTGGTCCTGACATTGTTAAATAGACTGAGAGTTCATAATTAATAGACATGAGACCACACTGCCCCTCTTGATCGCTGTACCATAATAAAATAAAAATGACATTCATGTGGAAAATATTCTTCTATACAGATAACCTGAGAGTTTGTATTATAATGTATCATTTAATTTGTTATCTGTTACCAGCTGTGGAGTTTATGGTGAGAAACCAACTGTAGTGTTACATAATGGACAGAGCCTGGAGACCAGAATCCAAGTCAGCTCCTCCATATTCCATGGATACAGCGCAGTGTATATATTCTGTGACGTGCGTCTATGTGACAGGAGTGACGGATGTATCGTGGTAAGTGAGAGGGTTTATTGTACATCACAGCTGTAATATCTCATTACTGTGGGCACTTTAGTATGTTCATCCCATCAGTTTATATATAAAGTTACAGAGTGACTGGGGAAGTGGAACTTGATGCATAATTTAGTACTTTTCAGTCTTAAACCCTCTATTGTCAGAGGTCAGATAAATGACCCAAACTTAACATTACCATACAGGACGTATCTAATATAAAGACATAAGACCAGAATATGGAGTTAAAATATAGTCAGCTTCTCTTTCTAAGCAAGTAGGAGGTAACTGACACCCATACCAATACACCACAGGTTCTCAAACTCGGTCCTCAGGACCGCAAACAGTGCATGTTTTCCATGTCTCCACAATGAATCAAGTGAAATAATTAGCTCCACCTGTGGACCTTTTAAAATGTGTGACCTGCAAAACGTGAACTGTGTGGGGTCCTGAGGACCGCGTTTGAGATCCTCTGCTATACACTATCCATGCTCGCATGGGTGACGCAGATCACGTAACACATAAGCTCATTAGAGGATATAAACACACATAATAACACTGCCCACTACCATCCCAATAGACCTGACATTCACCAAACAAACTACCGTAAACCCCACCTAGCAAGATGTACTGTAATAACTCTAACTTTATCATCAGAGGTCAGATAAGCAAAATAAATAAACCAAATTTATCTAAAGGTGCCCACAGATATAGCGATATAGCGATCTGCACACGATCAGCCGATGTGTATGATTTCCCTTGAAACTCTCCCCGGCAGCTCAGCACACGATCTCCACACGATCTGCACACGATTTGGTGTCCAATCCTCAAACGATCTCTCCTGCATACATGTCACAGTGCATCGCCTCCTAGATTGTCAGATCTACCCTACTGCACGGCAGATCTGACGATGTGATGTACGACCAGTGGGGACTCACGATTTACTCATGATTTGGCCATATTTTACACAATCTGTCATTCCAATGTGTCGGAATCGGCCAGATCGGGTAATGTGTGTGGCCAGCTTTACATAAACCAGGATGTGGCATTCAAAAATGGTCAGCTTTATTTATAACAGATGTTTGATGGCAGTAAAAAGAATGGCCAGCTTTAAGAGTCCACTTGATTTAGGCATTGAGACATTGCAACTTGTGAGGGCCAACTGTCCCAATATCAAAAGTGAGATAACAACTTACACTGACACGCCTATAGTCATGGGATAACAGTATGTAAAGCTAATGGTAGGTAGGTGGTGCCTCCATAATATGACATCTTGGAAAAGCCCAAACTTGCATCAGTTGTAATCTGGCACAATCTCGTCAGTCAGATTAAACACTAGCCAGGATGCTCATGGCAAAGCAATGTGAAATGTCAGAGTTTGAATGGGGCAAGATAGTGAGTGCCTTACGGATGGGACATTCCATTTGTGACGTTGTGCAGACATTTACCATTCCACGTGTTTGACAGCAATACCTCATGGAAGGCATTACCACCCACTGTGAACAGTGCAGTGGCCAACCATGGATGCTTAATGGTTATGACCAGTGGCATCTGGCCAGAATTGTATATGGTAACAGACAAGCAACACTGGCTCAAATCACATCCAAATTCAATGCAGGAGGTGCCAGATGCATATAGAGCAGGCCAGTGTAATAAGTCATGGTTCCAGTTGTTTTGGGTTAATGGTAGGGTTCTGTTGTGGTGCAGACCCCATGAAGCCATGGAACCCAGTTGGTGGATAAATAATGGTGTGGGGTGTGTTCATGCAGTATGCGGTGGGTTCGCTGGTCTGCCTGAACACATCATTGACCAGTAACTGCTACACTGCATTGCTTGATGGCCATTTCCACCCCTTCATTGACTGCATGTACCTACACAACAATGGAATATTCCAGCAGGATAATGCACTATGTCATCGGTCCCAAGTTGCCCATAATTTGTTGAAGGAGCATTCTGGAGGTTTCAGATGAATAATGTGGCCAGCATTTTTGCCAGAAGTGACCCAAATGAGCATTTATGGGACAGGGTGGAGTGGTCCATTTGTACCCAAGATCCGCACCTACAAACATCAGTGAGCTGTGGGAAACTAACTAGATGGCATAGGTAAACATCCACTTGAGGAATCAAGGCTACATTGAGTTACTGTATTTTGCGGGGCTAGAGGGGGTCCAACATGATACTAGACATCTATCCCATGACTTTTGTCACTTCAGTGTACTGGGGTTCTAAGCAGGTGTTAGGTAGCTGAGACCCATACCAATACAATATCCAGGTTTGCTAGCCCCAATATAATGACCTAAGCCTAACAAGTGTATTGAAGAGGAGCACACACCCAGACTGCAGCAAATTGGATGACAGGCTGTTGATTATTCTCGCCAAGCATCACCATCCCGAGCAACTATACCAACAAACTAGCTCACTAAACCCTCAATACTTTCTAAGAACAAAAAGTGTTTTCCTGTGTTAGGTGCACAACCTCCCCCTAAAGAGATGGGCATCCTGGAAAATAATTAATGATTAGTTAGCCCCCCCAAACCTCTCAGGGCCAAAACATACCTAACAACCCAAGCATTGAACCAAGTCATGAACTGTAGCCTGACACAACTCCAACAATGTCCTCTGACACAGGCCATTGCCTCCAGATGTACAACCAACACTATTGGGGCACCAAACCCAGCTACAGACCTGTGAGGTCTGGGCAACAAAGCACTCTACACCATACCCCTGAACACAAGCCACATTACACTAACTTTGAGAAGGCAGACAGATCTGAGCCCTAAAGCTGGCCACACATCTAAAGATTATCTGTCCAACCAGCCAACTAGTTGATTGGTTGGAATGAAAATCTGGTAAGGAATACAATCAGCAATTTGCTTCCAAACGCTGGAAAATGGACCAAAACTGTTGTTTGAACAAATAGTTTAGATCAAACATCTAACAAAAATATCTGAACGACCATTTTCATCTGTTTTCAGGCATTTAGGAGCAAATTGCTGATCATCATTTATTCCCATACGTTACCAGATTTTCATTCCAACCAATCAACAAGTTGGCTGGTTGGATGTAAGTTGGTCTAGTGTGTGGCCAGCTTTAGTGGATGAGAAGCCCAAACAATAAAATAATGACTTTTGAACCAAGTAGGCTTAAAAAACATAAAACCCTGCTGGATCTTTCCAAATTCACTACTGTATATATTAACTTGCAACCCAAGTTTATGTTTAGCAACTCAACCTGCTCCTGGTGCAACTCCTCCTCATACTGATGCAAGTAGGAACTGTGGGATGATGCACTAAGTATGGGCACTGGATCAAATTGATTTTATTGATTCAGCAGATTGGTTTCCTCCATATAGCTTCCTATAAAAGCCCTAAAATCAGTAAGATAATTTGTATAGGATCTAAAGGCTTCTTCCTCAATCCCCTCTTTCAATGTGGCCACTTCTAAAGCCTTTTTTTGGCTTGGAAGTAAAGGCAAAACTAGATATGTATTTACCCTTCTTGAGAATTTTAGCTGACAGCCAACAAAACACTGCGGTATTGGGGCAGTGCATCACATCTGACAGACCTGCAGCCCATTCCCTGCTGATGTTGCTACAGTTTGATTGCTTGCTATTGTCATCTGAGTGTCTAGAACAACCATGCCTTGCCCTACACAAACTCCTCCACTTAACATGCCTAGTTCTGCCACTAGAACACAAAGATACACCATTTCATTACCCCCTCCAAACTCCTCACTGGAGGGAGCACTGACAGCAGTGTCAACACCTGAGATGTCAGCAGCAATGAGAGCAGCAGCTGTCAGCCAATCAGTGATGCTTTCATCTGTAAGAAAAGGACAAGAGTCAGCATCCTGCAGATAAGGACTAGACATTGGCGTCACTATGGGGTTGCTGGACGCACCAAAGGTATGACACCAAAATACAGGCTTCTCCTTAGTGACAAGAGCCAGATGCTGCACTGTGACATTCTCCCGCAGTACTCATCTTCTGTCACAGAGGAGCATGTCTGGGAATGCTGGGCACATCCCTGGAGTGATGCAATTGGGATGGCCCATGAGGCCATGCCCCCTTTATATTTGGTCATGTCCCCTTAATATTTGGTCATGCCCCCTTTTCAGCCATGCAGGGGGGATTTAAAGTGTGCATTGGATGTCACCAGACATGGTGACACCTCTGGGAATAGAGACAGGGTGCTAAGAGTGCACAGCAGAAATATGAAATAAAATGAAAAGAACAGAGGGCAATGGCTAAAAGACAGACAAAGACCTGTTACGATTCCCACATGCTGATGGGATCACAGGACTGCTGAACAGGGACAATACTGGGCAGAGGAGTGGCAGTCCTTCCACTACTGGTACTAGCTGGAGTGTGTTGCAGGTAAATGGTACTAGAACTGATGTACAAGACATGGTATTCTAGCAATGACAGATGGTTATGATCTCAGATATACTGTAGAATGTCTTGGGACTGTGATGCAGCTGGGTCGTCAGGCAGGAAATGGCTAGACAACAAACCCAAGCTGCAGAGCAGGAGTGACTTGAATTGTGGTATAGCAGAATAAGACAAGACAGGACAGGACAGGCAAAGCACAGTCTATGACAAGACAGACAAGAAGCGGACAAAGACTAGACGGACAAGGTAAGAAACACAGATCAGACAAACACAACAAAGGAGGACAGGATACTGGATGTGGCCTAGAGAGCCAAGGTGCAGCTTTGAGAGCTGAAGTATTCTTGGCTAAGATGCGGCCATGGTACAGCTTTGAAAGCTGATGAAAACTTGACTGGAATGCGGTCTAGTGGCCGAGGTACAGCTTTGAGAGCTGAGATGATCTTAGCAAGATTTGGCCTAGGGGCTAGGGTGCAGGTTCTGAGCCATAAGGTTATGGACTTTGAAGCAGCCTACGGGCCATGATGCAACTTAAGACAGTCGAGATGCTGCTACTGAGCTGGGATGGTACAGACAAAGTTCAATGCAGCCTTGCAGGCCGAGGTGCAGGAACCAGATGGCAGACGGGTGCACTCAGACACAGCAGGAACACAGGGCTGGAGGCAGTGAGCTGGAGGATGCTACAGGTAGAAAAGCTGGAACAAAACAGACAAGGCTTGACAGGCTGTGGTATGGAAAGGCCGCAGGGCTGGATACTGATAGGTTTAGGTTCAAAACTATAGAGCTAGGAAGAACGGCTAGGACTCAAAGTTCTGAGGACAGACCAGTATAATCAGCACAGAGTGCATGGCTGGCTGTAACTTCTGAAATGCAGGATCCAATCAGAGCCATTCCCTGTAGAGAGTCTTTCCTAATGACAGGCTGATGAGCAGCTGGGTTCAGCATAGGGATACAATTAATTAGTGTGCAGCTGAAATCTGCACACAGACAGACAGGCAAGATTACAGCTCAGCTGAAAACAGACTAGACATGATTTTCAGCTGCCTGTTACAGACGGAATAAGGACAAGACATAATGTAGCGTCCCAGTAGCAACTATGACTGGGAACTGCCACCTAGATGATCTGCTAACTGCAAATCCTAACAAGACCTGACTGAGCTGCTTCAAAGGAGGCCCCAACTGTGGCTACATTAAGGACTCCATGTTCAGGGTGGAGGAAGCCCCTGCACCAGCAGCTAGTTGAGGTATAAAGGCTGTTAAGTCTGTTTTTCCTTCCATTATTCAACTCAGCAGCACAGGAAAAAAATTTAAATGTAGCCATCCTGTGGCAGCAAGTAAATAAGACTTGTACATAGAATAACTCAAACTACCTTTAGATTCTAATACAACATTATCTGAGGTGTCTTTCATCACTAAGCTTCTCAATGTTCTGAAGTGACTGTTCCATGCTTGCTGTGTAATCATACAGTATACAAACACAGGGTCATTCCCAGGTCTACTAGTACCCTGTGTGAGAAATGTTGGTGTGCCACCCTCCCCTCAATCCAATTATATCCAAAATTAATTCTTAATTAAAATTTTTATGATCATTATTTTTTATTATTAAAAAACACGCACATTGGCCCCTATAGGAAATAAAACAAACATTGGTCCCAACAGAATAATAAACAAAGACATTGTAATATAATAGAGAGAGAGGAGCTCCCACTCCCAACCTTGCCTTCACATTCAGCTGTGGGCGGCATTGGCAAGCAAGAAGTCGCTGCAGAGCACTGTGCTTGTGGGATGGCATGCGACTGCGTCACCTATGACATCACACCACTGCATCACAATACTGTAGGTCATGGCTCAAGCTATGTTTGAGCCACACAAAAGAGCTAAGCTCTGCCCGTGCCTGAAATTAGCACTGGCAGTGCTGCCGGCAGCTGCAGTTGCCACCAAGACTGCAAGTTATAATTGTTCCAGACCCCTATGTGGTGGTGCCACCATCCGGCGTCTCTGCCAGAATTGCTCTTGTGCTGGCCCTGTACAAACTCTATATAATGTTATTGAGAATAACCTGCATCCAAATTCCTTGACAACTTTGCTTCCTGGCTCCCCAACTTTCTGTGTTCAGACATTCCCACACTCATCTTGTGGGACTTTAATATCACTATTGGTGTCCTCACATAATGCCTCTAAACTCCTTTCCTTCACATCATCCTTTGGTCTCTCCCAATGGACCTCAACACCATCCCTCGTGAGGGAGTCTGTATGAAATACCGCCGGCTGCATGGCCGGCGGTTCGATTCCCGTCAGCGGCAGCCCAACATCAGCAGAAATCCCGGCAGCAGAAGCCCGACAGCGCTGGAAATCCTGATCGTGGATAGGTGAGTATCTACTAACCTAACCTAACCCTAACCCTCCTTAGGGGTGCCTAACCCTAACCTCCCCCCCAAGTGCCTAACCCTAATCCCCCCTCTAAGTGCCTAACCCTAACCACCCCCTTCCCTGCTGCCTAAACCTAAGTCCCCCGGGGGTGTGCCTAACCCTAACCCTCCCTACCCCTAGCCTAACCCTAACCCTCCCAGGGGGGTGCCTAACCCTAAGTCCCCCCCGGGAGCCCTAAACCTAACCCTCCCCCCCCCGCGGCTGTCCGCTCGCGGTGCCTGGCATCACTACGATCGGGATGCAGGGCACCGGTCTCCCGGCGTCGGAGAAATGCCGGGCGTCTACATCTTGATGCCCGGAATTTCACCCTTGCTGGGATATGACAGTCGGGAAGCCGGCTGCCGGTATTTAGGCAGTCGGCTTCCGATTGCATACCCTTGTGAGTAGACACTCAATTGATCTGGTCTTCACTCTGATTACATTAATTTCCCATTTCTTTTATCTAACCATTCCCTTATGTCGTTTAACTTATTACTCACTCCTTCTCCACCTCTGTCCTCCAAGACCATCATTAAGCATACAATTGAGGCTATCAACAATAAATCCTTATCCTCCATACTCAACTCACTTCTCTCCTCTTTTATCTCTCTCTCCTGCCCTGACCAAGCCATTTCCTTATTCAATGTCTCCCTTGACTATGTTGATCTGGCAATCATTACTCAGATCCACACCTCAACCCTGGCATTCCATATGTGCCAGATACCTACAAAAGTGTTTACAATTCACTCATTAAAAGTGGAGGAAATCACGTTTTAAGGCAGACTTCCTCCATTTTAAACTTATGCTCTCATCCTACTGTACAGTGCTGTCCTCTCCCTCTCTAAACAGTAATATTTCAAGAACATAATCTCCCCTAAGTCTTCAAACCCTCATCATCTCTTCACCACTTTCAACTCCCTACATTACTTATCCCCTCCTTTACTTACCCCATCCTTATCTCCCTTCCTCACTTTCTGCACTTGAATTTGCCACACACTTCACAACTAAAATAGAATTCATACGTCAAGACATCACATTCCACCAGACCCTTAGCACCCCACCCCCTCCTTTCCCAGCCAAACCTTCCCATCCATCTTACCAACTCTGTCCTCTATATCCCCATTGTCACGGCCAGGGTATTTCAGCATGGCGCTAGGCGGGCGTTACCTGTGAGGTCGTTGTGGCGCGGGCTGTCTGGTGGCGGAGCTGGTGTCTGGCTGGGGGCTTTGGCTGCGCGTGTTGTTGTGCGGGCCTGTTGTCACTCTGCGCTGGTAAGGCCTGGCGGCGTCTCCATTCCGTTTGGCATGGGCGCCACCATTTTGCCTTCTGGCCATGTGATGCGGCTGGCCAATCCTGGTGAGTCACATGTTCCCTCCGGCCAGTAACAGCACGGCATGGGGTAATTAGGAAGGTCAGTGCCTTCTTTCTTTGCCAGTGCAACATGTATCTCAGCCTAGCTGAGAGGGAGTTCTCTGTGCTTATACAGTTCCTGTGAGTTCGCTGTCTGCCAGTCTGCCTGTCAGCTCCTAGCTCCCGCTGGACTACCCCGCTTCCTCCACCACCCTTGCCCATACCTGAGTGCCTGAGCCTGCTGACATCCTGCTCATTACCTTAGTTCACTACCTGCAAACCTGGCTTATTATTTCCTGCATCACTACCTGCATACCTGGTTGATTATTCCAGTCTCACTACCTGCACACCTGGATAGTTCTAATTGTTTCTACATTAACCCATTACTCCCACCACAGAACTTTAGTGCACGTTTATATATCTGGACTTTTATTTACTGCCATATTTTATGTCTTCTCAAGCACTTATTAAAAATCCTAGTTTTATTTTCAAACCCGCTTCTGTGATTGCTCCTGCTACCACCCCGGGTCTACAAACAACCCAGAACATAACACCCCGTATCTGGAGATGAAGTCTTGTCCCTCATCTAGTCATGATCCACCTACCATCTTGACCCCATCCCCTCCCTCTTCCTCCTCTACCTCTATCCTGTTGCCTGTTCCTACTGTATCTTTCCCATCTTTTCAATCTCTCCATCTAATCATACACTGTCACCTCTGCCTCCAAACATGCCTTTGTCTTCCCCATTCTTAAAAACCCACCATTGAACCTAATATACTCTCCAACTACCACCCAATCTCTATCCTCCCATTGATTTCCAGACTTCTTGAGCGAATTGTCTACAACAATCTTACTGCCTTTCTATCATCCAACTCCCTGTTTGACCCATTTCAGCCTGGCTTTCATCGTCTCCACTCCACTCCAATAAAACTAAATGTGAAAAAAAGTCAGCAATGATCTCCTTGCTGCCAAAGCTAAGGGTCGCTACTCTCTCCTCATACTCCTGATCCTCCCGCTGCTTTTGGCACTGTGGACCACCATCTCCTTCTGCAAGTCCTTCACTCCATGGGTCTACAAGATACTACCCACTGCTGGCTGCACTCATACCTTGCTGATCGTTCTGTCCCCTCTCATGGCTCCATTCTTCCCCCTCCAATAATGGTAGATGTCCCTCAAAGTTCTGTTTTTAGACCACTACTATACCTATTTAGTTTAGCTTATCAGCTCCTTTGGCCTCAATTTAATCTCTGTGCTGATGATATTTAGATCTACCTTTCCTCCCCTGACCTCTTCCCTTCTCTTCTCACTGGTACTGTATCTTTAATTTTCTTTTTGCTGTGTCTTCCTGGATGTCCCAGCACTTTCTTAAACTTAACATGTCTAAGACTGAGCTGATCATCTTCTCTTCCCTGATACTAATTGTACACTGAGGGGGGTTTGGCTGTGCAGAAGCACTGATTGAATCCTGCTTCTGTTAAGCTGCTCTGTCCATGGATACTATCTTCTTTATCATCAGGTCTACCTGGAAACCCTTATTGGACCTTGTACTGAAATTCAGCCTCAGTACTGCCATTGCTGCTGCATTACTACCTGCAACAATCAGAGTTCAGTCCTGCTTCCTTGGCATTTCATCATACCTATTCCAGCCTATTCTCCTGTGTACTGTCCAGAGTTTAAGACCTGATGGCATCTCAGGACAAGTGAAAGTGTCAATCTTTATGGGAAAAGGGCAACTGTTATAGGCAGAAGACTCTGTATTGTGATTCTAGGGGTCTTATATAATAACTTGGGTGTTTCATAACACCATTGACAGCACAACTGCCTCCTCTAGCCACCAAGTATGTTGTCTTGGAGTTATTTTTGACTTCTCATTCTCCTTCAAACCACACATTCAGTGCCTCTTGTAGTCCTGCCTTTTTAATCTCATAAATATTTTAATGATCATGCCCTTTCTCACAATGGAGGCAATTAAGACCCCCATACAGTCACTGGTCATCTCCAGATTGGACTACTGTAACCATCTCCTATCTGGTCTCCCTGACTCCTACCTCTCTCCTCTCCAGTCTGTCCTCAATGCTGCTGCCAGGCTCATCTTGCTCTCCAATTGTTCTACATCTGCCTCCCCTCTCCTACAAGCTCTCCATTGGCTCCACTTCCCCTTCAGAACCCAATTCAAGGTTTAACACTCATTTACAAAGCCCTCACCCAATCCTCTACCATTTACATCTCTGACCTCATCTCCCATCACTCTCCTGCCCTCACACTTTGCTCAACAAATGCTGCCTCTTCTGCCAACTGATTACTTCCTACCACTCCAACCTCCAAGATTTTTCTTGTGCTGCTCTCTACCTCTGGAACACGCAATCTCTCCCTTTCAGTATCACCACTTCTCTACTAAACTTCAAACAGGCTCTCAAAATCCGCTACTTCATCAAACCTTCCAGCTCTCATCCTAACCTGCTGCTCCTTTCTCCTTATCATTGTTTACCCCATCTATTTCACCCATGTCTGCTTGTTACTCCCCATTAGAATTTAAGCTCTCACAAGCAGGGCCCTTTTCCTTCATGTGCTTTTCCTTCCCTCACTTATATTATCATCTACTTCATACTCCCTTTTTATGGTAACTAGGTCTAGGAATGGTAAATATACTAAGAATCATTTCAGGTCGAGATTGGCTGAGTAGAAACTCCATTTGCATCACTTATTTTTGCCTAATGAAACTCTAAAATTTACCAAGAATCAGGATTTTCTGAAATCATGTTTTCTGATGGTGTGTGTGATCGAGATTACTCTGCCGAGTTCCCTGAGTCTGATCACATCCAAACTCACCCGAACAAGCAGCCTGCACATATCAGTGAGACATGCGAAGGCTGCTTGTGTATTTAAAAAATAAATAAATAGTTACTGTTAAAAAATAATGATCTAGGGTTCCCCCCCAAAAAGCATAACCAGCCCCGAGCTCCTAAGATAGTCCTGATTCTAACAATAAGGGGGAAAAAATCAAGTAGTGTTCCCCCGTAATTTTGGAACCAGCACTGGGCTTCCAGAGCCAGTCCAGAATTTAAAAATAGAGGGAAAAAATGTGTGGGGTTGCCTCTAATTTTAAAACCAGCACTGGACTCATATCTAGCTGGGGTGTAATGCCACAGCCAGGGGACCCTTTCACTGGGTCACCCTGGCCAAAGCATTAACACTCCTAGTCAGTACAAGCTGGGGATCTCAGGAGAGGTGGGGACCCTCCCTATAAAGGAGTCCCCCCACTCCCAAGCACACCAGGCTTATGCTAAAGCCTAGGGCTCTTCCCTGCACCCCTGGCCCAGCTAGAATTGAGTCTGGTGCAGTTTTTAAATTAAGGGAACCCCACACATTTTTTTTCCTCAGCCAGTCCTGTTTCTTTTTAAAACCAGGACTGACTGAGGAGCCCAGTGCTGGATACTAAAGGGAATCCTACTTGTTTTTCCCCTGTATTGTTAGAACCAGGACTGGCTCAGAGGCCCGGGGCTGGATATGATTTTTTGGGGGGAACCTTACATCATTTAAAAAAAAAATATTACCCTTTTGACAGTTATTACACGCAGGAACATACACAGATCACACTGATCTGTTTATGTTTCTGGCAAACTCACAGCCCGAGCAGTAGTCTATTTAAAACTTCTATATAGTTCAGAGTTTGCTTAAATTACACCCGTCATAATAATGACAATTCTTGATAAATTTTTCCATGAAAAGTACTTGTCAGTTTGGCTGATGGTGTATTGATTCGTGATTGCATTCTCACCCGATTGTTTTTAAAAATAAAGAATTTATACAAAAAAAATAAAGACAGATTTTTATAACAAAAAATCAGTACAAAACATAATACTGCACAGAAAAAGTGCAACAATACAGATCCATAATAGACATTTAAAAAAAATACCAAAACATAAATAATATAATAAAGTCTAAAGTGCAGCGTATTCCACCATAAAACAATCATAAAAATAAAAACAAAAGTGAAGAGAAGAAAATAACATAAAGAGAGAGTTAATGGGAGAAATAGGTGGGACGAGAGGGGGGGGATTCAAGTAGACACTGAGTACACCGATGTCCGAGACAAAACAACAGAGATATCTATAAGTTAAGATTGTGGAATGAGGGCTGCATACAGTATGAGGCAGAGGATTTAAAATCAATCCAACTTAACCGCAGACCAGTAATCTCAGAGTGTTTCTCAGGGGCCGAGTAGAGAATATCATCCATGGTCATGAATAAGTCAAGACGTTGACACCATCCCACACTCTAGGAGGAGTCTGAGAGCACCAGCAGACTGGAAGCATCCACCTTGCAGAATTATTAATATGTCAAATGAGCAACTTTTTATATAGAGCAATCGGGACAGATGCTCTATATAAGAAATCCGGGCCAGACGGTACAGTATGGCCTAAGAGATCCAAGGCTATTATCTAACCCCAAAAGGGGGGCAATTAATGGACAATCCCAATAGATTTGCATCATTGTACCTGTTTTCACAAGGACCCTCCAGCAGAGAGGGGACACTGTGGGATAGTACTTATGGAGAATGACCGGGCAGTGGTACCATCTTGTCAGGACTTTATATTGCGTTTCCAGAATTTCCAAACTGTTGGAACATGGATTAGTAACTTGAAACACTTTGGCCCTGATTCAGACCCGCTCACAGGGTCTGTGGGCGATTTTTTTGTTTTTTTGTCTCCATGCAACTCGCAAAGCTGTTGGTGACCACCCACAGCTGCTGCGAGTGGGCTGGAGACCGTCGCGATTATCACGGCCATCTGCCTTACGACAAGACCATGTGGTAGGGTCTAAGCTGCCTCAAGGCCGAGTGGACTTCCTGCTCTAGTAGAGCAGGAAGTCCACTACTGACATCAGTAGTAATGTCAGTAGGTCCTCCCACAAATGCTAGGCATTCCTAAGGGAATGCCTGTGTTTGTCCAGTCACCCCCCCCTACCTGAATACAAACCAGGGCGAGCTGTCACTCACCATCGACAGCCACCCCGTCTTGTAGCAAGGACAATCAGGGCCTAATTTCATATTATTCAGGCCTATATTGTACAGGGCAGAGTAAAAAGTCTGAACACTGCTGCAATATCTTTGACAATATGGCAGAGTTTACCAGTAGGATCCTTGAGACGTTGAAGGTAAGTCAAGGATCTCTGAGCTCTAAGAGTCCTTGCAAGCATTTTGCCTAGTTTGTTCCCCCAACGATAGTATTTATGGCAGCATCTTCAAAATCCACTCCTAGTCCCTAATAATACATGTGTTGGCCTCCAAGATTGAGACAGGTGAAACCTCATCAGTGACATTATGAGAAATGTAGCCTCTCAGGGTCTACTCGATTTGAACTTTACAATAGGAATCACATAGGAACTGCTCATTAAACTTCCAGTACCACTGGCGAGGGGGAAGATCTCAAAAGGTATAAAGTTAAGAATATTTGGACATGGTCAGAACCAGTAATCTGCCCAATAGTTGCATCTGTAAGGAGGTCTAGGTTGGAGTGATCAACACAAAAATAGTCTATGCGGGAGTAAGAACTATGGGCCTGATTCAGACCCGCTCGCGAGTGCTATGCGCTCGCAAGCGGGTCGATGGTGGCCCAGTGCGCATGTGTACGACGGAGCCGGCTCCTTCGTGCGCATGCGTGAGACCCGGATAGTGACGGACAATCCGTCACTCCAGGTCTCGTACCAAAGGGGGCGTGCTGCCGATGTTGAGTGACAGCACGCCCCCTTTGGTGGGCAGGCCGGGGGCATGGCTGCCCTGAAGGAGGCATTCCCATGGGAACGCCTACCGTCTGGGGCCGGCCCCACTGACATCACAAGTAATATCAGTGGGAGTGCTTTCGGCTCTTTTAGAGCCGAAAGCACTCTGGGGCTTTTGGCAATGAGACCCTACCACAAGGGTCTTTTCGCAAGCCCAATGGTTGCGATGGTCTTGACCATCTACCTGGCCGCTCGCTATAGCTGTGGGTGGTCACCCACAGCTATACAAGCGGCTAGGAGGCCATTCACAAAAACAATAGGCCGGCCCTGATTCAGAGCGAGTGCTCTGTCAGAGCGTCCGGCTCTGAATCAGGGCCTATGTGGGGAAGAAAATAAAAAGTGTAATCCCTCTCTGCCGGGTGTAGGAGTCTCTAAGTATCTACCAATTGGAAGTAGTGGAAAGTCAGTTTAAATTTCATAGTCTCTTTAATAGAGGTGCATGAGGATCCAGAAGAGGTATCAAGAGAAGGCTCCAAGGCCCAATTAAAAGCTCCACCAACCACTTGGATGCCCTCCAACTGGTCCTCTATCAATTCTAATGACTTATTCAGAAAGCCAGACTGACCCCTGTTGGGTACATATAAAATTACCAGAGAAAATGTTTGATTAGCTCTGGTAACCTTGACCAATAACCCCCTGCCATCTCCAATATGGACAACTGAGATATCAGAAAACCTTAGATGCTTAGAAAACAAAATGGGCACACCCCTAGCCACGCCTTTCTTAAAATGTGTCTCCTGGACAAAAGCTATATCTACCTTATCCATATGCATCATATGTAGAAGACGGGATTTTTTCTCCGGTATATTAAGACCCTTTACATTGTTAGAAAAAATAGATAACTTAGCCATATTTAAAGTGTGTGGGTGGACGTCTTGATTCTCTGATGCATGAATCAATTACGTGAACACAAATAGTGTCTATCAGCAAATTAAAAAAATTTGAAAAAGGGGATACACAGGATCCAAAAGAGAAGGAAAGAAGAAAAAAAAGAACAACAAAAATATAGAACAAATCATAATAAGCAAATGACATATTAGCATCAAAATAAATCTCCATTCATAACTGAAGGTGGTAATAGCAGAAAAGCAAAACTCTGTATTGAAGGCAATGAAAGCCCCTAAGGGGTCCATGGACATTATATACACAACGGAGTAGGGGGGAATAAGAGGGTAATAATGAACATGGCACCCCAATAGGTCCAAAAACAATTGGGATCTACCTAAGTTAATACACAAACAAATTTTCACCTAGATCAGTAGAATATTTAGAAACCATAGAAAGATATTATGCTAGAGTATTAATAATAAACCAGGCAATAACCAGGCAAAACATATTAACTGCTCAGGACCTATCGGAACCTATTTAAGCATGCAACAGAATCACAAATAAATGTAAATATAACAGTATCAAACATCCCAGAAGGTGCAGAGAAAATAACATAGATCAAATAAATAATCCATTAAAAGGCAACGGGCACAAAAAAGGATATTATGGACAATAGTAGCTTTCCTGGTCAGGTATTTTCTTCGCTCTCAGCCATAGGGTCTCTTCCCGGCCTAGATCTGGAGCCTCAAACTAGCTGCCAGGTCTTCTTACGAGGTGGCAAGCTGGTATCCAATAAATCCAGCCAGTTTTGGACTGAAACAGCAGGCAAACAAGAGAAGAAGAGAATTGGGGCACTTCAATAGATTCTCGAAGAATATGGAGTTTCCCCTCATGCATTACTTAGTAGAAAACCCCAATGGAATTTAATGTCCCGCTTGTGCAATTCCTCTGTGAGCGGGCGGAGAAGGCACTTCTGTTGAAGCGTTGACCTTGAGAGGTCCTGGAAAATCTGTAGTGGACATCCATTGAAGTCAATTTCCTCTGTTTTTGTGGCTTGTCGTAGAATTTGCTCCTTTACCCTATAATAGTGCTATCGGCAGATAATGTCTCTGCGTCTTTCAGAGGGCATACCTTTAGGGCGCAATGCCCTGTGAGCTCAATCAAATTGGATCCTAGTATCTGGATCAGTATGCAAAAGTTCATTAAATATTTTAGGGAGAGCATCTTCAATTCCAGACTGAGGAATATCTTTGGGGATCCTACATGTCCGCAGATTATTTCGCCAACCCCTATTATCAACATCATCCAGTCTATGCTGCATCTCTATCAATATACGGGAATGACGAGAAAGCAAAACATTGTAGTCACCGAGCTGGGTATCAACAGATTTCACATGTTCTTCCAAAGAAACCACTCTCTCCGTTACTTGAGTAAGATCCGAACGAATGGAGGAGATGTGAGTCTGGACTATTTCCTGAATCCTTTTTTCCAATAATTGTAGATCTTGTTGAATGTCCTGCCATGTCGGTAAGGACCGTAAATGTTGTAGAATATCAGACGAATTAGCAGGTACAGGTGGAGTTAAATGAAGTGAGTGAAACTCTAGGGTAGAGCCTCCATCTGTACCCGCTGAAGCCATATGTGGAGAGTTAGGAGCCGGTGGAGTACCAGTCGTAGGTGTAGAAACACCAAATAGAGTATGGAATGCAGTATCAGGTGACTTAGCTGGAGTGGCAGTGGGGCATTTAGCTATACTCCGTCTACCCATGAGGAAACATATCAGAGCAGATTTACATAGAAAGGAAAGGACGGATTACTAGGCATAGCATGAAATGGTGCCAAAGTTCAAGTTCCTCTCGCTGCCATATATTTATATCATGGCTGAGACTGTCAGAACATACATTCTAGATATTTCGTGTCCAGTAAGTGCAGAGGGATCACCAATCCTGCACAGAGGCTCCTCCAATGTAATGTAGCTGTGAGAGTTTGGATTACATTCTTATTAACAGCATCTCCAGGAGCCAGTAACAGAACAATGATGGAGCCAGACAGACAGGACAGAGCAGGCTCTACTCTCACCAGACAGACAGGACAGAGCAGGCTCTACTCTCACCAGACAGACAGGACAGAGCAGGCTCTACTCTCACCAGACAGACAGGACAGAGCAGGCTCTACTCTCACCAGACAGACAGGACAGAGCAGGCTCTACTCTCACCAGACAGACAGCACAGAGCAGGCTCTACTCTCACCAGACGGACAGCACAGAGCAGGCTCTACTCTCACCAGACGGACAGGACAGAGCAGGCTCTACTCTCACCAGACAGACAGGACAGAGCAGGCTCTACTCTCACCAGACAGACAGGACAGAGCAGGCTCTACTCTCACCAGACGGACAGGACAGAGCAGGCTCTACTCTCACCAGACAGACAGGACAGAGCAGGCTCTACTCTCACCAGACAGACAGGACAGAGCAAGCTCTACTCTCACCAGACGGACAGCACAGAGCAGGCTCTACTCTCACCAGACGGACAGGACAGAGCAGGCTCTACTCTCACCTGATATTTTCAGTGTAAAAAGAGAAATCTCTCCCGAGTTTTCCAAGTTGAGGAAAATGGTTAAACTCACTCAAGATTGCAATCTCGTCCAAACATGATTCTTAGTAAATGTACCCCTTTTGCTCATTTGTTTGTTTATGTCCTTTGTTAGGTGCTGTGGAACCCTTGTGGTGCCATAGAAATAATGAATTATAAATAGTTACCAGGCGGTATCACTGAGACTCTTACATATCCATATTGTGGCTGACGGCTGTATAGTTTTGGTCTCTGAGCAAATTTAACAGTGTAATCTTCTGATCATGACAATCCTTCTTCATTCTTTCGTCAATCAAATGTTTACCTTTATTACCCCTGTCATAGTACATTACCATAAAGAAATCCATCAGTGTTTATCCCCATGTATAGTGTAATAAATGACTGAGTAAGCTGTATAATCACTGCTTTGTCACCACGTTACAATGTAAGACGCTCTCTTTCTTCTCAGTGTGACAATATTCCATCAGTGTTTATCACCATGTATAGTGTAATAAATGACTGAGTAAGCTGTATAATCACTGCTTTGTCACCACGTTACAATGTAAGACACTCTGGACCTCATTGAGAGTCGGTCGTTGCGGCAGCACGGTCGTACGCCACCGATGTTCGCTAAACTGTGCATGCGTAAAGTTCGCAATGCACGTGCGCAAACTAGCGGCTACAATCAGAAATTTCTCTCTCCTTGAACACAGCTAGGTCGGTAGTTTGAGTGACAGAATGAGACGTTTGTGGGTGGTAACAGGGGAAGGTGCTTGAAAATGGAGGAGTGGAGATCCGAACGCAGGCGTGCCTAATTATGCGAACGACGTTTAATTGGAGTGCATAATTAACAAAGTAGTGTCATGGCACACGTGACATGGAAGGTTTTACACTGACATGATCGTAGAGCTTAAGAGAGGGTATGGTCCACCTTTAGCTCTACAACCAGTTCCGATGGTTTCCGATGCTCGCGATTAATCCTTATATGGCCGGAGATGACGTGTAATGCGTACGAGATGGGGGCATTTTTTTAGCGATCCGACTGCATCCTCCCCTTGGTCGGCCAGCTAAAGATCCGACCTTAGGGACGCAACATGCGTGTGCATCATTTGCATATCCGGACCCTTTTCCTGTACAACCGTGCGGCCACAACGACCGACTCTGAATGAGGTCCTCACTCTCTTCTCAGTGTGACAATAGTCCATCAGTGTTTATCCCCATGTATAGTGTAATAAATGAGTGTATAAGCTGTATAATCACTGCTCTATGTCACCACGTTACAATGTAAGACGCTCTCTCTTTCTTCTCAGTGTGACAATATTGAATTAGGAGAATTCGGTTATCAGGGTCCCGGAATTTATCTGCAATTCCAAGGTAATTATCAATCCTATTAGTGCAGTGTTACTGATTGCAGGCGGCATCGCTTCCCGATATAACATGGGCTTCCTGATATAACATGGGCTTCCTGATATAACATGAGCTTCCTGATATTACATGGGCTTCCTGATATAACATGGGCTTCCTGATATAACATGGGTGTCCTGATGGGGCTGCACTCTCTCTTTGATTTAATGTTGACCAGTGCTTTAAAGGAATTAAGAGATTATCACTGGTACTGTGGCGATAGGTGACAGACTCATCCACTGCGTCCGCTGGGCCGCCTTTTGTTTGCCATAGATGTACAGCGCACACCCGATACAATGGATGAAGACTGACTAGCTAGATGCCCACACACTGGAGAATACACCAGCTGGGAAATTATAACATTTTGCATAGTGGAGACCTTAGCGACAGGTACGATGAGGATAAGAATAGGAAGGACCAGCTGTTGTAGATCTGGTTACAATTATATAAACAATTTTTTTTTCAATCACATTTCCATAATAAAATAATTAATCCTAGTTCCCCTTCAGCTAAGGACCCGACATGATGTTGAGTGAGGGAGGAAGTGCGGTTCCATGCTCTGAAAGTGCTGTTATTATGTCTCAACTGTGGTATCTGGCCACCAACAGTAGAAAGTTATACCCTGGTAAGCTTGCTTCACTCAGCACGCTTCAGGCACGGTGGTCTGCATTGCTCACTACAGGTTACAATTCCATACCTACCAACTTCTGAGAGAAGCCCGGGGAGGAGAAGCAGGTGGGCGGTGTTGGGGGCAGGCCCCTCATGGAAATTTCCAGCAAACATGAATATTTAATTAGGGGGTGGGGCCAAATTAAGCAATTCTCATAGAATCATGTCATAAGACCCCGCCCCCTACGCACTGACCTGCCGATCCCCTCCCATTCTGGACACTTCACTCGGAAGTGGGCGGAATGCGGGAGAAGTGCCTACACTTCCGGTGGTGCAATGGGTTACCCCAAATATCGTGAGCCTCCCACAGGTCCCGGGAGGGTAGGCAAGTATGTGCTATTCCCACTTTTTGCCCATGCGGATAGTAAATGGGTCCTGTAGCTGGAGGGGATCTAGCCACAACCATAACAACATTCTCTATTGTTCTAGGGGGCTACAGTCTATCTATAAATTTACTCGCATCATTATAACACATTTGGCAGGAAAGGTTCCTAGTATAGATACACAGCTGGGAAAGTGTCACTGAAAGGAAACAGTGCAGTGTAATAAGGACTGGTTACAGAAGACTTAGTGCATGTTATAACTTCCTTATGTTATAGGTAATAGCTGCACACGTGTAAGGTCATACATAGTGACCTGCATAACGCTAGCACACATATGTATGCTAATTGGATCGGACAATTTATCTCAATGATGCCAATGTCAGTATAACTTTCAGGTTTTATCAGCATTCTGGAGTATTCCTTCCATTTAGTACATATAATGGAAATTATAGGAATTAACAGACCATGTGACCGGGAAATACAATCCTATTGGTCCCCAGGTATGACTATAGTAAAGGGCAGTGGAGGCAATCATTTTGCCTTTGAAAAAGCTTAACAGTGAAATGCGTGTTGGCACGCCCGCCGTGTGCCAATCCATGTTCAGTATTAGTAACCAGATATCATAGATTTTTACTATGTTACTCGTCCAGTTTCAGGACGCCATAATATGTTTTGAGCCTGCGCATTCACTGTATATCTGACCAGCCGGCAAACTGGCAACAGTGGCCGATATTATGTGTCTGACACTTACAGCATGGTCTAGCTATATAGTACTGAGACAAATGCATCCTATGTCTAGTACTATAAATAAACATTTGATGTCATCCGTCCAGTTACAGGACACGTAAGAGAGCGTGTATGAGCCTGAATACTCATGCTTACTGATCAGTAATAACTGGTAACAATGTATCAATGTTTGTGTCTGTAACATTTATATTGCGGTTAGAGCAGACTGCACACAGATAAACACATATATTAAACTCAATTAACTACAAAATAACAACATTGTATTTCTGCATTATCAGATCTGTGGCAGTTACTCATATGGTAATACTGAATTTTATTGAGGAGCTGTTGAAAATAATTATGTGCTAAACAAATAAAGATAAAAGCATATCAGATAATAAAGACAAGCCCTCAGTAATTAACCAAATATAAATAAAAATATAGTAAGACACTAACACTAATTAATCATTAAAGGAGAGACCGATGAGGCCTTATATTAATGTTGGCATTTATCAGGCATATGCCCTTTGATAATATAATAAAGAACCTATTAGTGATATAATTATATGCCATTATATAGAATACACTAACCTTATTTATTCCATTATTATTGTTCTCCATTGGGAATGGAGGTGTATCAGTCTATATGATAATTAAACCCTCTTCCCCCAAACGTAATTACCCTCTCCCTCAAGTGTTATATGCAGAGATCTACAAGAAATAAACTTGTGTTAATCAAATATGGAAATCTATCAATATCAGCAATAAGGAATAAAACCACATAGCAGGGCTTCCTTACGATTTTATTTCACTTTTGTATTACAAATAGTCACACAATTATTTTTTATTTTATTTTTAAACTCTTATTTAGCTGACTTCTGTTCCTGTTGGATCTTTTTAATGTATACTCATTAAAGAAATATATTTTTATTACAACTTCCAGTTTGTGCGCCATTTCCAAAGACAAAACTTTTCTTTCTCTCTTCATACAAATATTACAGTATTTCTTGTCAAATGGCAGCTCCCCCATTCCAAACATAACAATCCTGATAATGTCAAATATGGGGATACTGAAATAAATACTACTTAATGATGTACATTTCCCTTTGTATTTTGTATAAGAGATAGGGGAGGCCAGGAGATGCTGGGGATAAATAGGGACATAATATAGTGCACCTGAGGGAGGGCCATGGCCTCATGGGGAAGGGCCAGGGAAGAGATAGGGAAGGCCAGTAGATGCTGGGGATAAATAGGGACATAATATAGTGCACCTGAGAGAGGACCATGGCCTCATGGGGAAGGGCCAGGGAAGAGATAGGAGAGGCCAGGAGATTCTGGGGATAAATAGGGACATAATATAGTGCACCTGAGAGAGGGCCATGGCCTCATGGGGAAGGGCCAGGGAAGAGATAGGGGAGGCCAGGAGATGCTGGGGATAAATAGGGACATAATATAGGGATATAATAGGGACATAATATAGTGCACCAGAATTTGTGGGTTTTTGTTTGTACAACCACCTCTTGAGGATTGACCACAAGTTCTCAATGGGACTGAGGTCTGGGGAGTTTCCTGACCATGGACCCAAAATTTTGATGTTTTGTTCCCCAAGCCACTTAGGGCCTGATTCAGACTCACTCGCGAGCGGCTGTCCGCTCGCAAGTGGGTCGATGTTCTTGACTGAGCATGCGCACGACGGAGGGAGCTCCGTCGTGCGCATGCGCCAGACGCAACGAGCGAAGGAAAGTCCTTCGCTCGTTGTGTCTGATCAAAGGGGGCATGCTGTCGATGTTGATTGACAGCACGCCCCCTTTGGTAGGCGTGCCGGGGGCGTGCCTCCCTGACGGGGGCGTTCCCACGGGAACGCCTCCCGTCAGAAGCCTGCCCACTGACATCACTAGTGATGTCAGTGGGAGTGATTTTGGCTCTGATAGAGCCAAAATCACTCCGGAGCTTGCGGTTGAAAACCTCAACCGTAAGCTCCGGCTCGCAGTTTCGGTGGTCGCGATGGTCAAGACCATCGCGGCCATCAAACTGCACGCTCATATAGCCTGTGGGTGGTCACCCACAGCTATACGAGCGTCCAGGAGGACGCTCCATTTTCATGGAGGCCGGCCCTCATTCAGAGCGTGCGCTATGCTCAGAGCGTACGGCTCTGAATGAGGGCCTTAGTTATTACTTTTTTTCATATGGCAATGTGCTCCATCATGCTGGAAAAGGCATTGTTCATCACTAAACTGTTTCTGGATTGTTGGGAGAAGTTGCTCTTGGAGGATGTTTTGGCACCATTCTTTATTCATGGCTGTGTTCTTAGGCAAAATTGTGAGGGAGCACACTCCCTTGGCAGAAAAGCATCCTCAAACACAAGAAAGGTCTAAGGATGCTTTACTGTTGGCATGACACAGGACTGATGGTCCCGTAGCGCTGACCTTTCCTTCTCCGGACAAACGTTTTCCCAGAAGCCGCAAACAATCTGAAAGGGTATTCATCAGAGAAAATAACTTTACCCCAGTCACCAGCAGTCCAATCCCTGTACATTAGTCATGGCCCTTATCCAGTCCTCCACCCCTTCCACCTTCCCCCTATCCTTTCACGTCTCCTCTGCTACCTCTCTCCTTGTGCCTGTTCCCATCTTGCTCACCTCTTCAGTCTCTCCCTCTCATCTGGCACTGTCCCTTCTGCATTCAAACATGCCCTTGTCTCCCCCATTCTTAAAAAATCTACCCTTGATCCTAACACTGTAGCCAATTACTGACCCATCTCTCTCCTCCCTTTTGCATCCAAACTCCTTGAGCATATTGTTTACAACCGCCTTACCACCTTTCTTTCCTTCCACTCCCTCCTTGATCCTTTTCAGTCTGGATTCCTTTCTCTCCACTCCACTAAAACTGCCCTCACAAAAGTCAGAAACGACCTCCTTGCTGCCAAATCCAAAGGCCACTACTCTCTGCTCATTCTCCTTGACTACTCTGCCGCTTTTGACACTGTGGACCACCCTGCAAATCCTTCACTCCCTTTGTCTACATGACACTGCCCTCTGCTGGCTGTCCTCCTATCTTTCTGTCTGATCCTTCTGTCTCCTCTCATGACTTATCTTCCCCCCACATCCTCTTACAGTAGTTGTTCCCCAAGGTTCTGTTTTTGGACCACTCCTATTCTCCCTCTATATTTCCTCTCTAGGTGAACTCATCAGCTCTTTTGACCTCCATTATCATCTCTATGCTGATGATACTCAGATCTACCTTTCCTCCCCTGACCTCCTATCCTTCTCTCCTCACTTGAATCTCCAACCGTCTCTCTGCTATATCTTCCTGGATGTCCCAGCTATTTCTTAAACTTAATATGTCTAAGACTGAGATGATCATCTTCCCACCCTCCCACATAACCTCACTTCCCACTATTTCTTTATCAATTGATGGCACAACTATCTCCTTTAGCCCCAAAGTGCACTGTCTTGGAGTTATCCTGGACTCCTCCCTCTCTTTCAAACCACATATCTCGAAGCTCTCACAGTCCTGTTTCCATCTCAAAAATATTTTCAGGATCAGACCCTTTATCACCCAGGATGCTACCAATGCCCTAAAACACTCACTAGCCACCAAGTATGTTGTCTTGGAGTTATTTTTGACTCCTCGCTCTCCTTCAAACCACACATTCAGTGCCTCTTGTAGTCCTGCCTTTTTAATCTCATAAATATTTAAATGATCAGACCCTTTCTCACAATGGAGACAATTAAGACCCTCATACACTCACTGGTCATCTCCAGATTGGACTACTGTAACCTCCTCCTATCTGGCCTCCCCAACTCCCATTTCTCTCCTCTCCAGTCTGTCCTCAATGCTGCTGCTCGACTCATCTTTCTCTCCAAATGCTCTACATTTGCCTCCAATCTCCTGCAAGCCCTCCACTGGCTCCCCTTCAGAACCAAATTCAAGGTTCTCACACTCGCTTACAAAGCCCTCACAAACTCCTCTCCCATTTACATCTCTGACCTCATCTTCCTTCACTCTCCTGCCTGCCCTCTTCGTTCAACAAATGCATGCCGCCTTTCATGCCAACTGATTACTTCATCCCACTCCCGCCTAAAAGATTTTGTCCATGCTGCTCCCTACCTTTGGAACCCTCTCTCTCTCCCAGTGGCATCACAAGGGGGGTGTGGGCTGCAACCGGGTGTCAACTGCTGTGGTGCAGACAGCGTGATTGAGTCTTCATGTCAGTTGGGCTGTGAGAGAGCCAGCATGAACTACTATACCTGTCGCGCCCAGCTAAGCTTAATATCCACACATTGAATGGCTACAACTATACAATATGGGTTTATGATGACTTGCATAACCAGTCTTGAAAAAGGTTTGAAATAGAACCGAAAATTTGACCAGTGTTTTTTTTGTACTGTGCTGTCAAGGATACATAGGATCTCCTCCAAAATCTTGAAGAGCACCCCAAAGTAATTTTTAGTACAGGTGTGAGTGCAGGGCTTGAGTGGACAAAACACATATATACCTGCCGTGTGTGTGTATAGATATATAGATATATATATATAATATCAGCATACAGCAGCAATCCATGCAAGAAATGAACCAGGCTCATCCTTTCTTGCAAGGAATGCTGCCATGTGCTGGTTTTGTGTGTGTGGAGATAGATATATATATATATATATATATATATATATATATATAGATATGTATATATTACAAATGTATACACACACACATACATTACTGCTTACCTGGTTTCAGAGGCAGCAATTTGCAGGTCATTTAAAATAGAACAGAGCCTAATTACTAGAGGGGCGGGGCTTAATCGTGGGCCGCGGCTCCATTAAAAGAAGAAAAATAAGGATCATCTATTGTGGCCGGGGGCCGGGGACAGTGTGTGGGGGCCTCCTATGTGTGGGTGCCCCAGGACGACCGCCCCTGTCTCCCTGCCTATAATCCGGCCCTGCATACAATGTATACACATGACAGTCACACAGTCCTCATACATAACTAGTGCAAAGATATAAAAGAGAGCTGGGGGCACTAAAAGTCACTTGTTAATGTATTTAATATCTCAATTAGAAATTACTTAAAACCAAATATACATAAATTATATAGACATACAGTATAAAAACAGAAATAAGTATGAATGTTAAATAAAACAGATAAGGAAAAAACACAATTAGAAAGGGATATCCACCCCCAAAAAAATCAATTTAAAAAACTGTGGCAACAGAATAGAACCAGAAAAATACTTATTGTCCAAATAATTGAAATGTCTAGTTCATTGTCTCACAGGGGCCTATTCATCATAACTAATATTTCACTGGAGGTAATTAGGTTAAGAATTCGCATAGTGTTATACCTAATTACCGGAGAAAGTCTCTATTCCGAAAAGCTGTCATTTTTGCGATGACAACTTTTCAGGAAATAGATACTTTTCCCTGCCTACACTACCTTACCCCAGCTGTAATCAGTGCTCTACCTTACCCCAGCTGTACTCAGTGCTCTACCTTACCGCAGCTGTAATCAGTGCTCTACCTTACCCCAGCTGTAATCAGTGCTCTACCTTACCCCAGCTGTAATCACTGCTCTACCTTACCCCAGCTGTATTCAGTGCTCTACCTTACCCCAGCTGTACTCAGTGCTCTACCTTACCGCAGCTGTAATCAGTGCTCTACCTTACCCCAGCTGTAATCAGTGCTCTACCTTACCCCAGCTGTACTCAATGCTCTACCTTACCCCAGCTGTACTCAATGCTCTACCTTACCGCAGCTGTAATCAGTGCTCTACCTTACCCCAGCTGTACTCAGTGCTCTACCTTACCCCAGCTGTAATCAGTGCTCTACCTTACCCCAGCTGTAATCAGTGCTCTACCTTACCGCAGCTGTATTCAGTGTTCTACCTTACCCCAGCTGTGATCAGTGCTCTACCTTACCCCAGCTGTAATCAGTGCTCTACCTTACCCCAGCTGTACTCAATGGTCTACCTTACCGCAGCTGTAATCAGTGCTCTACCTTACCCCAGCTGTACTCAGTGCTCTACCTTACCGGAGCTGTAATCAGTGCTCTACCTTACCCCAGCTGTAATCAGTGCTCTACCTTACCGCAGCTGTATTCAGTGCTCTACCTTACCCCAGCTGCACTCAGTGCTCTACCCTACCGCAGCTGTAATCAGTGCTCTACCTTACCCCAGCTGTAATCAGTGCTCTACCTTACCCCAGCTGTACTCAATGCTCTACCTTACCCCAGCTGTACTCAATGCTCTACCTTACCGCAGCTGTGATCAGTGCTCTACCTTACCGCAGCTGTAATCAGTGCTCTACCTTACCCCAGCTGTAATCAGTGCTCTACCTTACCGCAGCTGTAATCAGAGCTCTACCTTACCGCAGCTGTGATCAGCGCTCTACCTTACCGCAGCTGTGATCAGCGCTCTACCTTACTGCAGCTTTGATCAGCACTCTACCTTACCGCAGCTGTAATCAGTGCTCTACCTTACCGCAGCTGTATTCAGTGCTCTACCTTACCCCAGCTGTGATCAGTGCTCTACCTTACCCCAGCTGTAATCAGTGCTCTACCTTACCCCAGCTGTGATCAGTGCTCTACCTTACCGCAGCTGTAATCAGTGCTCTACCTTACCCCAGCTGTAATCAGTGCTCTACCTTACCGCAGCTGTAATCAGAGCTCTACCTTACCGCAGCTGTGATCAGCGCTCTACCTTACCGCAGCTGTGATCAGCGCTCTACCTTACTGCAGCTTTGATCAGCGCTCTACCTTACTGCAGCTTTGATCAGCACTCTACCTTACCGCAGCTGTAATCAGTGCTCTACCTTACCGCAGCTGTATTCAGTGCTCTACCTTACCCCAGCTGTGATCAGTGCTCTACCTTACCCCAGCTGTAATCTGTGCTCTACCTTACCCCAGCTGTAATCAGTGCTCTACCTTACCCCAGCTGTACTCAGTGCTCTACCTTACCCCAGCTGTACTCAGTGCTCTACCTTACCCCAGCTGTACTCAGTGCTCTACCTTACCCCAGCTGTACTCAGCGCTCTACCTTACCCCAGCTGTAATCAGTGCTCTACCTTACCGCAGCTGTATTCAGTGCTCTACCTTACCCCAGCTGTACTCAGTGCTCTACCTTACCCCAGCTGTACTCAGTGCTCTACCTTACCCCAGCTGTACTCAGCGCTCTACCTTACCCCAGCTTTAATCAGTGCTCTACCTTACCCCAGCTGTACTCAGCGCTCTACCTTACCCCAGCTGTAATCGGTATTGAGCATGCGCCATTACATTCACAAAAGCAGCGCATGTGCAGCACTGCCTATAGCTGTGGTGATTTTGTGTGTGTGTCCCAATGCCCCCTCCGCTCACCTCAACTTACCTGCCAGCTGCAGCCACCTCCGGCTCCATCTGCTGTTCTGACACTGTGCTCTCCAGGCAGAACACATAAAAGTTTAGAAAAAAAAAAAAGCCACTATGTCACTCCCTCCGGCTACATCTCCAGCCTATACTGCTACCACACACACCACCAATATTCTCTGCTAGTACCAGCACCATGTCTGAGATCACAGAAAGCTGCCACTATGTCACTCCCTCCGGCTAAATGATGCAGAACATTATTTTGTATATTTTATCAGAGAACAACTAAGCTCTTAGAAATGTATTTAACCTCTTTGCAACTGAGGACTCTTTCTAGGGCTGAGTATATTTTGACATTTTGTTTTAAACAATTACCAATACAAAATTAACTTTTTTTTTATTCCCAATAAAAACTCATTAGTTTGTTTTTATATACTGAAATTGTAAGAAAATAGGAGAGAGTGCACTTTGGGGTAAGTTTGCCCGAGATTGCAATCACAGGTCTATTTTCTATCTGTTTAGAGGTGAACACGTCCGATTCCGAAGTTAAAATGCATCTGTAAATACAAGTATAAATGAATACGGCAGTACTTTCCATAGACAGGAATACAACACAGGAACTTACCAAGAATCATGGTTATAATCACGGGTGTAATAAAAGCAAACACAGTGTAAAATAGAACTTACAAATAGACTCCCTCCAGAGCAGCTTGTCTTGCAGAAACGTTCACAGGTCAAAGTGATCCGTGTATGTTTCTGGCTGTAATTAGAAAAGTAATGGGTTAATAATAAAAAAAATGACGTAGGGTCCCCTCACCAATGCATAACTAGCCCAGGGCTCCTGAGCTAGTCCTGGTTCTAAAAATATGGGGTCAAAACATGTAGGATTTCCCCATATTTTATGAACCAGCACTAGGCTCTGTGAGCCAGTCCTGATTTTAAAATTATGGGTAAAAATAGGGGGTACAGTATTTTTAAAATCAGCACTGGACTCAAACTTAGCAGGGGTTTAAAACCACAGCCAGGGGACCCTTTCACCAGGTCTCCCTGGCCAAAGCATTAATACCCCAAGCTAGTCAGCCCAAGCCGGGGATATCAGGGGAGGCGGTCACCCCCCAATAAAGGGCACTCCTTCTACTGAGCACTCAGGCTTAGGCTGAAACCCAGGGCTCTTCCCTGCACCCCTGACCAGAGGGTGCAGTGGTAATAATGTGATAAATATGTCTACTAATGTTTCTTAGAGTGGGACTACAGGTTCCAGCATGCCTGCCCAAGTGCCAGCAGGTGGGCAGATCTCATACTTCCACTGTAAAAAAAAATAGTAAAAAAAATACAGAGCACACAAACGTTTGAAAGCAGTTTTATTACATAGAAAATACACTCACACATGGCTGTCAATCAGTGGACTCTTCTGGAGTGGCTGCTGATTAGCTGTGACCCTCGTGGCTGTTGAATGACAGTCATGTAGTTCTCAGATTGACCGTCATGTGGTTTTAGAAAAAAAACCTGTGTCTGGTCATTCCTACCCTTGTTTTATCTCGGACAAAAATGGGAACGACACAATTCTTATTAAATTTACCCTTTGTGTGCAGTAATGGGCGTAAGAACCTAGGTAGTAGATTGTTGCTAGGAACTCAGGGCCTGATTCAGACCCGGGCGCTATGCCGCGCTTGCTCGCATTCAGCGATTTTTGGCAATCTGCGCATGCGTATAATAATCAATGCGCGTGCGCGAACCAGTCAGTGCGATGGCAAAGTGCTCGCCCGTAGCCTCTAGTCGGGCCGCTATTTTGAGTGACAGAATGTGCCGTTTGTGGGTGGTAACAGGGGAAGTTGCTTGCGAACGGGGGTGTGGATGTGCGAATGCGAACGGAGTTTAGTGCGTGTGCATAATTAGCAAAGTAGCGTCATTACACACGTGGCTGGGTTGTATTTTAGCCTGAACTGCTCGCAATATTGTGGTGGAAAAGGCTACCACAAGCGCTGCGAGCAGCTCCGATGGCTCTCCATGTTCCCAATTAATCCTACAACTGCCAGAGATGATGTGTGTTGCGAGTGGCAAAGGGGCGTCTTTATGCAGGTGCGAACGCATACTCCCGCCACTCGCTAATACTTAGTGGGCAGCTTTACGCGACGCAGTGCGAGTGCATGATTTAAATATCCGGCCCCTTTTAGCCATCGAGCATCCGCAAATAGCGACCGGGTCTGAATCAGGCCCTCAGTGCAGGGAGCTGTAGAGGTAAATGTTTTGGTATTAGGGTTTGCCAGTCTATGGCAATTATGGTTGGGCGTGTTTAGGGGAGAGGTTTTGTGGTTGTAGTGGAGTGTTTAGGGGAGGGGATTTGTGGTTGTAGTGGAGTGTTTAGGGGAGGGGTTTTGTGGCTGTAGTGGAGTGTTTAGGGGAGGGGTTTTGTGGTTGTAGTGGAGTGGTTAGGGGAGGGGTTTTATGGTTGTAGTGGAGTGTTTAGGGGAGGGGTTTTGTGGTTGTAGTGGAGTGGTTAGGGGAGGGGATTTGTGGTTGTAGTGGAGTGTTTAGGGGAGGGGTTTTGTGGTTGTAGTGGAGTGGTTAGGGGAGGGGTTTTATGGTTGTAGTGGAGTGTTTAGGGGAGGGGTTTTGTGGTTGTAGTGGAGTGTTTAGGGGAGGGGATTTGCGGTTGTAGTGCAGTGTTTAGGGGAGGGGATTTGTGGTTGTAGTGGAGTGTTTAGGGGAGGGGATTTGTGGTTGTAGTGGAGTGTTTAGGGGAGGGGATTTGTGGTTGTAGTGGAGTGTTTAGGGGAGGGGATTTGTGGTTGTAGTGGAGTGTTTAGGGGAGGGGTTTTGTGGTTGTAGTGGAGTGTTTAGGGGAGGGGATTTGTGGTTGTAGTGGAGTGTTTAGGGGAGGGGTTTTGTGGCTGTAGTGGAGTGTTTAGGGGAGGGGTTTTGTGGTTGTAGTGGAGTGTTTAGGGGAGGGGTTTTATGGTTGTAATGGAGTGTTTAGGGGAGGGGTTTTGTGGTTGTAGTGGAGTGTTTAGGGGAGGGGATTTGCGGTTGTAGTGGAGTGTTTAGGGGAGGGGATTTGTGGTTGTTGTGGAGTGTTTAGGGGAGGGGATTTGTGGTTGTAGTGGAGTGTTTAGGGAGGGTTTATGGGTGTAGTGGAGTGTTTAGGGGAGGGGATTTGTGGTTCTAGTGTAGTGTTTAGGTGATGGGTTTTATGGTTGTAGTGGAGTGTTTAGGGGAGGGGTTTTGTGGCTGTAGTGGAGTGTTTAGGGGAGGGGTTTTGTGTTTGTAGTGGAGTGTTTAGGGGAGGGATTTGTGGTTGCAGTGGAGTGTTTAGGGGAGGGGTTTTGTGGTTGTAGTGGAGTGTTTAGGGGAGGGGTTTTATGGTTGTAGTGGAGTGTTTAGGGGAGGGGTTTTGTGGTTGTAGTGGAGTGTTTAGGGGAGGGGATTTGCGGTTGTAGTGGAGTGTTTAGGGGAGGGGATTTGTGGTTGTTGTGGAGTGTTTAGGGGAGGGGATTTGTGGTTGTAGTGGAGTGTTTAGGGAGGGTTTATGGGTGTAGTGGAGTGTTTAGGGTAGGGGATTTGTGGTTCTAGTGTAGTGTTTAGGTGATGGGTTTTATGGTTGTAGTGGAGTGTTTAGGGGAGGGGTTTTGTGGTTGTAGTGGAGTGTTTAGGGGAGGGGTTTTGTGTTTGTAGTGGAGTGTTTAGGGGAGGGATTTGTGGTTGCAGTGGAGTGTTTAGAAGAGGGGATTTGTGGTTGTAGTGGAGTGTTTAGGGGAGGGGTTTTATGGTTGTTTTGGAGTGTTTAGGGGAGGGTTTATGGGTTCAGTGGAGTGTTTAGGGGAGGGGATTTGTGGTTGTAGTGGAGTGTTTAGGGGAGGGGTTTTGTGGTTGTAGTGGAGTGTTTAGGGGAGGGGATTTGTGGTAGTAGTGGAGTGTTTAGGGGAGGGGATTTGTGGCTGTGTTGTAGTGCTTAGGGGAGTGGTTTTGTGGTTGTAGTGTAGTGTTTAGGGGAGGGGATTTGTGGTGTAGTGTATAGGGGAGGGGTTTCATGGTTGTAGTGGAGTGTTTAGGGGAGGTGTTTTATGGTTGTAGTGGAGTGTTTAGGTGAGGGTTTTTTTGGTTGTAGTGGAGTGTTTAGGGGAGGGGAATTTTATGGTTGTAGTGGATTGTTTACGGGAGTGGTTTTGTGGTTGTAGTGGAGTGTTTAAGGGAGGGGTTTTGTGGTTTTAGTGGAGTGTTTAGGGGAGTGGTTTTGAGGTTGTAGTATAGGGTTTAGGGGAGGGGATTTGTGGTTGTAGTGGAGTGTTTAGGGAGGGTTTATGGGTGTAGTGGAGTGTTTAGGGGAGGGGATTTGTGGTTCTAGTGTAGTGTTTAGGTGATGGGTTTTATGGTTGTAGTGGAGTGTTTAAGGGAGGGGTTTTGTGGTTGTAGTGGAGTGTTTAGGGGAGGGGTTTTGTGTTTGTAGTGGAGTGTTTAGGGGAGGGATTTGTGGTTGCAGTGGAGTGTTTAGAAGAGGGGATTTGTGGTTGTAGTGGAGTGTTTAGGGGAGGGGTTTTATGGTTGTTTTGGAGTGTTTAGGGGAGGGTTTATGGGTTCAGTGGAGTGTTTAGGGGAGGGGATTTGTGGTTGTAGTGGAGTGTTTAGGGGAGGGGTTTTGTGGTTGTAGTGGAGTGTTTAGGGGAGGGGATTTGTGGTTGTAGTGGAGTGTTTAGGGGAGGGGATTTGTGGCTGTGTTGTAGTGCTTAGGGGAGTGGTTTTGTGGTTGTAGTGTAGTGTTTAGGGGAGGGGATTTGTGGTGTAGTGTATAGGGGAGGGGTTTCAAGGTTGTAGTGGAGTGTTTAGGGGAGGTGTTTTATGGTTGTAGTGGAGTGTTTAGGTGAGGGTTTTTTTGGTTGTAGTAGAGTGTTTAGGGGAGGGGAATTTTATGGTTGTAGTGGATTGTTTATGGGAGTGGTTTTGTGGTTGTAGTGGAGTGTTTAAGGGAGGGGTTTTGTGGTTTTAATGGAGTGTTTAGGGGAGTGGTTTTGAGGTTGTAGTATAGGGTTTAGGGGAGGGGTTTTAAGGTTGTAGTGGAGTGTTTAGGGGAGGTTTTTTATGGTTGTAATGGAGTGTTTAGGGGAGTGGTTTTGTGGTTGTAGTGTAGTGTTTAGGGGAGGGGTATTATGGTTGTAGTCGAGTGTTTAGGGGAGGGGATTTGTGGCTGTGTTGTAGTGTTTAGGGGAGGGGATTTGTGGTTGTTGTGTAGTGTTTAGGGGAACGGTTTTATGGTTGTAGTGGAGTGTTTAGGGGAGGGTATTTGTGGGTGTAGTGGAGTGATAAGGGGTGGGGATTTGTCGTTGTAGTGGAGTGTTTATGGGAGGGTTTATGGGTGTAGTGGAGTGTTTAGGGGAGGGGATTTGTGGCTTTGTTGTAGTGCTTTGGGGAGTGGTTTTGTGGTTGTAGTGTTTAGGTGAGGAGTTTTATGGTTGTAGTTGAGTGTTTAGGGGAGGGGATTTGTGGCTGTGTTGTAGTGTTTAGGGGAGTGGTTTTGTGCTTCTAGTGTAGTGCTTAGGGGAGTGGTTTTGTGGTTGTAGTGCAGTGTTTAGGGGAGGGGATTTGTGGTTGTGGTGTAGTGTTTAGTGGAGGGGTATTATGGTTATAGTGGAGTGTTTAGGGGAGGGGATTTGTGGGTGTAGTGGAGTGTTTAGGGGAGGTGTTTTGTTTTTGTAGTGTAGTGTTTAGGGGAGGGGTTTTATGGTTGTAGTTGAGTGTTTAGGGGAGGGGATTTGTGGCTGTGTTGTAGTGTTTAGGGGAGGGGTTTTATGGTTGTAGTTGAGTGTTTAGGGGAGGGGATTTGTGGCTGTGTTGTAGTGTTTAGGGGAGGGGATTTGTGGTTGTTGTGTAGTGTTTAGGCGAACGGTTTTATGGTTGTAGTGGAGTGTTTAGGGGAGGGTATTTGTGGGTGTAGTGGAGTGATTAGGGGTGGGGATTTGTGGTTGTAGTGGAGTGTTTATGGGAGGGTTTATGGGTGTAGTAGAGTGTTTAGGGGAGGGGATTTGTGGTTGTGTTGTAGTGTTTAGGGGAGGGGTTTTATGAGTGTAGTGCTTAGGGGAGGGGATTTGTGGGTGTAGTGGAGTGTTTAGGGGAGGGGTTTTGTGTTTGTAGTGTAGTGTTTAGGGGAGGGGTTTTGTGGTTGTAGTTGAGTGTTTAGGGGAGGGGATTTGTGGTTGTTGTCTAGTGTTTAGGGGAACGGTTTTATGGTTGTAGTGGAGTGTTTAGGGGAGGGTATTTGTGGGTGTAGTGGAGTGATTAGGGGTGGGGATTTGTGGTTGTAGTGGAGTGTTTAGGGGAGGGGATTTGTGGCTGTGTTGTAGTGTTTAGGGGAGGGGATTTGTGGTTGTTGTGTAGTGTTTAGGCGAACGGTTTTATGGTTGTAGTGGAGTGTTTAGGGGAGGGTATTTGTGGGTGTAGTGGAGTGATTAGGGGTGGGGATTTGTGGTTGTAGTGGAGTGTTTATGGGAGGGTTTATGGGTGTAGTAGAGTGTTTAGGGGAGGGGATTTGTGGTTGTGTTGTAGTGTTTAGGGGAGGGGTTTTATGAGTGTAGTGCTTAGGGGAGGGGATTTGTGGGTGTAGTGGAGTGTTTAGGGGAGGGGTTTTGTGTTTGTAGTGTAGTGTTTAGGGGAGGGGTTTTGTGGTTGTAGTTGAGTGTTTAGGGGAGGGGATTTGTGGTTGTTGTCTAGTGTTTAGGGG
Organism: Taudactylus pleione; assembly: GCA_031769625.1. Classification (NCBI taxonomy): domain Eukaryota; kingdom Metazoa; phylum Chordata; class Amphibia; order Anura; family Myobatrachidae; genus Taudactylus; species Taudactylus pleione. The sequence goes on along the minus strand of JAUIMM010000133.1, from coordinate 219,135 downwards.
AACGGTTTTATGGTTGTAGTGGAGTGTTTAGGGGAGGGTATTTGTGGGTGTAGTGGAGTGATAAGGGGTGGGGATTTGTGGTTGTAGTCGAGTGTTTATGGGAGGGTTTATGGGTGTAGTGGAGTGTTTAGGGGAGGGGATTTGTGGCTTTGTTGTAGTGCTTTGGGGAGTGGTTTTGTGGTTGTAGTGTTTAGGTGAGGAGTTTTATGGTTGTAGTTGAGTGTTTAGGGGAGGGGATTTGTGGCTGTGTTGTAGTGTTTAGGGGAGTGGTTTTGTGCTTCTAGTGTAGTGCTTAGGGGAGTGGTTTTGTGGTTGTAGTGCAGTGTTTAGGGGAGGGGATTTGTGGTTGTGGTGTAGTGTTTAGTGGAGGGGTATTATGGTTATAGTGGAGTGTTTAGGGTAGGGGATTTGTGGGTGTAGTGGAGTGATTAGGGGTGGGGATTTGTGGTTGTAGTGGAGTGTTTATGGGAGGGTTTATGGTTGTAGTTGAGTGTTTAGGGGAGGGGATTTGTGGCTGTGTTGTAGTGTTTAGGGGAGGGGATTTGTGGTTGTTGTGTAGTGTTTAGGCGAACGGTTTTATGGTTGTAGTGGAGTGTTTAGGGGAGGGTATTTGTGGGTGTAGTGGAGTGATTAGGGGTGGGGATTTGTGGTTGTAGTGGAGTGTTTATGGGAGGGTTTATGTGTGTAGTAGAGTGTTTAGGGGAGGGGATTTGTGGTTGTGTTGTAGTGTTTAGGGGAGGGGTTTTATGAGTGTAGTGCTTAGGGGAGGGGATTTGTGGGTGTAGTGGAGTGTTTAGGGGAGGGGTTTTGTGTTTGTAGTGTAGTGTTTAGGGGAGGGGTTTTGTGGTTGTAGTTGAGTGTTTAGGGGAGGGGATTTGTGGTTGTTGTCTAGTGTTTAGGGGAACGGTTTTATGGTTGTAGTGGAGTGTTTAGGGGAGGGTATTTGTGGGTGTAGTGGAGTGATTAGGGGTGGGGATTTGTGGTTGTAGTGGAGTGTTTAGGGGAGGGGATTTGTGGCTGTGTTGTAGTGTTTAGGGGAGGGGATTTGTGGTTGTTGTGTAGTGTTTAGGCGAACGGTTTTATGGTTGTAGTGGAGTGTTTAGGGGAGGGTATTTGTGGGTGTAGTGGAGTGATTAGGGGTGGGGATTTGTGGTTGTAGTGGAGTGTTTATGGGAGGGTTTATGGGTGTAGTAGAGTGTTTAGGGGAGGGGATTTGTGGTTGTGTTGTAGTGTTTAGGGGAGGGGTTTTATGAGTGTAGTGCTTAGGGGAGGGGATTTGTGGGTGTAGTGGAGTGTTTAGGGGAGGGGTTTTGTGTTTGTAGTGTAGTGTTTAGGGGAGGGGTTTTGTGGTTGTAGTTGAGTGTTTAGGGGAGGGGATTTGTGGTTGTTGTCTAGTGTTTAGGGGAACGGTTTTATGGTTGTAGTGGAGTGTTTAGGGGAGGGTATTTGTGGGTGTAGTGGAGTGATTAGGGGTGGGGATTTGTGGTTGTAGTGGAGTGTTTAGGGGAGGGGATTTGTGGGTGTAGTGGAGTGTTTAGGGAAGCGGTTTTGTGTTTGTAGTGGTGTGTTTAGTGATTGGTTTTGTGGTTGTAGTGTAGTGTTTAGGGGAGGGGATTTGTTTTTGTAGTGGAGTGTTTAGTGAAGGGGTTTTGTGGCAGTTGTGACTGTCTAATACCGGTAAGGGTCTAATGACTGGCGCCCAGCATCCCGATCGAAGGTAAGCCGGGTGCCGGGCGCGGACAGCCATTGGGGGAGGATACAGTGTGGGTTGGATACAGTGCAGGTCAGATACAGTGCAGGCCAGGTACAGTGCGGGTCTGATATAGTGCGGGATACAGTGTGGGTTGGATACAGTTCAGCATATAGTGTGGGTTGGATACAATGCAGTTCGGATACTGTGCGGGTTGGATACAGTGCAGGCAGATACAGTGCGGGATGCAGTGTGAGTTGGATGCAGTGCAGGTTGGATACAGGACCTCATTCAGAGTCGGTTATTGCGGCCGCACGATCGTACGCCACCGATGTTCGCTGAACTGCGCATGCGTAAAGTTTGCAATGCGCGTGCGCAAACTAGCTGCTACGATCAGAAATTTCTCTCTCCTTGAACACAGCCAGGTCGGTAGTTTGAGTGACAGAATGAGCCATTTGTGGGTGGTAACAGGGGAAGGTGCTTGAAAACGGGGGAGTGGAGATCCGAACGCAGGCGTGCCTAATTATGTGAATGGCGTTTTATGGGAGTGCATAATTAACAAAGTAGTGTCATGGCACACGTGACATGGGAAGTTTGTATACTGACCTGATCGTAGTGCTTAAGAGAGGGTATGGTCAACCTTAAGCTCTACGACCAGTTCCGATGGTCTCGATTAATCCGTATATGCCCGGCCATGACGTTTAATGCATACGAGAAGGGGGCGATTTTTTTTTCTCTTACGGCCGCATCCTCCCCTTGGTCGGCCAGCTAACGATCCGATCTTAAGGACGCAACATGCGAGTGCATCATTTGCATATCCGGCCCCTTTTCCCTTACGACCATGCAGCCACTACGACTGACTCTGAATGAGGTCCACAGTGTGGGTCTGCGGGATAGAGTTGGATGCAGTGCAGGTTGGATACAGTGCAGAATACAGTCCGGTTTATAGTGTGGGTTGGATACAGTGCAACATACAGTGTGGCTTGGATGCAGTGTGGGTTGGATATAGTGCTGGATACTGTGCGGATCTTATACAGTGCGGGATACAGTGTGGGTTGGATACAGAGCAGCATACAGTGTGGGTTGGATGCAGTGTGGGTTGGATACAGTGCAGCATACAGTGTGGGTTGGATGCAGTGCAGGCAGATACAGTGTGGGATACTGTGTGGGTATTTTACAGTGTGGGATGCAGTGTGAGTTGGATGCAGTGAAGGTTGGATACAGTGCGGGTCTTATATTAGTGCGGGATAGAGTGTGGGTTGGAAACAGTGTAGGCCGGATACAGTGCAGCATACAGTGTAGGTTGGATACAGTGCGGGTCTGATATAGTGCGGGATACAGTGTGGGTTGGATACAGTGCAGCATACAGTGTGGGTTGGATACAGCACAGCATACAGTGTGGGTTGGATGCAGTGTGGGTTGGATACAGTGCAGGATACTGTGCGGGTCTTATACAGTGTGAGTTGAATGCAGTGCAAGTTGGATACAGTGCAGGTCGGATACAGTGCAGAATACAGTGCGGTATATAGTGTGGGTTGGATACAGTGCAGCATACAGTGTGGGATGGATACAGTGCAGCATACAGTGTGGATTGGATACAGTGCAGCATATAGTGTAGGTTAGATACAGTGCGGGTCTGATATAGAGCGGGATACAGTGTGAGTTGGATACAGTGCAGCATACGGTGTGGGTTGGATACAGTGAAGCATACAGTGTGGGTTGGATACAGTGCAGCATACAGTATGGTTTGGATGCAGTGTGGGTTGGATATAGTGCAGGATACTGTGCAGGTCTTATACAGTGCGGGATACAGTGTGGGTTGCATACAGTGCAGCATACAGTGTGGGTTGGATACAGTGCAGCATACAGTGTAGGTTGGATACAGTGTGGGTTGGATACAGTGCAGCATACAGTGTTGTTTGGATACAGTGCAGCATACAGTGTAGGTTGGATACAGTGCGGGTCTGATATAGTGCGGGATACAGTGTGGGTTGGATACAGTGCAGCATACAGTGTGGGTTGGATACAGCACAGCATACAGTGTGGGTTGGATGCAGTGTGGGTTGGATACAGTGCAGGATACTGTGCGGGTCTTATACAGTGTGAGTTGAATGCAGTGCAAGTTGGATACAGTGCAGGTCGGATACAGTGCAGAATACAGTGCGGTATATAGTGTGGGTTGGATACAGTGCAGCATACAGTGTGGGATGGATACAGTGCAGCATACAGTGTGGATTGGATACAGTGCAGCATATAGTGTAGGTTAGATACAGTGCGGGTCTGATATAGAGCGGGATACAGTGTGAGTTGGATACAGTGCAGCATACGGTGTGGGTTGGATACAGTGCAGCATACAGTGTGGGTTGGATACAGTGCAGCATACAGTATGGTTTGGATGCAGTGTGGGTTGGATATAGTGCAGGATACTGTGCAGGTCTTATACAGTGCGGGATACAGTGTGGGTTGCATACAGTGCAGCATACAGTGTGGGTTGGATACAGTGCAGCATACAGTGTAGGTTGGATACAGTGTGGGTTGGATACAGTGCAGCATACAGTGTTGTTTGGATACAGTGCAGCATATAGTGTGGGTTGGATGCATTGTGGGTTGGATATAGTGCGGGATACTGTGCGGGTCTTACACAGTGCAGGATACAGTGTGGGTTGGATACAGTGCAGCATACAGTGTAGGCCGGATACAGTGCAGCATACAGTGTAGGTTGGATACAGTGCGGGTCTGATATAGGGTTGGATACAGTGCAGCATACAGTGTGGGTTGGATACAGCACAGCATACAGTGTGTGTTGGATACAGTGCAGGATACTGTGCGGGTCTTATACAGTGTGAGTTGAATGCAGTGCAAGTGGGATGCAGTGCAGGTCGGATTCATTGCAGAATACAGTGCGGTATATAGTGTGGGTTGGATACAGTGCAGCATACAGTGTGGGTTGGATACAGTGCAGCATACAGTGTGGGTTGGATACAGTGCAGCATACAGTGTGGGTTGGATACAGTGCAGCATACAGTATGGGTTGGATGCAGTGTTGGTTGGATATAGTGCAGTATACTGTGCAGGTCTTATACAGTGCGGGATACAGTGTGGGTTGGATAGAGTGCAGCATACAGTGTGGGTTGGATACAGTGCAGCATACAGTGTGGGTTGGATACAGTGCAGCATACAGTGTTGTTTGGATACAGTGCAGTATATAGTGTGGGTTGGATGCATTGTGGGTTGGATATAGTGCGGGATACTGTGCGGGTCTTACACAATGCTGGATACAGTGTGGGTTGGATACAGTGCAGCATACAGTGTTGGTTGGATACAGTACAGCATACAGTGTGGGTTGGATGCAGTGTGGGTTTGATACAGTGCAGGCAGATACAGTGCGGGATACAGTGTGGGTTGGATACAGTGCAGGATACAGTGTGGGTTGGATACAGTGCAGCATACAGTGTGGGTTGTATACAGTGCTGGCAGATACAGTGCGGGATACTGTGCGGGTATTATACAGTGTGGGATACAGTGTGGGTTGGATACAGTGCAGCATACAGAGTTTGGGTTGGATACAGTGCAGCATACAGTGTGGGTTGTATACAGTGCTGGCAGATACTGTGCGTGTCTTATACAGTGCGGGATGCAGTGTGAGTTGGATGCAGTGCAGGTTGGATACAGTGCGGGTCTGATATAGTGCAGGATAGAGTTTGGGTTGGATATAGTGTAGGCCGGATACAGTGCAGCATACAGTGTAGGATGGATACAGTGCGGGTCTGATATAGTGAGGGATACAGTGTGGGTTGGATACAGTACAGCATACAGTGTGGGTTGGATGCAGTGCAGGTTGGATGCAGTGCAGGCCGGATACAGTGTGGTATATAGTGTGGGCTGGATACAGTGCAGCATACAGTGTGGGTTGGATGCAGTGTGGGATGGATATAGTGCGGGATACTGTGCGGGTCTTATACAGTGCAGGATACAGTGTGGGTTGGGTACAGTGCAGCATACAGTGTGGGTTGGATAGAGTGTGGGTTGGATACAGTGCAGGCAGATACAGTGCGGGATACAGTGTGGGTTGGATACAGTGCAGGATACAGTGTGGGTTGGATACAGTGCAGCATACAGTGTGGGTTGTATACAGTGCTGGCAGATACAGTGCGGGATACTGTGCGGGTATTATACAGTGTGGGATACAGTGTGGGTTGGATACAGTGCAGCATACAGAGTTTGGGTTGGATACAGTGCAGCATACAGTGTGGGTTGTATACAGTGCTGGCAGATACTGTGCGTGTCTTATACAGTGCGGGATGCAGTGTGAGTTGGATGCAGTGCAGGTTGGATACAGTGCGGGTCTGATATAGTGCAGGATAGAGTTTGGGTTGGATATAGTGTTGGCCGGATACAGTGCAGCATACAGTGTAGGATGGATACAGTGCGGGTCTGATATAGTGAGGGATACAGTGTGGGTTGGATACAGTACAGCATACAGTGTGGGTTGGATGCAGTGCAGGTTGGATGCAGTGCAGGCCGGATACAGTGTGGTATATAGTGTGGGTTGGATACAGTGCAGCATACAGTGTGGGTTGGATGCAGTGTGGGATGGATATAGTGCGGGATACTGTGCGGGTCTTATACAGTGCGGGATACAGTGTGGGTTGGGTACAGTGCAGCATACAGTGTGGGTTGGATAGAGTGTGGGTTGGATACAGTGCAGGCAGATACAGTGCGGGATAATGTGCGGGTCTTATACAGTGCGAGATACAGTGTGGGTTGGATACAGTGCCGGTTGGATACAGTGCGGGTCTGATATAGTGCGGGATACAGTGTGGGTTGGATACAGTGCAGGCCGGATACAGTGTAGAATACAGTGCGGTATATAGTGTGGGTTGGATACAGTGCAGCATACAGTGTGGGTTGGATGCAGTGTGGGTTGGATATAGTGCGGGATACTGTGCGGGTCTTATACAGTGCGGGATACAGTGTGGGTTGGATACAGTGCAGCATACAGTGTGGGTTGGGTACAGTGCAGCATAAAGTGTGGGTTGGATGCAGTGTGGGTTGGATACAGTGCAGGCAGATACAGTGCGGGATACTGTGCGGGTCTTATACAGTGTGGGTTGGATACAGTGTGGGTTGGATACAGTGCAGGTTGGATACAGTGCAGGTTGGATATAGTGCGGGATACAGTGTGGGTTGGATGCAGTGTGGGTTGGATACAGTGCAGGCAGATACAGTGCGGTATACTGTTCGGGTCTTATACAGTGCGGGATACAGTGTGAGTTGGATACAGTGCAGCATACAGTGTGGGTTGGATGCAGTGTGGGTTGTATACAGTGCAGGCAGATACAGTGCGGGGTACTGTGCGGGTCTTATACAGTACGGGATACAGTGTGGGTTGGATACAGTGCAGGCAGATACAGTGCGGGGTACTGTGCGGGTCTTATACAGTGCGGGATACAGTGTGAGTTGGTTGCAGTGCATGTTGGATACAGTGCATGTTGGATACAGTGCAGGCCAGATACAGTGCAGAATACAGTGCAGTATATAATGTGGGTTGGATTCAGTCAGGGGCATCTTAAGAGAGGAGGGGACCATGTGCATTCCCCTGTCTGGGCCCCCTCCCCTTCCCCCAGTGGCCGGCAGGTGCCTGAAGAGGCTGGCTGGTAACCGCAGCATCAGTAGACTCTGGGCACTGCAATGTGACCAGAATCATAGCGCACACGCAAAACACCAAATAAATCTCCGCGGTGGTCAGTTTCTGGCATTTTGAGCAGCTCTGAAAATACTGACACAGGAATTCGGAGAAGCTTTAGATAATATGGTTCAAGGATGTGCAGTGCGGGCCTCCCCTGAATCCGGGGGCCCGTGTGCACCGCACATCCTGCACCGATTATAGATAACCCCTGGATACAGTGCGGGTTTGATACAGTGTGGGTTGGATACAGTGTGGGTTGCGGGTTGGATATAGTGCGGGTTGGATACAGTGTGGGTTGGATACAGTGCAGGTTGGATACAATGTGGGTTACATACAGTACAGGTTGTATACAGTATGGGTTGCGGGTTGGATACAGTGCGGGTTGGATAAAGTGCGGGTTGCATACAGTGCACATTGGAGACAGTGCTCATTGGAGACAGTGCTCATTGGATACAGTGCTCGTTGGATACAGTGCGGGTTGGAGACAGTGCAGCATACAGTGTGGGTTGGATACAGTGCAGCATACAGTGTTGTTTGGATACAGTGCAGTATATAGTGTGGGTTGGATGCATTGTGGGTTGGATATAGTGCGGGATACTGTGCGGGTCTTACACAGTGCTGGATACAGTGTGGGTTGGATACAGTGCAGCATACAGTGTTGGTTGGATACAGTGCAGCATACAGTGTGGGTTGGATGCAGTGTGGGTTTGATACAGTGCAGGCAGATACAGTGCGGGATACAGTGTGGGTTGGATACAGTGCAGGATACAGTGTGGGTTGGATACAGTGCAGCATACAGTGTGGGTTGTATACAGTGCTGGCAGATACAGTGCGGGATACTGTGCGGGTATTATACAGTGTGGGATACAGTGTGGGTTGGATACAGTGCAGCATACAGAGTTTGGGTTGGATACAGTGCAGCATACAGTGTGGGTTGTATACAGTGCTGGCAGATACTGTGCGTGTCTTATACAGTGCGGGATGCAGTGTGAGTTGGATGCAGTGCAGGTTGGATACAGTGCGGGTCTGATATAGTGCAGGATAGAGTTTGGGTTGGATATAGTGTAGGCCGGATACAGTGCAGCATACAGTGTAGGATGGATACAGTGCGGGTCTGATATAGTGAGGGATACAGTGTGGGTTGGATACAGTACAGCATACATTGTGGGTTGGATGCAGTGCAGGTTGGATGCAGTGCAGGCCGGATACAGTGTGGTATATAGTGTGGGTTGGATACAGTGCAGCATACAGTGTGGGTTGGATGCAGTGTGGGATGGATATAGTGCGGGATACTGTGCGGGTCTTATACAGTGCAGGATACAGTGTGGGTTGGGTACAGTGCAGCATACAGTGTGGGTTGGATAGAGTGTGGGTTGGATACAGTGCAGGCAGATACAGTGCGGGATAATGTGCGGGTCTTATACAGTGCGAGATACAGTGTGGGTTGGATACAGTGCCGGTTGGATACAGTGCGGGTCTGATATAGTGCGGGATACAGTGTGGGTTGGATACAGTGCAGGCCGGATACAGTGTAGAATACAGTGCGGTATATAGTGTGGGTTGGATACAGTGCAGCATACAGTGTGGGTTGGATGCAGTGTGGGTTGGATATAGTGCGGGATACTGTGCGGGTCTTATACAGTGCGGGATACAGTGTGGGTTGGATACAGTGCAGCATACAGTGTGGGTTGGGTACAGTGCAGCATAAAGTGTGGGTTGGATGCAGTGTGGGTTGGATACAGTGCAGGCAGATACAGTGCGGGATACTGTGCGGGTCTTATACAGTGTGGGTTGGATACAGTGTGGGTTGGATACAGTGCAGGTTGGATACAGTGCAGGTTGGATATAGTGCGGGATACAGTGTGGGTTGGATGCAGTGTGGGTTGGATACAGTGCAGGCAGATACAGTGCGGTATACTGTTCGGGTCTTATACAGTGCGGGATACAGTGTGAGTTGGATACAGTGCAGCATACAGTGTGGGTTGGATGCAGTGTGGGTTGGATACAGTGCAGGCAGATACAGTGCGGGGTACTGTGCGGGTCTTATACAGTACGGGATACAGTGTGGGTTGGATACAGTGCAGGCAGATACAGTGCGGGGTACTGTGCGGGTCTTATACAGTGCGGGATACAGTGTGAGTTGGTTGCAGTGCATGTTGGATACAGTGCATGTTGGATACAGTGCAGGCCAGATACAGTGCAGAATACAGTGCAGTATATAATGTGGGTTGGATTCAGTCAGGGGCATCTTAAGAGAGGAGGGGACCATGTGCATTCCCCTGTCTGGGCCCCCTCCCCTTCCCCCAGTGGCCGGCAGGTGCCTGAAGAGGCTGGCTGGTAACCGCAGCATCAGTAGACTCTGGGCACTGCAATGTGACCAGAATCACAGCGCACACGCAAAACACCAAATAAATCTCCGCGGTGGTCAGTTTCTGGCATTTTGAGCAGCTCTGAAAATACTGACACAGGAATTCGGAGAAGCTTTAGATAATATGGTTCAAGGATGTGCAGTGCGGGCCTCCCCTGAATCCGGGGGCCCGTGTGCACCGCACATCCTGCACCGATTATAGATAACCCCTGGATACAGTGCGGGTTTGATACAGTGTGGGTTGGATACAGTGTGGGTTGCGGGTTGGATATAGTGCGGGTTGGATACAGTGTGGGTTGGATACAGTGCAGGTTGGATACAATGTGGGTTACATACAGTACAGGTTGTATACAGTATGGGTTGCGGGTTGGATACAGTGCGGGTTGGATAAAGTGCGGGTTGCATACAGTGCACATTGGAGACAGTGCTCATTGGAGACAGTGCTCATTGGATACAGTGCTCGTTGGATACAGTGCGGGTTGGAGACAGTGCGGGTTGGAGACAGTGCGGGTTGGAGACAGTGCGGGTTGGAGACACTGCGGGTTGGAGACAGTGTGGGTTGTTGGGTACAGTGTGGGTTGGATACAGTGCAGGTTAGATACAGTGTAGGTTGGATACAGTGCGGGTTGTTGGATACAGTGCAGGTTGGATACAGTGCGGGTTGTTGGAGACAGTGCGGGTTGGAGACAGTGCGGGTTGGATACAGTGCAGGTTGGATACAGTGTGAGTTGTTGGATACAGTGCGGGTTGGATATAGTGTGGGTTGTTGGATACAGTGCGGGTTGGATACAGTTCAGGCTGTATACAGTGCGGGTTGGATACAGTGCGGGTTGGATACAGTGCGGGTTGTTGGATACAGTGCCGGTTGGATACAGTGTGAGTTGTTGGAGACAGTGCGGGTTGGATACAGTGCAGGTTGGATACAGTGCTGGTTGTTGGATACAGTGCGGGTTGTTGGATAGAGTGCGGGTTGGATACAGTGCGGGTTGTTGGATACAGTGCGGGTTGTTGGATACAGTGTGGGTTGGATACAGTGCGGGTTGTTGGATACAGTGCGGGTTGTTGGATACAGTGCGGGTTGGATACAGTGCGAGTTGGATACAGTGCGATTTGTTGGATACAGTGCGGGTTGGATACAGTGAAGGTTGGATACAGTGCAGGTTGTTGGATACAGTGCGGGTTGTTGGATAGAGGGCGGGTTGGATACAGTGCGGGTTGTTGGATACAGTGCGGGTTGGATACAGTGCGGGTTGGATAGAGTGCGAGTTGTTGGATACAGTGCGTGTTGGATACAGCACGGGTTGGATACAGTGCGGGTTGTTGGATACAGTGCGGGTTGGATACAGTGTGAGTTGTTGGATACAGTGCAGGTTGGATACAGTGCAGGTTGGATACAGTGCGGGTTGTTGGATACAGTGCGGGTTGTTGGATACAGTGCGGGTTGTTGGATACAGTGCGGGTTGGATACAGTGCGGGTTGTTGGATACAGTGCGGGTTGTTGGATACAGTGCGGGTTGTTGGATACAGTGCGGGTTGGATACAGTGTGGGTTTGATACAGTGCAGGTTGGATACAGTGCGAGTTGTTGGATACAGTGCGGGTTGGAGACAGTGCGGGTTGGATACAGTGCGGGTTGGATACAGTGCAGGTTGGATACAGTGTGAGTTGTTGGATACAGTGCGGGTTGGATATAGTGTGGGTTGTTGGATACAGTGCGGGTTGGATACAGTTCAGGCTGGATACAGTGCGGGTTGGATATAGTGCGGGTTGTTGGATACAGTGCGGGTAGCTGGATACAGTGCGGATTGGATACAGAGTGGGTTGTTGGATACAGTGCGGGTTGGATATAGTGTGAGTTGTTGGATACAGTGCAGGTTGGATGCAGTGCAGGTTGGATACAGTGCGGGTTGTTGGATAGAGTGCGGGTTTGATACAGTGTGGGTTATTGGATACAGTGCTGGTTGGATACAGTGCGGGTTGGATACAGTGTGAGTTGTTGGATACAGTGCAGGTTGGATACAGTGCGGGTTGTTGGATACAGTGCGGGTTGGATACAGTGCGGGTTGGATACGGTGTGGGTTGGATACAGGGCGAGTTATTGGATACAGTGTGAGTTATTGGATACAGTGTGAGTTGTTGGATACAGTGCGGGTTGGATACAGTGCGAGTTGTTGGATACAATGCGAGTTGTTGGATACAGTGCGCGTTGTTGAATACAGTGCATGTTGGATACAGTGCGGGTTGGATACAGTGCAGGTTGTTGGATACAGTGCAGGTTGTTGGATACAGTGCAGGTTGGATATAGTGTGGGTTGTTGGATACAGTGCAGGTTGTTGGATACAGTGTGAGTTGTTGGATACAGTGCGGGTTGGATACAGTGTGAGTTGGATACAGTGTGAGTTGTTGGATACAGTGTGAGTTGTTGGATACAGTGCGGGTTGGATACAGTGCGGGTTGGATACAGTGCGGGTTGGATACAGTGCGGGTTGGATACAGTGCGGGTTTTTGGATACAGTGCGGGTTGGATACAGTGTGAGTTGTTGGATACAGTGCGGGTTGGATACAGTGCGGGTTGGATACAGTGCGGGTTGGATACAGTGCAGGTTGTTGGATACAGTGCGGGTTGGGTACAGTGCGAGTTGTTGGATACAGTGCGGGTTGGATACAGTGCGAGTTGTTGGATACAGTGCGGGTTGGATACAGTGCGAGTTGGATACAGATACAGTGCAGGTTGGATACAGTGCAGGTTGTTGGATACAGTGCGGGTTGGATACAGTGCGGGTTGGATACAGTGCAAGTTGTTGGATACAGTGCGGGTTGGATACAGTGTGAGTTGTTGGATACAGTGCGGGTTGGATACAGTGCAGGTTGGATACAGTGCGGGTTGGATACAGTGCGGGTTGGATACAGTGCGGGTTGGATACAGTGTGGTTTATACTTATTGACTTTTAAGTTGTCTTTTCCGGGGGCAGTCAATAAGGACCAGGTGCTCTCAGTGTCTGGGGGCGGGGTCAGGCTATAGCCATCATTAGGCCCCGTCCCCATTACAGCAAATCCCTACAATTTGCGGGTCTAAGTGGAGGGGGCGGACTAAATGATGCGATTTGCGTCTTTATGTCCCGACCCCTCCCTACGGACCCGCAAGTATTTTGGAAAATCTCCCCATCCTGCCCACTTCACTAGGAAGTGAGCAGGATGCAGGAGATCTCCCTACTCTTCCGGGGGTGCAGGGGCTTACCCAAAAAATCCGGAGCCTCCTGAGACTCCCGGGAGAGTAGGCAAGTATGGTGTGGGTTGGATATACCAATAGTGCACTTATTGTGACAGCAGTGTCGGCAGAGCAGGGATTCTGGTGGTGTCCTCAGTGCATGGGTGCTGGTGGTGTCAGCATTGTGGTGCCCTCAGTGTGGGAGTGTTGGCAGTGCAGGGGGGGCTGACAATGTCCTCAGTACAGGGGGCGGCAGTGCTAGCAGTGTCCTGACTGTGCGGTGCCAGTGGTCTCGGCAGAGCGGGGATACCAGCAGTGGCCTGAGTACGTGGGTGCTGGCAGTGTCCTCAGTGCAGGGTGCCGGTGCTGCCGGCAAAGCAAGTATGCCAGCAATGTCAACAGTGCAGAGGTGCCAGTGGTGCGGGAGTGCCGGCAGTGTCAGCAGTGCAGGGGTACTGGTAGTGTACTCAGTGTAAGGTGCCGGTGATGTTGGTAGAGCTGAAATACCAGCGGTCTCCCCAGTGCGGGGGTGCTGGCGGTATCAGCAGTGTAGGGGTGCCAGCAGTGTCAGCAGCGGACGGCAGTGGTGTCAGTGCAGGGAATAAGCCTGTCTATCATCCATTTTGCCATTGAAGTCTATGGGCAAGCGTTTATTGGCTGAGACCCGTGATAGACAGCTCTTTTAGCCAATAAGCATTAAACCCATAGAATTCAATGGGACTTTTTAAAATGGCCGCTGGAGGCAAAATCTCAAGATCCGACAGCGGGATCTCAAAGTTTTGCCTTGAATAGGGATCCGAGGAGGGAGCAGAGATCCGAGCTGTGTCTTGGATCCCTGAAGTTTGGGTGGGCTCGGTTCCCTGAGAACTGTGCCAGCTCATCTCTGTATATTAGCGTAGTAATGCTAAGATTGTGTATTGTGGAGTAGTGGATTGAACAATATGACATCTACCGATAGGGCGATTATTCATCCAGAATTGCCATAATTAAAGTCGTTCATGTGCAAGAAATGAACTAAAGGCAAATGTGTATATTTTTTTTTTATACCCACCAAAAATCATTGTTGGTCCTTTCTTCAGCTTTAATCCAAATTTCAAAAGCAGCAAAAATCTAAATATATTTTCCATAATGAAATCGGATTCAAATCCCGACAGCAACAGCCCAGCAAGGGTGAAAATCCCGATCGTCCCTAAGGTAAGTATCACTAACCTATTCTACCCCCTAACCCTCCCTTAGGGGTGCCTAACCCTAACCTCCCCCCCAAGTGCCTAACCATAATCCCCTCTCTAAGTGCCTAAACCTAACCTAAACCTAACCCTCACGGGTGGGGGGGCCTAACCCTAAGTCCCCCGGGAACCCTAAACATAACCCTCCCCCCTCCGCGGCTGCCCGCACCCGGCTTATCTTCGTTCAGTATGCCGGGCGTCGATCTTCCGGCATCTGGTAAATGACAGGCGTCGAGTTTTCGACACCTGTCATTAGTACCACGCTGGGATTAGAAAGTCTGGAAGCCGGCGGTCGGCATTTAGACCGTCGGCTTCCAAACTACATCCCATGAAATCCGCACTTGAAAATTCTAATGAATTAATTTGCCCCCTTAGTATTAAATGTATAAACTGTATTGAAAATATGATCACCCAACAAAGTAAGCAAACTGGACAACTTGACTCCTCAAATCAGGGCACCCCACATGGGTGAGATTGGGGCACTAGCAGCGCCCAATCTCTGGCATATTAATGCTTTCTGTAGTGTATGTTTTCATCGCCAACCAATATCTACTAAGGGGGCACATTGTTTCAAAGAAGAGACACTCCTCTTTCAATGGGGCATGTTGGGGGAGATTGGGGGTATTAAGGGCTCCGCATCTGCCAGAACTACTAGAATTCCTTTAGTGCAGGATGATATTGTCTGATAATAAATAAATAATCACCAGTTATTTATATAGTGCACGCATATTCCTCAGCTCTATACAGAGAAGATCTGGCCATTCACATCCGTCCCTGCCCCAGTGGAGCTTACACTCTATATTCCCTACCACATGTACACAATCATATACACACTAAGGTTAATTTGTGTTGGGAGCCAATTATCCTACCAGTATATTTTTGGAGTGTGGGAGGAAACCGGAGCACCCAGAGGAAACCCACCAAGCACAGTGAGAATATACAAACTCCACACAGTTAGTGCCGTAGCTGGAATCGAACCCACGACCTTAGCGCTGTGAGGCAGCAATGCTAACCATTACACCATCTGTGCTGCCCCATTAGCAAACATTAACCACTAAAATACTGCAAAATTTTAAAGACAGGACACACCACATTCAAAAATGTTACCCCTGAGTTGATTGAAACCAGGATGGGTCTGATCCTCCCCCATCCCTATAACTCTCAGTGAGTTCTGATGTGTAAGGCATTGTTGTCTGATACCCTGATAATAACTACTAAAAGGGTAAAGAGGAAAAGTTCAGTTTTGGCTCAGATCTTCTCACCAGGTTCGGATTTGTCTGTGAACATTTTATTTTCATTTTCCTCATTCTGAGATACGAACTTGGTGGTAAGATCTGATCCAAAATCGATCTGCTTATTATTAGTTATTTATTACCAGCTATTTATATAGCGCACACATATTCCGCAGCGCTTTACAGAGAACATTTGGCCATTCACATCAGTCCCTGCCCCAGTGGAGCTTACCATCTATATTCCCTACCACTTCCTCACACACACGAGGGTTAATTTTGTTGGGAGCCAATTAACTTACCAGTATATTTTTGGAGTGTGGGAGGAAACCGGAGCACACCCACGCAAGCACAGGGAGAACATACAAACTCCACACAGTTAGGGTCGTAGTGGGAATTGAACCCCGGACCTCAGTGCTGTGAGGCAGTAATGCTAACCATTAAACCGTCTGTGCTGCCCAGCTTATCTCTAAGGGGGGCAAAAAGTTTAATAGCGGATACTTCCCATAATTCTCCAGTGTTTGCACATGTTTCTAGTTTCCAGGGTGGAGGCAGTAGGGGGAGTTCAGTATGTAGAAAATTAGTTGGAGGGGATGGGGAGTTCATGATGATAACACACCCGTGATTGACATTTCATCAAGTCCCACTATATCCCTGGCTAACAGGTAAGTTCTGATTCCCATTTAGCTCCTGCAGTGTTTAGTATAGTTTAGCTTAGAGTGTATTATTAGTTTGTAAACATGAGGGTGTGTAATAAAGGATTAAATCATTCAGTGTGCGAGTCCTAAGTACACTTTTGAAAAACCATTTATACATGTGTTCTGCCATCATTATTACACTATATGCAATGTGCTACATTGTTTTGCAGGGATGTGCGGCACACGCAGTCATATAATGCCTTACATTACAAAGTGACTGTGCATTTTATGCTGCACACTTGCAGCACTATAAGCACTGTCCCTATTGCAGCAGCTGCCGGCTTCAGGGGCTGCATTATGCAGCCCCTGAAGCTGGCAGCTGCTGCAGCAGGGACAGCTCTGATAGTGCCGCAAGTTTGCAGCATAAAATGCACAGTCACTTTGTAATCCAGAGACACCTCTTTCTGAGTTGAGATTTGCGATTCAATGATGGTTGTATGCATCACTGTTCAGACCACACTACTAGTTACTAAGACATGCAATCGCTATGTGAGTGCCATACACCACTTTGTACAGTGCCACAGTGACTGACACTTTCCTAGTAGCACAGTAGTTCTCCTCGCTGGCTAGCAGATCACCATTCTTCACCTTTTCAGGACACAACTCCTGCAAGGGCAGACCTTCAGCTGACTGCTTAAATGGCTAACAAAGTGTCCTTTATTATGTTAATGAAAGGCTCTTTCTTGCTTTGGGGGAAGGGACCTGATACACTGTGTCTCACTCCCAGCCGGCTCCTCTGGGCATGCATGGGAGCACACAAGCATCGTGCCGGAGCCATCGCAGCAGGGACAGTGCCGCCAGTGCCACAAGTGTGCAGCATAAAATGCACAGTCAGTTTGTAATCCAGGGATCTATTTTATTTAGACCCCACTATTAGTTTCTAAGATATTAAATCACTGCAATATGTGAGTGCTGCACACCACTTTCTGCAGTGTTGCAGCGACTGGCACTTACGGCTATGTGTCGAGTATCGACATGTTGTACAAGCTCCTAGTGGCACAGCAGTGCCGACATTGCCACAAGTGTATGGCATAAAACGCATAATCAGTTTATAATCCAGAGACACCACTTTCTGGGTTGAGACTTGTAGTTCAGTGATGGTTTTGTGCACTTCTATCCAGACCCTACTAATAGTTTCTCTGTAATACTCTACAATATGTGATTGGCCCGCCTGTCAGAGTTTACTGTTCTATTGTATTATGTTCTGTAGTGCCAAACTGTATCCATCCACTGCTGTATTATTCACCATGGTAGTGGAGCACTGAATTATTAGTAATCTCTCTCTCTCTCTCTCTCTCTCTCTCTCTCTCACAGGAGCACAATGTTACAGTAAGTACGCTATAAAGTCATATTGTTCCTGTATAATTATAACTGTGGGAGAAATGTACATTACTGTCAGTGATAAGTGATTTATGTACTAGTGAGTTTTATGAGAACACAGCGCTCTGATTGGTGGATACAGATCATGTGACTTTGGATAGATACACAGTGAATGTTTGCACATTTTCACCATAGATTCTGTGCCATTTGGGGAGCACACATATTTGGTGCTGGAGACATCACCTATTCATAAAATAAGCAAAGTTTAGTACCAGTAACATCCCATAGAGACACACACACAGGGGGATTCTTATGGGACTTTCCTCTAATTGGAATCTTCACCAGGATGTACTAAGCATTGCACTGTGGATGCCATACATCTCACCACTTATTGGGTACATACCGGCGTTAATACCACTGGTATGTACTTAGAAATGCATTTATGTTCACAAAGGACAGCTCTTCTGAAAATATGACAGGACTTTTGGGTTTAGGACCCAGAAGTTCCTCTGCATACTGTGCCATATGATGCCCACACCCCGGGATGCTGGGAGGGATATGATTGCACAATGCGGTAAGAAGCCCATAGGCTTTCATTAGGTGCCATCTGCAGATGCAACCATTTTCACTGACATCCCTATAACACGCCCATAACATGAACCCGGTCCATGCATGCACTAAAACACCTCCCTGTCACTGCTACATTATCATTACACTACTGAGATTACAACTGTGCCTCTGTAAGGATACAATCGGGGCACATGTACACAGTATTGGACTGGGCTGCCAAGAAACCGGGTAACTCCCCGGTGGGCATCAGTGCATTGTGGCCATGCCCCCTCAGCAAGGGGATGGGGCTTAGTGGGCCATGAGTGGGGGGGTCACTCACTGTCAGAGTATGACCATCCCAGTCAGTGTGACTCATTCGGCTGGTGGTGGGTGCAGGCAGCAGCCCTGTGCAGTGCACTTCCCCTACCCTCCCACCACAGACCACTTTCGCTTGCAGAGACTAAGCTCCGCCCCCTCCAGACAACAGGGAGCTGATGATGCTGATGATGATCTTAAAGGATATTAGAAATGCTGCCATGGAAAGGAGGTGAGATCTCAATGAACAATGCAGGTCATTTTATACTAAAAAAGGAACCCTCCTTTTCCTCATATCGGTGTGTGTATACATTAGAGATGTGCACCAACTCCCGAGTTTTGGTTTTGGTTTTTGATCTGGATCTCCCCTGGTTTTTGTTCTGGATGGGTTTTGCCAAAACCTCGCCTCCGTGTTTTGTTTTTCGTATTTTGGTTTTGGATCTGGATTTTTTCTTCAAAAATCCTAAAAACAGCTAAAATCACATAAAATGGGCCTTTTTTTTTGGTTCCTACAGTATAATTAACCTCAATAACATTTATTTCCAGTCATTTCCAATCAATTTTGACCACCTCACAACTCACAATGGTGGTTGGGGTACCCCTTGAGGATTGAAGAATTGATAATTGATGGAGCAGCCCCTGGCTGAGTAATAGTGGAATACAGAGCTATGATTAGTCCTGCAACTGCCTTGAGGCCTAGAACTCTTAGCAAGTTGCGGCCATTACAGCCTTTCAGAGTACACACTGGAGGGTGGGCAACTTAAGTACGGGTGTAGTGGAAGTGGAGATATAATTTTCGTTTACACATGCACACTGCTAATGCGTCCTGATTTTTCTCATCTAGAGCCACAGTACGAATTTAGATGCGCGGTAGCAGAATTGTATGGTGACTGGGAGATAAGATGGGGCTGACTAAATAGAAGCATGTAGAGTTTGTGGTTTATGGGAGTGTAGCAGGCGTGCCGCTGATAGTGGTTACATTCATTGACACAGAACCGGTCACATAATAGGCTAAATTCAGTCAGATAATCAACATCTGCCATAGTTCTGGTACAAGTTTTGATGGTGCAACTAAAGACACAACAAGCATTATTTCAGCATTTATGGACGCAGGCGCCAGACCCGGACTCTGTGACCAGTTAGGCAGCTGGTCGTCATCATGCTGATGATGGGCCTATTTTTATGTGGAGGCCTGGAGCTGTAGTTCCATCCACCCCATTGTTAATCTGGCCCCGGGTCTGATGGCATAATAATGGCATGTGCAGGGGTTCAGTCTACTGGGTTTTCTTCTGCCACCTGTCATGGCGTCTGTGCCTACATCCTTGTGGATTTCTTTTTGTCCTGTCTATCTGCATTTTGTTGTTTCTATTCATTCCTCTATATAATTGCTTAAAAAGGTCTCTTATGGATCATAGCTCTCATCAACTCCACGGTTAAACACATTTAAACTAAAAATAATAATCCTAAAAAAATACGTATTCAAAATGGGATTAATACTCAGTCCCAGTAGTTAGATTTTTTTCAGTAGTTCAATTCATATAATACTCATAAAGTTAAAAGCTAGATTGGCATATCTATAAACACATTATTTTTTATTAATGTCACTCTGTGGAGTCTATTTATTAATAAGACCACCATTGGTTTATTGCCGATTAATACCTTAAACATCCTACTAAACTTAACAATTAGCTTATCTAATAAATAAAGAGACGGACACAAATACAGCTTGGCTAAAGGTCACAGCTTTTATTTATCAATTAAATAATTCACCTAACCGAGGTGGCCAGGAGACGCTGCATACTCAGTTCTAGCTTTCAAGCTGTAGACATACACTGGGAACAAATGAAATGCTCCCCCTAAAGATGAACTTACGTTGCGAAGGTCTCCTCTCCCTCCTGGGCATAGTCCGAGTGCTTCAGTACAAAAGCGCTCGGGTCTCCTCGTACGAGAAGGACAAACTCGCCATAATACATCAAGTTCTGGTGCCCTCACAACGCTCTCTTGCGCCACAATAAAGCCACTGAGATGCAGTGTTCTCCCGCCAAATCCAGACTCAGAAGGAGACAGGCCCGCCACCAAGAAAGAAACTAACTAATCTAAAAGCAAGCAAATCCCTAAAACTTTTAGCCATGCCTAACTACCAAGCCACCCACCGACAAGCCATGCTCATTCACACCCTATTAACTGAATGCCTCACTCTGTACAAGGCCTTATGATCCTGTGCACCACACCGCACAAGATGAGGCACTATTTCAGACCATAAAATGCGCACATTCGGCCAACAAACGTCCCGCATCCACTAGCCCCTTCAACCGAACAATCAGCTCCAAACCCTCCAACTGATAAGATTATTCCCACCTACAAGCAGGACCAACCAATCAGGCATCACCCAGTTTACGGCTGACTCAACCAACAGAGACTTCTTGGATGCACACCGCAGGCCACGCACACACCAATCTAGTGGACATGCCTGCTACCCAGCAACAAAATGGCACGTCTAGCCAAACCTTGTCGCTCTGCCCAGAAAATATAGGAATGGCTAACTAGCCAAACCCTCTCTTCTCCAGCATCTTCCATCGTAAGGAAAGAACACCTTAACCAGGAGCCACTGCACCAAAACCAGGCCACACACAACAAAATTGAAAAACACAGCAACTAACTAGCAGGGATGCCAGAGGGGAAAACATGTAACCCGAGTGAAGAAGAAAAACTAAAAAACCTTCCCCGTGAACCAAGGTGGGCCAGATAATGGTCCCCGGGAGGAAAAATTAAAAAATCCCTTCACACCCCCACTTATGGAATGCTATCCATTCGATAACTGATGGGTAAGCAACATTTGTGTGTTGGCGCAGGAAGTGCTACTAAAGCTTATCGCAGTGCACATAAGATCTGCAAGCAGAGACCCCCACCTACCAAATTACATGCAAAGCACCATCTAAAGCCCACTCAGCTAACTTCACTGAAGACATTATTAAACTAAATTAAAGAGAAAAATAAAAATAGCAATATACTTTCCACTGGGACAAACTAAAGAGCGACACCCCATGTATAAGTAACGTGTACAAGTAACGGGTTGCCCAGGGCAAATAAAGGAATCCCCAGCTTGTGTAAGGTAAGCCATCTGCCCCTTCCAATTGGACAGCCTGGAAATAATTAAGCCTGTGCAACATGTAAGCCCTGAACCAAGGCCCTCATTCAGAGCCGCTCGCTATTTGCGGTCGTTCGTTCAAAAACAAGGGGTGGCTATTCAAATGAACCGTTCGCACTTTGCGGTCTGTTCACACCTCTAAGTCTGAACGAGCGAGCAAAACTTGTGGTTGTAATTTTGACAAAAACGCCCCCTTGCCGCTCGCACCATACGTCATGTCCGCTATTTATTTGATTAATCGAGTACATCGTACAGCGTATGAACTGCTCGCTATTCTTGTGGTTGGTTTTTTCAACCGCTATTTTGCGAGCAGTTCTGAGTAAAAAAAAACAAGTGACGTGGTCAATGACGCTCCAGTTTTAATTATGCACACCTATAAAACGCCCGTTTTGACCTTTAAGCACGCCTGCGTTCTAATCTCCACTCCCCGTTTTCAAGCACCTTCCCCTGTTACCACCCACATACGCCTCCTCCTGTCACTCAAATTAGCAGGCATTCGCTATTTAGCGAACAAACGATTTTCGGCTGCACTGACTACAATCCGTACGCATGCGCAGATGTGCGAACAACGGTCAGAATGAACGAGCGGCCGCTTACAAGCGGCTCTGAATGAGGGCCCAAGTTCATTGAAATACCAAATTACAGTACATGCAAATGAAACCAAGGAATGCAAAGCCTTGCTGAGCACTACAACTGCCCAGACCCAAACAGAAAAAGGCAACCACTAAATGGACAGAAGCCACCTATCATAACCCCAGCAACCCCCCCTAAAGCTGCAAGTCACAGGGTCTGTGAGAGCTAGCACCAAAGGGAAAACCCTTCCAACAACTTGAAGGGCCTCGAAGATCGGGAAAGGTTATGCGGGGCCGTAAAGACCCTGCAACAAACAAAAGAAGGAGATTCCCATAAGTTCTGCGACCACATAAGCCATGATTTGACCACACTCTTCATACCCACATACAAAATGACAAAAACATGCCCCTTGCAAACCCAATCCCCTGAAAGCCTTGCTCACACAAAGCCTGCCAGTCCCGCCAGGCCACTAAATAAGTTCTGCAGAGATGCCATCGCAAATGTCCTCTGTGGCGGCCTGCCAATTCGCTATACCAAGAGCAAGGTAACCCCCCTGCAGAATCACTGGAGACCGCAAAGAAAAACTTGCAAAAGAAGATAAGATAAAGCATACGCAAAATGCAGCAAATACACCGGGCACACAACAGGCTCAGAATCAAGTATCGTCCCCAGCCAACGCATACCGAATGCCTCAACAGACGAAAAGCTGGAGGAGAGGGAACCATCTGATTGCTAAAGGCACGCCAATCCCAGAAGGTCACACCAGAAAAAAACCTCCCCCCGCCAATTATTTAAACGATCGCTACATAGGTCAAACATCACAAACAAATGAAAACAATACCAACAACAAAAAAGACCAACATCAAAAAAGTGCAAATAGGTCCAAACGCATGTGGTGCCAGTGGCCAGGGTGCTACATGACAGAATTCATCACAAAGTCGCCGTATACGACAAGCCAGCCACCTTGGTAAAAGCTGCAATGTAGTAACAGTGACCGGATATGAAGGACAAGCGTGGAAACTACTAAATTATACCAGGGACCAGTATCAAGTTTGGAGGTCATCCCAAATCTTAGAAGAAAAACCGCACATGGTGACACGGCCTACTCACACCAAACGCATCCCCTACCAACTGTATAACAACAACCTGCCCAGAGGGATGAAATGACAAGCACAAAAATTGAACCTAGGAATGACTGCAGTGTACACAGTATAAGCCTAATATGCCTAAAAAGTAAAAACCACCGTCAAAAAATACAACAAAAAGACCATATCACCTGCGGCAAATGACAGCGACTAGCAATCACGCCTAACTAAGTGCCCAGATACAACAATATGAATAGACAATCTCTGTCTTATAATGCACCACCGAAACACCCGAAAAGAGGAGGGAAGCACAAACATAGCTCCCCGTGGCCCTATAAAGAGAAATGTGGTATAAATAATGTGCAATATGGGCCCGGCAATGCCAGCGGAAATGCACAAGTTTAAAAGTAAATGAAGTTCTCAAAATAGGGTCAGGAGAAAAAAGGAATCAACAAATACACCACGTCCCAACGAAACCATATAGCGCATCCCTAATGATGGAAAGGCAGCAACCGGAATACCGAGACAATATCTAGCCTAATAAACAAAATACCTGAACCAAAACTACGAATCAGCCACAAGACTTCAACAAACAGCTGTGAAAAGCCACTCTGCAGGCCGACTCTGGTATGGCGTAATTAACAGGAAAAATGTGGAACCAAGGGAAATATTGAATAATCAGATACCCCCCCGGGGCTTTAAAAAAGGGGGCCACCCACAAAGAAGAAATAACTGATCCTGCAAGGAGGAGCAAGAGAAAAAACGGGCCCTACAACCTACCCAACAAAACTCAGTGCCCACAACAACCCACGAAATCCCCAGGGACCCCCCATCGGGACGTAAATTGCGGGGCATCCTAACATTTAGTGACCCCAAATGATAAACCACAACCAACAAGGTACCCCCCAAGGGTGGTGGACAAGTGGAATAGCCTCCTATCAGAGGTAGTAGAGGCTATGATAGCACAGCAATTAAAACATGCATGGGATAGACATAGGGTTGAGATAACACTACTATATGTGTAAAAATGGGGCAGACTAGATGGGCCAAGTGGTTCTAAACTGCCATCAAACTCTATGTTTCTATGTATCTAACTTGCATGAAAAAAGGGGAGAAAATACACTTTCAGGGTACCATTACAACCATTCGGACAGCAAATCTCAAACTAATGTGTGACTAGCCTAACAAGCACCATGGGACTATCCCCACACCCATGCCACGTGAAACAACAAGAGACGCGCTACTAGGAAATGTACTCCTGGGGGCATAAACAGCAATAAATACGAATTATACTTCCCACATCCAAGCCCATCGTACCGGGAGAATGTACAGTATATCAGGAACCAAATAGATGTAGTTAAACAAGTTCGGAATGTCCTAATTATGTGCCTAATGATAGCAAGTAGCAAAGACAAAGATGCCATGAAGTAAATTACCATGTTTCCTCCCCTACATCACCTGGTGTCAAGCTATAACCAAACCCATGTAATTTAAACTAGAGAGGAGCGGGTCCGATTCCCTGAGAACCAGACCCACCCAAACTTTGGGGATCTGGGGCGATCCGAGGCACCCCTCGGATCTCTTCTCCTGCCCTGGATCCCTAATCGAGGTAAAACCTCGAGATCCTCTGTTGGATGTCGAGGTTTTGCATTGAGCGGTAATTTTTAAAAAACCCTTTGCCTTCAATGGGCAAAGCGCTGATTGGCTGACAGAGCCTTCTGTCACTGCTCTCAGCCAATCAGCGTTAAGCCCATTGAATGCAGGGACACCAGCTGTCAGCACCCCCACTGCTGACGCCACCGGTAGCCTTGCTGCTGACACCACTGGCTCCCCCATGCTGCCAACACTGCTGGCACCCTACATTGAGAACACCCCTGAACTGCCGACACAGTCAGCAAACCTGCACTGAGGACACCGCTGGCATCCCCGCTCTGCTGACACCGACGGTGCACTGAGGACACTGCCAGCACTCCCAGACTGCCATTCCATATGTATTGAGGACACCGTCAGCAATCCCTGCACTGCCGACACTGCTCGCACCCCTGCTCTGCTGACACCGCCGGTACCTTGCACAGAGGACACTTCCAGCAATGCAGCACTGCCATCCCATGTACTGAGGACACTGTCAGCAACCCCCGCACTGCAGACACAGCCAGAAAACCTGCACAGAAGACACCACTGGAACTGCCAACATTGCCGGTACCCTTCACTGAGGACGCTGCCAGCACCGCAGCACTGCCATTCCATGTACGGAGACACCATCAGCAACCCCCGCACTGCTGACACAGCCAGTAAACCTGCACAGAAGACACCGCTGGCACTACCGACATCGTCAGTACCCTTTACTGAGGACACTGCCAGCATCGCAGCACTGCCATTCCATGTACTGAGGGCACAGTCAGCAACCCCTGCACTGCTGACACAACCAGCAGACCTGCACTGAAGACACTGCTGACACCCCCGCTCTGCTGACACTGCTGGTACCCTGCACTGAGGACATTGCCAGCACCGCCATTCCGTGTACTGAGGACACCATCAGCAACACCGCTCTTCCGACACTGCTGTCACAGTAAGTGCACTATTGGTGTATCCAACCCACAATGTATAACACACTGTGGGCCTGATTCAGAGCCGGACGCTCTTTCAGAGCGCTCGCTCTGAATCAGTGCCCGCCTATTGTTTTTTTAGAGCGGCCTCCTGGCCGCTCGCATAGCTGGGGGTGACCACCCACAGCTAGTGCGAGTGGCCAGGATGATGGTCGCGATGGTCAAGACCATTGCAACCATCGGACTTGCGACGAGACCCTTGTGGTAGGGTCTCGTTGCCGCAAGTCCCAATGGACTTCTTGCTCTTACAGAGCAAGAAGTCCACCCACTGACATCACTTGTGATGTCAGTGGGGCCGGCCCCAGATGGTAGGCATTCCCATGGGAATGCCTCCATCTGGGCAGCCACGCCCCCGCCCACCCACCAAAGGGGGCGTGCTGTCACTCAACATCAACAGCACGCCTCCTTCGGTACGAGACCCGGAGCGACTGTTTGCCCGTCACTATAAGGGTCTCGCACATGCGCACGACGGAGCCGCCTCCGTCGGGCGCATGCGCACTGGGCCAACATCGACCCGCTGAATCAGGCCCTCTATCCATGTTGGAAATTGGAAGCTGAACTGCCATATGTTAGTGCCACCCACTGTCGCTTAGCTTAGTCAGCAAGCTAGCTGGATGCAACCTTTTGGCCATAACTAGATAAAAAAATATTATACTGTGAGGTGGTCAAAATTGATTGGAAATAAATGTTAATGAGGTCAATACTGTAGGAACAAAAACAGGCCCATTTTATGTGATTTTAGCTGTTTCTATGATATTTAAAGAAAAAAATCCAGATCCAAAACCAAAACTGAAAAACAAAACCACCAAGGAAAAAAATCCAAAACCAGATTCACATCCAAAACCAGGGGAGATCCAGATCCAAAACCAAAACAGGAGGGTCGGCGCACATCTCTACTTTAAACGAAAAGCGAGAAAACCACATAAACATCTATGCAAATGTTCTCACACACGCTCTTGCGTAACCCCTAAAGGACCGCTGAAGTGGCACAATGCACAGAGTCCGCTCCCGTCTCAGGCTCCTCAGTCTGTGAAGTCGCCCCCTGACTCTAGCACCTGACTTTCAGACAACCGTTGCGCAAACCACCTAATAAGCTTGCGCAGACATTCGGGGGTATTAGACAAGTGAGAGCTGTAACAGCGTTAGGGTAAGAAAAATTAGGGATCCATACTCATCACCACCAGAAGGCATGAGAACCGCGTTGTCCACGACTTCACACGGAGGAACCACCGGATCGTAATCAAGGGACATCTTGACGCGCAGTGGAACAGCAGCCGCACAACTACTGCATCATCTTGAGGAACCACAGCTAAGTCCGGCAGACCCGTAACTAAAGGAGAAAGGTGAGCAGCCGAGACAGAAGGAGGAGTGCTGGGCAAAGGGGTGGGGAAAGGCTAAAAGGAATGAGGGGAGCTGACAAAGAGAGAGGGGGGGCGCTACATAAAAACTGAAGTTGAGGAACATGAAATGGGCCAAGGCTGGAGCTGAGGGGGCGGCAATGAAAAGGGGGCAAATAAGAAAACTGAACAGCGGGAAAAAGAAGGGGAAAGATGTGCCAGAGGGCAGGGGGAGAAAAAAAAGGGGGGGGCAACAACAAGGCTGAAGGGGGCATGGCCCTGGGGAGGGGTGTACAAAACCTTGCCAGAAAAGGAAAGGGCTGTGGAAGATGGAGGTAACCCCCCATAGACCGGAGGCAGGGGGAGGGTGCAGGCCCCTGGAGTACTTAAAAGTGGGGGCACCAGCATAAGGGGGGCTATGAGAAGCCAAAAACGCCAGATCCCACTAAAGGAGTGGGATCCAAGATGGCCGCCACACATAAAATGGCCCCTGAACCGGCCGCGAGGCGGGGTCCAGCGCGCTGCATGGGGTATTATAGACTCCTCACATGAAGGCAAGTGGCCACACAACTGCGGGCAGGGGGGCAGGCCACCCACCAGGCATGCGGGGATAAACTGCAGAGTGTCCAACGGGAGGCACGACCGCGGTGATCCGGCCGATGCAGCTATAGAAACAGGCTAACAGGGCTCCGCGGCAGCGGCAAGTCCTGCACAGGAGAAGGGCCACTGACAGTGCCACCAGGGATGTGGGGAGAGCGCTCTCGCACAGCAGCAGCTCTGGGAGGGAAGGCAATGATAAGCCAGACTGCAGGGGCGGGAGGGGGACCTGCGGGGATGGGGATGCAAAAAAGGAGGCAATTGTGAAAAGAAAGGGAGAAGGAATTGAGAAAGGGGGAGAGGAGGAAGGGATGACAGGGAAAAGAAGAAGAGAGATGAAAGAGAATGTAATACAGCTGCAACAGCAGGTTACTCATCCCCTCCTCTAAAACTGACAAAGAGGCTGATCACATGCACAACCACCTCTTATATACATAATCTACAAACACTCCCATAATTCAATCCATTTGTCAGATAACCAACCACCTGACAAATAACTCAGCAAATCCCCCTAGTAACAAGGCTGTCAAGACAGCCAGTGACAGGGAGCCAGTGACAGGGAGCCAGTGCAAGGGCGCCAGTGACAGGGACACATGACAGGGAGCCAGTGACAGGGAGCCAGTGACAGGGAGCCAGTGACAGGGAGCCAGTGACAGGGAACCAGTGACAGGGGGCCAGTGAGAGGGCGCCAGTGACAGGGACACGTGACAGGGCGCCAGTGCAAGGGAACCAGTGACAGGGGGCCAGTGACAGGGAGCCAGTGCAAGGGAACCAGTGACAGGGGGCCAGTGACAAGGGGCCAGTGACAGGGCACCAGTGACAGGGACACGTGACAGGGAGCCAGTGACAGGGCGCCAGTGCAAGGGAACCAGTGACAGGGGGCCAGTGACAGGGCGCCAGTGCAAGGGAACCAGTGACAGGGCACCAGTGCAAGGGAACCAGTGACAGGGAGCCAGTGACAGGGCGCCAGTGACAGGGGGCCAGTGACAGGGCGCCAGTGACAGGGACATGTGACAGGAAGCACGTGACAGGGAGCCAGTGACAGGGCGCCAGTGACAGGGACACGTGACAGGGAGCCAGTGACAGGGAGCCATTGACAGGGAGCCAGTGACAGGGGGCCAGTGACAGGGCGCCAGTGCAAGGGAACCAGTGACAGGGGGCCAGTGACAGGGCGCCAGTGCAAGGGAACCAGTGACAGGGGGCCAGTGACAGGGCGCCTGTGCAAGGGAACCAGTGACAGGGGGCCAGTGACAGGGGGCCAGTGACAGGGCGCCAGTGCAAGGGAACCAGTGACAGGGGGCCAGTGACAGGGCGCCAGTGACAAGGACACGTGACAGGGAGCCAGTGACAGGGGGCCAGTGACAGGGGGCCAGTGACAGGGCGCCAGTGCAAGGGAACCAGTGACAGGGGGCCAGTGACAGGGCGCCAGTGACAAGGACACGTGACAGGGAGCCAGTGACAGGGGGCCAGTGACAGGGAGCCAGTGACAGGGGGCCAGTGACAGGGAACCAGTGACAGGGGGCCAGTGAGAGGGCGCCAGTGACAGGGACACGTGACAGGGCGCCAGTGCAAGGGAACCAGTGACAGGGGGCCAGTGACAGGGAGCCAGTGCAAGGGAACCAGTGACAGGGGGCCAGTGACAAGGGGCCAGTGACAGGGCACCAGTGACAGGGACACGTGACAGGGAGCCAGTGACAGGGCGCCAGTGCAAGGGAACCAGTGACAGGGGGCCAGTGACAGGGCGCCAGTGCAAGGGAACCAGTGACAGGGCACCAGTGCAAGGGAACCAGTGACAGGGAGCCAGTGACAGGGCGCCAGTGACAGGGGGCCAGTGACAGGGCGCCAGTGACAGGGACATGTGACAGGAAGCACGTGACAGGGAGCCAGTGACAGGGCGCCAGTGACAGGGACACGTGACAGGGAGCCAGTGACAGGGAGCCAGTGACAGGGAGCCAGTGACAGGGGGCCAGTGACAGGGCGCCAGTGCAAGGGAACCAGTGACAGGGGGCCAGTGACAGGGCGCCAGTGCAAGGGAACCAGTGACAGGGGGCCAGTGACAGGGCGCCTGTGCAAGGGAACCAGTGACAGGGGGCCAGTGACAGGGGGCCAGTGACAGGGCGCCAGTGCAAGGGAACCAGTGACAGGGGGCCAGTGACAGGGCGCCAGTGACAAGGACATGTGACAGGGAGCCAGTGACAGGGGGCCAGTGATGGGGCAGGTGAGTGTGGAAAATGAGGTACTATAGTGCTGGGTGGGAGTGAGGTAAGTCAGTGAGGAGAAAGTTACAGAAGGTGAAAGATGCTGAGGGTATAAGTTATAGTGTCAGTACCTTTCTGGGTCAGTTAGAGCCTGGCCATGGACATGTTATGGAGGCAGAAGTGCAGAGCCGGCCCTAGGGCAGGCCCTAGGTTGTCCCTAGGGCCTGCACTAGGTCGTCCCTAGGCATAAGCAGTCGTCCCTAGCTTATGCCTAGGGACGACTTGAATGCCTAGGGGCATTCAAGGCTCTACCGCTGCCGCGATCAGAGCTCAGCTCCGACCTGGCAGCGCACCTGTCAGCCGGTCAGGTGACTTTGACCAGTCAGAATGAGCTACTGCACAGAAGCTCATTCCGACCCGGTCCCCATTATTTAAATGGTTGGAGTCAGAGCGGACCCGCTTCGGCCGCTCCGGCTCCACCAACATAACAGCCACCCCTGCCGCGGCCCGGCTCCTTGCTATGACACTGCGCGCGTGATGTCATGAGCGCCATGTCATAACAAGGGGTCGGGCTGCTGGAAGGAGAGGATCGAGAGGAGCCGCGGAGAAGAAGCAGCCAAACGTAAGTGCCGGCTCTGGGGCGGGGAGGCTGAGACACTCACTGGGGCTTGGGGGGAAGGTTGAGAAATGCACTGGGGCTGGGGGTGAAGGCTGAGACACGCACTGGGGCTGGGAGGTGGAGGTTGAGACACGCACTGGGGCTGGGGGGAGAAGGCTGAGACACAGTGGGGCTGGAGGGGGAAAGCTGAGACACGCACTGGAGCTGGGGGGAGAAGGCTGAGACACACTGGGGCTGGAGGGGGAAGGCTGAGACATGCACTGGGGCTGGGGGGAAGGCTGAGACACACTGGGGCTGGGGGGGAAGGCTGAGACACGCACTGGGGCTGGGGGGAGAAGGCTGAGACACACTGGGGCTGGAGGGTGAAGGCTGAGACACGCACTGGGGCTGGGGGGGAGGCTGAGACACGCACTGGGGCTGGGGGGAGAAGGCTGAGACACAGTGGGGCTGGAGGGGGAAGGGAAGGCTGAGACACACTGGGGCTGGAGGGGGAAGGCTGAGACACACTGGGGCTGAAGGGGGAAGGCTGAGACACGCACTGGGGCTGGGGGGGAAGGCTGAGTCACGCACTGGGGCTGGTGGGAGAAGGCTGAGACACACTGAGGCTGGAGGGGGAAAGCTGAGACACACACTGGGGCTGGGGGGGAGGCTGAGACATGCACTGGGGCTGGGGGAAGAAGGCTGAGACACACTGGGGCTGGAGGGGGAAGGCTGAGACATGCACTGGGGCTGGGGGGAGAAGGCTGAGACACAGTGGGGCTGGAGGGGGAAGGCTGAGACATGCACTGGTGCTGGGGGGAGAAGGCTAAGACACACTGGGGCTGGAGGGGGAAGGCTGAGACACACTGGGGCTGGAGGGTGAAGGCTGAGACACGCACTGGGGCTTGGGGGGAAGGCTGAGACACACACTGGGGCTGGAGGGGAAGGCTGAGACACACACTGGGGCTGGAGCTGAAGGCTGAGACACGCACTGGGGCTGGGGGGAGATGGCTGAGACACACTGGGGCTGGAGGGGGAAGGCTGAGACACGCACTGGGGCTGGGGGAGTGGCTGAGGCACGCACTGGGGCTGGGGGAGAAGGCTGAGACACAGTGGGGCTGGAGGGGGAAGGCAAGGCTGAGACACACTGGGGCTGGAGGGGGAAGGCTGAGAGACACTGGGGCTGGAGGGGGAAGGCTGAGACACGCACTGGGGCTGGGTGGGAAGGCTGAGACACGCACTAGGGCTGGGGGGAGAAGGCTGAGACACACACAAGGGCTGGGGGGTGAAGGCTGAGACACACTGGGGCTGGAGGGGGAAGGCTGAGACATGCACTGGGGCTGGGGGGGAGGCTGAGACACACACTGGGGCTGGGGGAAGAAGGCTGAGACACACTGGGGCTGGACGGGAAGGCTGAGACACACACTGGGGCTGGGGGGGAGGCTGAGACATGCACTGGGGCTGGGGGGAGAAGGCTGAGACACACTGGGGCAGGGGGGGAAGGCTGAGACACGCACTGGGGCTGGGGGGGAAGGCTGAGACACACACTGGGGCTGGAGGGAGAAGGCTGAGACACACTGGGGCTGGAGGGGGAAGGCTGAGACACACTGGGGCTGGAGGGGGAAGGCTGAGACACGCACTGGGGCTGGTGGGGGAGGCTGAGACAGGCACTGGTGCTGGGAGAAGGCTGAGACACAGTGGGGCTAGAGGGAGTAGGCTGAGACACACTGGGGCTGGAGGGGGAAGGCAAGGCTGAGACACACTCTGGGGCTTGGGGGGAGAAAGAGGCTGACACGCTGGGGGTGGGGGGAAAGAGGCTGACATACTGGGGCTTGGAAACATGCTGAAGGGGAGAATGATGCTGACACAGTGGGGGAATGGTGCCGAGAGACACACTGGGTCTAAGGGAATGGGGCTGGTGGAACTGCAAGGTGGGGTGCCGGCCTCTTATTACGTGTATATATGTGTGTGTGTGTGTGTATATATAATATATATATATTTTAATACATGCAAGGGGGCATCATCCAAAATTTTGCCTAGGGCACCGAATTGGCTAGGGCCGGCTCTGCAGAAGTGTCAGGACTAAGACAGGAAATGAATGTTGGGGTAGAATGGGAGCATTTGCCTTATCCCTGGTGACATGACAGTGTAATATGTACCATCTCCATTCTCCATCCTGCATTATATTCTGCTCCCTCTCTATGGTCGCTCTCCTATATTTTACACCGTTCCATGTTAATGTGATTTCCTGCAGGTGGCTCTGAACCTGTTCAGTGTTCGGATTGTACAAGTTGGTGTGATCGTGATTATGGATGTCTATGTGCTGATTTTGTTACACCTTGTGTTCCGCGTGGTGATGCTGAGTGTCCAATGGAGTCCAACGAATGCTGCTATGGGCTCAGTAACTGGTACTGGGACTCAGACCAGAAATGCTGCACAGGTGAGTCCTGTCACTGGGTTACCTGACTATAATATACTCACCACTATACAGTAACTCCATTATACACTATCAGGGAAGTGTCTCCCATACTCCTACAGACTCATTTATGTACTAACCATTATTATCTGCCGCAGAGATGAAGCAATGCAGCCCCCCGTGTACAGGTGACAGAGTCTGTGATACGACAAGTTATCTACCTACCTGTGTCTGTAATAAGAACACATACTCAGGGATAAGTAAGTATCATCTATATTTATATACCTGACATTACATCAGTAAATACAATTATTACTCTTATCTGTGAATGTGGCAGGTGGGTTATTATTAACAATGATACAGTATATAAATGGCCATTTATGACCCAAACATACTCTATGTGTTTTGACAAATATCTTTTATTTTTCATAAGATAAATGACTGAACAGCGGTAATACTCACTATCACATACAGTATGATTCATATTAAAGGAGACAATTGTAATCCCTAATTAGACCTAAATGTGTCACCTGATGTTCATAGAGTAATATAAATCTAATAATAATATATTTAACTATAAACTCATCAAATAGATATTCAAATCAATATATGCAATAGTAAATCATAACATAAAAACATAGATACAGTATATATCCTCATACAGCTTGGTTTAAAATGTGGACAGAGTTATTGCTGCATAACAAATTAATATCACAAATATTAAACTTTCTATCGTCAGATGATAGATGTGACCCTAAACTTAATCTAAACTTAACTAAATAAACAGATGAGACCAAGTTATGACGTTTAAAAAATAACTGGTCAGCTTTATTTAGTTACAATGGTAGGTATGGTGGCAGAAGAAAGAACGGCAAATAACCAGCGTCCACTCATATTGGGCCAAAAGGATATAACAACTCACGAGGACCAACTATCCCAGACAAGGGCAAGTGTGATCTTAAAACTTGCACGGGCCAACTATCACTTTCACAGCAAGTGATGCGGCCCCATCACCCATGCCACTGCACCATTCATCCTGCTCGGTCGAGAGGTGTTGCTGACCCCAAGTGGGTGAAATCAGCCTATCAGTGCATTGAAGGGGTGCGCACCGCTATTACTGCCGCAAGATGAACGCTTCAATATTACAGGTCTTTCCCTGCTATGAAATAAACCCGACACAAAACACAATAGGGGAGGGAGCGTGGGAGATCAAATTCAAAGAGGCAGATTCCCCACACCCAATCACATAACACGCCCCTAACCTCTCATCTTATCACCACACCCTCTCACATAACACGCCCCCTAAACTCTCATCCTATCACTACACCCTCTCACATAACACGCCCCTAACCTCTCATCCTATCACCTTGCCCTCTCACATAACACGCCCCCTAACCTCTCATCCTATCACCATGCCCTCTCACATAACACGCCCCCTAACCTCTCACCCTATCACCACACCCTCTCACATAACACGCCCCCTAACCTCTCATCCTATCACCACGCCCTCAAACATAACATGCCCCCTAACCTCTCACCCTATCACCACACCCTCTCACATAACACGCCCCCTAACCTCTCATACTATTGCCACACCCTCTAACATAACACACCCCCTAACCTCTCCTCCTATCACCACACCCTCTCACATAACACGCCCCCTAACCTCTCATCCTATCACCACACTCTCACATAACACGCCCCCTAACCTCTCATCCTATCACTACACCCTCTCACATAACATGCTCCCTAACCTCCCATCCTTTCCTCACACCCTCTCACATAACACGCTCCCTAACCTCCCATCCTTTCCTCACACCCTCTCACATAACACGCTCCCTAACCTCCCATCCTTTCCTCACACCCTCTCACATAACACGCTCCCTAACCTCCCATCCTTTCCTCACACCCTCTCACATACCATGCCCCTAACCTCTCATCCTGTCACCACACCCTCTCACATAATACGCCCCCTAACCTCCCATCCTATCCTCACACCATCTCACATAACACACCCCCTAACCGCTCATCCTATCAACACACCCTCTCACATAACACTCCACCAAACCTCTCATCCTATCACCACACCCTATCACATAACACGCCCCCTAACCTCTCATCCTATCACCACACCCTCTCACATAACACGCCCTCCTAACCTCTCATCCTATCACCACACCCTCTCACATAACATGCCCCCTAACCTCTCATCCTATCACCACACCCTATCACATAACACGCCCCATAACCTCTCATCCTATCACCACACCCTCTCACATAACACGCCCCCTAACCTCTCATCCTATCACTACACCCTCTCACAAAACACGGCCCCTAACCTCTCATCCTATTACCACACCCTCTCACATAACATGCCCCCTAACCTCTCATCCTATCACCACACCCTCTCACATAACACACGTCCTAACCTCTCCTAACACCACACCCTCTCACAAAACATGCCGACTAACCTCTCATCCTATCACTACACTCTCTCACATAACACTCCACCTAACCTCTCATCCTATCAATACACCCTCTCACATAACACGCCCCCTAACCTCTCATCCTATCACCACAACCTCTCACATAACACTCCCCCTAACCTCTCATCCTATCACCACACCCTCTCACATAACACACCCCCTAACCTCTCATCCTATCACCACACCCTCTCACATAACACACCCCCTAACCTCTCATCCTATCACTAAACTCTCTCACATAACACGCCCCCTAACCTCTCATCCTATCACCACACCCTCTCACATAACACTCCACCTAACCTCTCATCCTATCACTACACCCTCTCACATAACACGCCCCCTAACCTCTCATCCTATCACCACACGCTCATACATAACACACCCCCTAACCTCTCATCCTATAAACACACCCTGTCACATAACACGCCCCCTAACCTCTCATCCTATCACCACACCCTCTCACATAACACATCCCCTAACCTCTCATCCTGCCACCACACCCTATCACATAACATGACCCCTAACCTCTCATCCTGTCACCACACCCTCTCACATAGCATGACCCCTAACCTCTCATCCTATCACCACACCCTCTCACATAACACGCCCCCTAACCTCTCATCCTATCACCACACCCTCTCACATAACACGCTCCTAACCTCTCATCTTATCACTACACCCTCTCACATAACACGCCCCCTAACCCCTCATCCTATCACCACACCCTCTCACATAACACGCCCCCTAACCTCTCATCTTATCACCATACCCTCTCACATAACCCGTCCCCTAACCTCTCATCCTATCACCACGCCCTCTCACATAACACACCCCCTAAACTCTCATCCTATCACCACACCCTCTCACATAACACACCCCCTAAACTCTCATCATATCACCACATCCTCTCACATAACACGCCCCCTAACCTCTCATCCTATCACCACACCCTCTCACATAACACACCCCTAACCTCTCATCCTATCACCACACCCTCTCACATAACACACCCCCTAACCTCTCATCCTATCACCACACCCTCATACATAACACACCCCCTAACCTCTCATCCTATAAACACACCCTGTCACATAACACATCCCCTAACCTCTCATCCTATAAACACACCCTGTCACATAACACACCCCCTAAACCTCTCATCCTATCACCACACCCTGTCACATAACACGCCCCCTAACCTCTCATCCTATCACCACACCCTCTCACACAACACGTCCCCTAACTTTTCATCCTATCACCACACCCTCTCACATAACACACCCCCTAACCTCTCATCCTATCACCACACCCTCTCACATAACACGCCCCTAACCTCTCATCTTATCACTACACCCTCTCACATAATACGCCCCCTAACCCCTCATCCTATCACCACATCCTCTCACATAACACGCCCCCTAACCTCTCATCTTATCACCACACCCTCTCACATAACCCGTCCCCTAACCTCTCATCCTATCACCACGCCCTCTCACATAACACACCCCTTAAACTCTCATCCTATCACCACACCCTCTCACATAACACACCCCTAACCTCTCATCCTATCACCACACCCTCTCACATAACATGCCCCCTAACCTCTCATCCTATCACCACACCCTCATACATAACACACCCCCTAACCTCTCATCCTATAAACACACCCTGTCACATAACACACCCCCTAATCTCTCATCCTATAAACACACCCTGTCACATAACACACCCCCTAAACCTCTCATCCTATCACCACACCCTGTCACATAACACGCCCCCTAACCTCTCATCCTATCACCACACCCTCTCACACAACACGTCCCCTAACTTTTCATCCTATCACCACACCCTCTCACATAACACACCCCCTAACCTCTCATCCTATCACCACACCCTCTCACATAACACGCCCCTAACCTCTCATCTTATCACTACACCCTCTCACATAACACGCCCCCTAACCCCTCATCCTATCACCACACCCTCTCACATAACACGCCCCCTAACCTCTCATCTTATCACCACACCCTCTCACATAACCCGTCCCCTAACCTCTCATCCTATCACCACGCCCTCTCACATAACACACCCCTTAAACTCTCATCCTATCACCACACCCTCTCACATAACACACCCCCTAAACTCTCATCATATCGCCACATCCTCTCACATATCACGCCCCCTAAACTCTCATCCTATCACCACACCCTCTCACATAACACACCCCTTAAACTCTCATCCTATCACCACACCATCTCACATAACACACCCCCTAACCGCTCATCCTATCAACACACCCTCTCACATAACACTCCACCAAACCTCTCATCCTATCACCACACCCTATCACATAACACGCCCCCTAACCTCTCATCCTATCACCACACCCTCTCACATAACACGCCCTCCTAACCTCTCATCCTATCACCACACCCTCTCACATAACATGCCCCCTAACCTCTCATCCTATCACCACACCCTATCACATAACACGCCCCATAACCTCTCATCCTATCACCACACCCTCTCACATAACACGCCCCCTAACCTCTCATCCTATCACTACACCCTCTCACAAAACACGGCCCCTAACCTCTCATCCTATTACCACACCCTCTCACATAACATGCCCCCTAACCTCTCATCCTATCACCACACCCTCTCACATAACACACGTCCTAACCTCTCCTAACACCACACCCTCTCACAAAACATGCCGACTAACCTCTCATCCTATCACTACACTCTCTCACATAACACTCCACCTAACCTCTCATCCTATCAATACACCCTCTCACATAACACGCCCCCTAACCTCTCATCCTATCACCACAACCTCTCACATAACACTCCCCCTAACCTCTCATCCTATCACCACACCCTCTCACATAACACACCCCCTAACCTCTCATCCTATCACCACACCCTCTCACATAACACACCCCCTAACCTCTCATCCTATCACTAAACTCTCTCACATAACACGCCCCCTAACCTCTCATCCTATCACCACACCCTCTCACATAACACTCCACCTAACCTCTCATCCTATCACTACACCCTCTCACATAACACGCCCCCTAACCTCTCATCCTATCACCACACGCTCATACATAACACACCCCCTAACCTCTCATCCTATAAACACACCCTGTCACATAACACGCCCCCTAACCTCTCATCCTATCACCACACCCTCTCACATAACACATCCCCTAACCTCTCATCCTGCCACCACACCCTATCACATAACATGACCCCTAACCTCTCATCCTGTCACCACACCCTCTCACATAGCATGACCCCTAACCTCTCATCCTATCACCACACCCTCTCACATAACACGCCCCCTAACCTCTCATCCTATCACCACACCCTCTCACATAACACGCTCCTAACCTCTCATCTTATCACTACACCCTCTCACATAACACGCCCCCTAACCCCTCATCCTATCACCACACCCTCTCACATAACACGCCCCCTAACCTCTCATCTTATCACCATACCCTCTCACATAACCCGTCCCCTAACCTCTCATCCTATCACCACGCCCTCTCACATAACACACCCCCTAAACTCTCATCCTATCACCACACCCTCTCACATAACACACCCCCTAAACTCTCATCATATCACCACATCCTCTCACATAACACGCCCCCTAACCTCTCATCCTATCACCACACCCTCTCACATAACACACCCCTAACCTCTCATCCTATCACCACACCCTCTCACATAACACACCCCCTAACCTCTCATCCTATCACCACACCCTCATACATAACACACCCCCTAACCTCTCATCCTATAAACACACCCTGTCACATAACACATCCCCTAACCTCTCATCCTATAAACACACCCTGTCACATAACACACCCCCTAAACCTCTCATCCTATCACCACACCCTGTCACATAACACGCCCCCTAACCTCTCATCCTATCACCACACCCTCTCACACAACACGTCCCCTAACTTTTCATCCTATCACCACACCCTCTCACATAACACACCCCCTAACCTCTCATCCTATCACCACACCCTCTCACATAACACGCCCCTAACCTCTCATCTTATCACTACACCCTCTCACATAATACGCCCCCTAACCCCTCATCCTATCACCACATCCTCTCACATAACACGCCCCCTAACCTCTCATCTTATCACCACACCCTCTCACATAACCCGTCCCCTAACCTCTCATCCTATCACCACGCCCTCTCACATAACACACCCCTTAAACTCTCATCCTATCACCACACCCTCTCACATAACACACCCCTAACCTCTCATCCTATCACCACACCCTCTCACATAACATGCCCCCTAACCTCTCATCCTATCACCACACCCTCATACATAACACACCCCCTAACCTCTCATCCTATAAACACACCCTGTCACATAACACACCCCCTAATCTCTCATCCTATAAACACACCCTGTCACATAACACACCCCCTAAACCTCTCATCCTATCACCACACCCTGTCACATAACACGCCCCCTAACCTCTCATCCTATCACCACACCCTCTCACACAACACGTCCCCTAACTTTTCATCCTATCACCACACCCTCTCACATAACACACCCCCTAACCTCTCATCCTATCACCACACCCTCTCACATAACACGCCCCTAACCTCTCATCTTATCACTACACCCTCTCACATAACACGCCCCCTAACCCCTCATCCTATCACCACACCCTCTCACATAACACGCCCCCTAACCTCTCATCTTATCACCACACCCTCTCACATAACCCGTCCCCTAACCTCTCATCCTATCACCACGCCCTCTCACATAACACACCCCTTAAACTCTCATCCTATCACCACACCCTCTCACATAACACACCCCCTAAACTCTCATCATATCGCCACATCCTCTCACATATCACGCCCCCTAAACTCTCATCCTATCACCACACCCTCTCACATAACACACCCCTTAAACTCTCATCCTATCACCACACCCTCTCACATAACACACCCCCTAAACTCTCATCATATCACCACATCCTCTCACATATCACGCCCCCTAAACTCTCATCCTATCACCACACCCTCTCACATAACACACCACCTAACCTCTCCTCCTATCACCACACCCTCTCACATAACATGCCCCCTAACCTCTCATCCTATCACCACACCGTCTCACATACCACGCCCCCTAAACCTCTCATCCTATCACCACACCCTGTCACATAACACGCCCCCTAACCTCTCATCCTATCACCACACCCTCTCACACAACACGTCCCCTAACTTCTCATCCTATAACCACACCCTCTCACATAACACGCCCCCTAACCTCTCATCCTATCACAACACCCTCTCACATAACACGCCCCCTAACCTCTCATCCTATCACCACACCCTCTCACATAACACACCCCCTAACCTCTCATCCTATCACCACACCCTCTCACATAACACACGTCCTAACCTCTCATCCTATCACCACACAGTTCTTTAAGTATATCATTTTTGGTCTATTATTCCCTTTTATAGTGGAAAAAATGCCACCTGTTTATGTTATACATGCTCTATTACATAGGTACACATCTTATATACAGAATTTGCTTAGTCTCTTTTTGTCCGGAATGCTTTTTGAATTTGACGAATTAAGATATTAATGTGATACTTTTGCGATGGATTTCAATCAGCAATAAATTACAGAATGTGGAATAAAATTGTATAAAATTTGATGAAAAAGAACAAAAACCTTAATAAATGCTTTGGTATAGTTAACCTTAAAATGTCAATAAAACTACCAGAACACTGAGCCGGCACAGTGTCCCTGTTATGCCATGGGGGTAACTTTGAGGGTGTAATCTGACTACCACCTTGAGGGCAGGTAATTCTTGGCTGGATGCAGCCATACTTCAGCTATGAGAGCTGGAAGATGTCTTTGCAGGATGGGCTTGTAGGCCGTGAAAATGAGGCAGCCTTTGGGCTGTGCAGCAGGCTTGAAGGCTGTGATAAACTAGCTTACTGTAGCCAGTGGGTGTAGTAGAGATGAAGCCTTTGGGCTGAGGAAGCAGCCTTGAGGGCTGATCGGCCTTGGCTAGTTGCGGCCTGAGGTGAGATGAAGCCTTTGGGCTGAGGAAGCAGCCTTGAGGGCTGATCGGCCTTGGCTAGTTACGACCTGAGGGCCGTAGGTGAGATGAAGCCTTTGGGCTGAGGAAGCAGCCTTGAGAGCTGGTCAGCCTTGGCTAGTTGCAGCTTTTGGGCTGTGGAGGCAGCCTTGAGGGCTGGTTGGCCTTGGCTAGTAGTGGCCTGAGAGCTGAAGGTGAGATGCAGCCTTTGTGCTGTGGAGGCCGCTTTGAGGGCTGCTAAGTCTCTGACCAGGTGAGTACAAGGAGGTAACGTGCCGCCGGGTTGACACTGGTGCAAGCATGCTGAATTGCACAACAAGGACACTGGAGTGTGGCCAATGTCACTGGGTTGACACTGGTGTAACAATACTGGATTGCGCCCTTGGGACGCTAAACTGCGGCCAATGACGCCGTGTTGAACCCGGTGTTGGTTTACTAAATAACGTTATGAGGACACTGGAGTGAGGCCAAAGTCACCAGGCTGACACTGGTGAGGATGTGCACTTTAGCACTCTGAGGATGCTAAAGTGCAGCTAATGTCACCTGGTTGACACAAGATGACAGACGCTAACGTGTGCCCAGGGGTGCCCTATGTACCGCTAAGATGACACACGTGGCTGAGCGCAGAGATGCACGATGTGCTGCCTGGATGACTCGGGCAGCACACAGAAGGTGAAATGCAGATCATGCCGGTTGGATGGAACACAGCGGTAGGAGAAATATATAACAACTGGAACAATGTAGAGACTGGAACACTGGAACTCTGCTGGAGTACAGGAGACACAGTCACAAACCGGAAACACAAAACTCTATCACTGGCATGGAGTGAAGGGCTGGCTGGAATTTAACAGAAACATGGTCCAACCAGAGCCAGCCTCCCTAATGAGAGACTAGTGAGCACCTGGGCTGTGCACAGACAGGATAATCAATGTGTGCACCTGATACTGCACACAGACAGGCAGCAATTAGTGCAGAGCCTCAGCAGTAACCAAGACTGGAACTGCAAACAATATGCTGCTACCACAGATCCTAACAGGATGAATGAGGAGACTTCAGCAAACGCTTGTCCGGCGTTCACCCCGCACAGCATTGGCAGTGCGGCAGCTTGTGACAGACCCTGGGGAAGCGAGATAGGGTTGACCACCACTGGCTGCTGTTCTCATGCACTACTGGTGGTCTATGCTCTCACATGGACCCGGCGCCCTAGCCATGTGCAGACACTGTTTACGTTCTGCCCAGTTCGGCTCCTGATTGGCCGCCTGGCTGCATGATGTAGCAATTACATAATAAGGAAGGGTGCACGGGCGGCACAACATGT
Source organism: Taudactylus pleione (assembly GCA_031769625.1). Taxonomy (NCBI): domain Eukaryota; kingdom Metazoa; phylum Chordata; class Amphibia; order Anura; family Myobatrachidae; genus Taudactylus; species Taudactylus pleione. The sequence goes on along the minus strand of JAUIMM010000133.1, from coordinate 176,362 downwards.
GAGGATGCTGCAGTAGGGGCGCTCTTCCTTCACCTGCTCTCTCCAACACATCGATTCCAGGCTCGCAACTCTCAGCCAATCAGCACCAGGTTTGCGCATTGAATGCAACGCCTCTTTCCTCTGCTTTCCACAATAGCTGCCGGCAGCCCATGATTGTCGGGAGGCTGGGAGACGGTGAGGCGGAAATACAGTGCGTTATCATTTGCACCTATAGGGGCTCAGCTTGCTATACCCCCTGTAAAGGGTCCATTTTACTTCAGAGTCCATGGCCAAATATATCATCACACTTACAAATTGGTGAAAAGTTACAATAAAAAAATCCCAAAAAACCCATAAAAGGGGCGTGGCTTAGCCGGTTATGTTGCAGACCCATCTTTGATTACCCGATTGCATTGTATTAACATATAATATAGCCATTATTTAGAGAACCAAAAACACACACTATCAGGTGCTGAAACAGTTAAGTATTTAATAATAAGCAAGTAGTTACTTTTGAAAAAAAATTCTAAATGAATAAAAAAGTACTATAAGAACTAGTAAAGATAAAAAATAAACACATAAAGTATAAAAATACAGCATTAAAAGAAAACGACTTGAAACAAATTAGCAAATAATATGCACAAATTTGCACTTCTCATAAAGACATATATTCAAATAAATTAGTATGAGCACAAGATTCATCAGAAATTAGCACTTATTCAGTATTGTAGCTATTTCTCATATGCAATAAGCCACACTTTACTTTAATGATCCGTGTCTGCTGTGGCAATTAGTTTCAGTCAGTTCCAAGCAGACAGTGTTACTAACCAGATACTTGGTATAACACAGTTCAGATTATAAATTTTTGGGCTTCTCTTATATCCAATTCTGTTCATAGAAAAAACACATAGGGCCAAATGTAATAGGGTTTCGGTTTTAGTAACAGTAAAAACTTGCACCGTCTTAAAGGTGCGAAATTGTACTGAAACTCGCAAATTCAATAGCCTGCGAACTTTTCAGCTCAAGGCTACTACATATGCGAGTTTAGGCGAGTTTTTCCCCATGTTAACTGACACCTTTTAATGTGACTAGCATTAAAAGGTGCAAGTTTTACGGAAGCCATCACAGATCAGTGAGATCCGTGATGACTTCTGTCAGTATTAAATAAAAAAAATTACGTGCCGCACCTTCCCATAGACTTACCAGCCCGGGTTTTCTAAAGCCTGTCCTGATTCTAAAAATACAAAGGACAAAATGCGTAGGGGGCCCCTGTATACTAAGAACCAGCACAGGGCTTTGTTGAGCCGGTCCTGGTTTTGGAAAATCATGGGACAAAATGAGTAGGGGTCCCCTGAAATTTCCAAAACCAGCACCGAACTCTCTAGTGGGGGGGAAGGATAATGCCACAGCCAGGGAAAACCTTTGAATGGTTTCCCCGGCCAAAGCATTACCCCTGACCGCTAGTCAGCCAAGGTCAGGGATCCCTGGGGAGTTGGGGACCCCCAATAAAGGGGCCCTCTCTCCAGGGCACCTCAGGCCTAGACTCCCCCGCATGTTGGTATTTGGATAACCACAAATACCAGCATGCGGGGCATTACAGGCCCGCTGGCACTTGTAGTTCCACAACTAAAGAAATCCATAAAAAAAAGGCACACACCATGATAGTAAATGTTTAACAAAACATACCTGCACATTCACACTCACACTCACACATACTCACCTAGTAATACATAGGGGTACCTGAAAAAAAAATCCATACTCACTTATCCTATGTGTAGTTCACGTCCGCTTTGTTCCATGTAGGCATCCAAAGGGTTAAAATAAGAAACCGTAAAAAAGCCGTACCATGCCAGACTGCTTAAAGGTATGTGTGCCCAGTCATTGAAGGAGCCGCCAGCCAATCAGCGGCCATCTCCGTCAGAGTGCACAGCCAATCTCCCACACAGACTTCAAAGGAGAGAAATCTCCATTGAGTTCTATGGTGGGACCCACTACATTGTATCTACTGCTGTAACCGCAAGGTTAATTTCATTTATCCTTGTGGTTACTTCAGTAGATACAATGTTGCGGTTCCCATAGACTTCAATGGAGATACCATACCAGTGTGGAAATAGTAAGTGCGATACAGTCACCCGTCGCCGATCCTATGCCTCGGTATAGTTTATACCGGTCCCCAGTTTATACAGTCAGTGGTCCACTTATTCAGATAGCAGTCTAGCACTGCTCTCTACGCGTTTCTCCACTTTCAGGGTATCAGCAGATTTTTTGGTATGTGGTGGTTTTTTTATCAGTTTTATTCCAAATTCTGTCATTTATTTCTTATTGAAATCTGTTCCTTAAGAACCAAATGAATATCTTAATTACTTTTTGAGATATTCAAATTCAAAGAGCGTTCCGGACAAAGGGACAAAGCAAAAGATATATATTAGATGACATCACCCCTTTAGTGAGTGCTAAAGAAGTTATGTATCATGGATAAATGGGGCCACTAGTTCTATATTTTTAAGGGTATAGAAGAAAAGTTACTTTTTAATATTTAAAACCCATAAATAGAATACAGACCCTGTAGGGCCTCCAAAAATGTAATTCTCTTTTTATTCTAAAAACTAATATCGTTATAGAGAACCAGTAATCAGTGGTGGAACTAGCGGTGGTGCAGCCTGTGGTGCAGAGGTCTATAGCCTCCTGCATCCACCAGCACCTCTGCACCTGCAGCCATTGTCCCCGGGGTCTCACAGTATTTACACAGTGCACTGCACTACACAGTAACAAACACACAGCTGCCAGCGGCGGCTGTGTATTTGTTATAGCAGCCAATGAGAGTCAGACAGGCTCTCATTGGCTGCTGCATCCATGGAGGGAGCCAGATGGAGCTCACTCATGAGCTCCGCCTTCCGGCTCCCCCCACAGCGGGTGATGGGAGAGACGTCATGACATCTCTCCCATAGTGCAGAAGAGCGAGCCGGGAGGAGTGGACCGGGGTGGTTGTGGCAAGAGTCAGGTAAGTTGAGTGTGGGGTTTGTGTGTGTGTGGTAGGGGCACAGTTACTGACACTGCACAGGGGAGGCACTACAGGGGGCACTGTATATTGGGGTGGGTGCTACTATGGGAACTGTATAGGTGGGGCCACTACTGTGGGCACTGTGTCAGGGGGCGATACTTGGGGCAATGTATAGGGGGGGATATTACTAAGGGCAATGCATAGGGGGGACTATTACTGGGGGCAATGCATAGGGGGGGACTACTACTGGGGGAACTGCATAGGGGGGCCTACTACTGGGGGCAATGCATAGGGGAGACTACTACTGGGGGCAATGCATAGGGGGGACTATTACTGGGGGCAATGCATAGGGGGGACTACTACTGAGGGAACTGCATAGGGGGGCCTACTACTGGGGGCATTATATAGGGGGAACTACTACTGGGTGCAATGAATAGGGGGGAATATTACTAAGGGCAATGCATAGGGGGGACTACTACTGGGTGCAATGAATAGGGGGGAATATTACTAAGGGCAATGCATAGGGGGGACTACTACTGGGGGCAATGCATAGGGGGGACTACTACTGGGGGCAATGCATAGGGGGGACTACTACTGGGGGCAATGCATAGGGGGGACTACTACTGGGGGCAATGCATAGGGGGGACTACTACTGGGGGCAATGCATAGGGGGGACTACTACTGGGGGCATTATATAGGGGGGACTACTACTGGGTGCAATGCATAGGGGGGACTACTACTGGGGGCATTATATAGGGGGGACTACTACTGGGTGCAATGCATAGGGGGGACTACTACTGCATATGGGACATTACTGGGGACACAGGGCCTGATTCAGACCCACTCACGAGCGAATAGCGCTCGCAAGTGGGACGATGGCTGGGCAGTGCGCACGCAGCTTAGCGAGCGGCCTGGAGGCTGACCTAAAACAAAAAACACAGGGCCTGATTCAGAGCCAGACGCTCTTTGAGAGCGCTCGCTCTGAATCAGGGCGTCCCTTTTTTTTTTTGAAAGACGGCCTCCAGGCCGCTCGCTAAGCTATGGGTGATATAGCTGTCATGACCACTGCGGCCATCGGGCTTGCAATGAGACCCTTGTGTTAGGGTCTCGTGGCCGCTTGCCCCAGTGAGCTTCTGGCTCTAATAGAGCCAGAAGCTCACCACTGACATCACTCGTTTGGCAAGCAACCCCCCCAACCCGCCTCCCAAATGGGGCGAGCTGTCAATCAACATCAACAGGCACCCCTTTTAGATGCGAGCGCCAGAGTGAGTGATTTCTCGCTCATTTCCGGGGCTCGCGTGCTCACTGCTTAATCAGCCAATTTGCGAGCACATAGTGCTTGCGAGTGGGTCTGAATCAGGCCCACAGTGATTACTGTACTTACCATGAGATACATGTACCTGAGTGTCTCTTGTAATAAAAATCATATCTGTTTATTACCAGCAATTACAGAGGTGCAGCCTGCGGTGCGATGTGATGATGGTGTAATGATAATATCTGTCAATATCTGCCAACTGGAGCTATTGGGGTATGATGCTAATAGCGCCCATCTGATTGACGACTCCAGTGACTGCGAATTCACATATCCTGATACCATCAACAATGTGCAAGTACGGAGTATACAATTATTAGCAGCCAAAGGATGGTGCGGGAACATCGTTCAGGTAAAACATTATTGTCCTGTATTTAAATCATGATTTTGCCTGGAAGTTTTGTAGTGTTGTCATTTCTTTCTCTTTAATCTTTACTTTTAGTTTACCAGCCACTGACGGAGTCTTAGGACCTCATTCAGAGCCTCTCGCACAATGTGAGCGCTCGCTCTGAATGAGGGCGGCCGCTTCCATTTTCTGAGCCGGCCTCCTGGCCACTCGCTAGGCTGTGGGTTACCACCCACAGCTATTGCGAGCGGCCAGGATGATGGTCGCGATGGTCAAGACCATCGCGACCATCGGGGCTTGAGACGAGGCCCTTGTAGTAGGGACTCGTCTTCCGCAAGCCCCAGAGAGCTTTCAGCTATAATAGAGCCAGAAGCTCTCCCACTGGCATCACTGGTGATGTCAGTGGGGCCGCCCACAAACGGCAAGCGTTCGCTTGGGAACGCCTCCGTTTGTGAAACCACCCCCCCTCCACGCCTACAAAATGGGGCGAGCTGTCGATTAACATCGACAGCCGCCCCTTTTGTAGTGAGCCCCAGAGCGAGAGAATTTCTCTCTCGCTCTGGGGCTTGCGCACACGCAGAGCCCACCATCGACCCACTTGCGAGCACTCGTGAGCGGGTCGGAATGAGGTCCTTAGTGTTCTGCAAATGACGTTCATATATAATATATTAAGTTCATCATCTACATAATCTCACAAACACTTCCTGACCAACCTCATTTCAACATTTCTAGGTGATGTTTCATACATATTTTTATATAATGTCACAATACATCGGCATGGTGTATCCCATAGGTGATGTCATAGAACAGGGATGGGGAACCTCAGGCCTGGGGAGGCGTATAAGGTCAGCGTAATCATTTGGTCTGGCCCTCTGAGCTTTTTTCTGCTAGTCTCATCTGACTAGAGGGTGCCTAGAATGACCCCCTGCAGCCAGAATCTATGCAGCAGTGCTACGTGGAGCGTCCTTAGGATGCTACAGACGGTCACACCGCTGCCCTTATAGCATCAGGATGTTCCGGGTATTGCTGTACTCAACAGCGATTGTGGCCCCGCCCCCATGTGACATCACACGGAGGGGAAGTGGCCTGCACCAGGCCCGCAAATAATGTTATATATATCAGTATGGCCCTCGGCTGAAAAAAGGTTCCCCACCCCTGTCCTAGAGGAATGTGCCACATACATAGACAGAATGGAACGTTACTGTGTGATAAGCAAAGTTACCAGCAATTGTAATGTGACCAGTTTCTGATATTGTGCTGTCTTCTACCAATCCCCACTGTGCTCTGAATGACGTCTTATATGTTTATATCACACAATGTTAGATGTAATGCTCAGGGGGAGCTATGATCAGATAATGTTCAATCCTCGGTGGATCATGTAAATTCAATAAACATAAGGTACAGCACAGTGTGGTTGTGTCAGAAAGGTATATTACTATGAGACCTATTGTAGTTGGAGTCTAATACCACTACGTCACATTAGGACAGTACACACAGCCTGTTACCTCTCCAAGTGTCTGGATTCTGCCTGGGATCAGCTGTTACTTACCACAGCGCCGGCTTCCCCTCACTAGCGAGAGCAGTGAGATGTCAGGTGCAGCAGTGGGTGACTTGCTGAGTATTCTCCCCAGGGCCCAGGTGACTGTCACGCAATCCTCCATATTGGAGTTCCTGCAGCGATGGTCATGGGTGCAGCCATCTTGGCTGAATCACCTGATAGAACCTTATCCAGTGGTTGCTGTGTCAGTTCTCAGCTGACTTGCACATCCAATGGACAGGTACCTGTGGGTATAAACAGGACTCCAGGTGAACAGGAATTTGCCTGATCAACTTCGTTATTCCCAGATGGTTGCTGTTTGCTTTGGTCCAGGCCTCACATGCGATCTTCCAGAGACTCTTCCCAGTGTATCCTCAGTATATCGTCTATATACTGAGTCCTACTGATTATTTCAAGTGCCATATCCTGGTGCAGCAGTGTGACAGAACACCTTTTGCCTGTGTACTCAGGGGCTGATTCAGACCTGCTCACAAGTGGGTCGATGTTTGCCCCCTGCGCATGCGCCGCCTCCAGCGTGTGCATGCGCGAAACCTGGCCAGCAATGGGTGCGCCATCGCTACGGGTCCTGCACCAAAACGGGGCGGCCGTCGATTGTGATTGACTGCTCGCTCTGTTTTGGAGGTGGGCAGGGGGGGTGGCTACACAGAGGCATTCCCGAAGGAATGCCTGCCGTTTGTGGGAGCCACCAGTGATGTCAGAGGTGAGCTTCCTACTCTATTTAGAGCAGGAAGCTCACTGGGGCTTGTGTGAATGAGACCCTACCACAAGGGTCACCCACAGCTTAGTGAGCGGCCAGGAGGCCGGCTCCATTAAATAAAATAAAAAAAATGCCCTGATTCAGAGCGAGCGCTCTGAAAGAGCGTCCGGCTCTGAATCAGGCCCTCAGTACGCACAGTGGTGTACAAATACAGACCCTCCTTCTCCTCGAGTCAGCAGCATATCCTCATTCTCCAGTGTTAGCTGCAGAACATACCCCTCAGTGGATTCTCTCCCTCTGGTCTGCCACAGCACCTCTTCAGGAAACATCTTTATTGTGCTTCTCTGTACTAGTGGTACAGAGATTATATTTCCAGTGGGCCAAAGCGGTGTGTCTTTCCCTATTCCCACTCACATTGGATCCCTGACCTGGGGACCACGACGTGCTTGCCGGGTGCAGCTGAAACCCATATCCTGCTTGGAGGGGTCACTGGTGAACACCTCCCGGGAGGTTAGACTCCGCACCCTAGGTCAGGTCTCAATAAAGCTGTTGCTTATGGACGAGGAGACTGAACATCCAGGCCCCTCGCTCCTAACTCCTTTATTGACCTGGGACCACCACTTCCAGACCCTCAGTAGGGGACTCCAGGATGCAAAACGTGACACCAAGTGCATATTCACTATTGCCAAACATGCCACACAAATGACATCAGCTTCAGCATTGGTCTGTTTGAACTACAAAACACAGGGAGGTGACATTGGAGGGAGCACAATACTCTAACTACAATTGGGATCATATTTAGCCACTAGAACATGATAAATTTGTCAAAGAAAAGATATTTGTAGTTTGGCATTATACTATTTGGTTTTAACCGCAACCTATTCCCTTATGCAGGTAGATGATGCATCAAAGATTTATTTTACCAACACTCTTCTAATTGCTGAATATAACATTACCGGGAATCCCCTCAGCTACAACTCTACCTGCACATACAACCTGACCAAACCGGGCAGCCTAAACTATTATCCTAATGGTGACATAAGGTAAGGTGATCCAGGTATTTCATGGGGTAATAATAGCTCCTAATACTGTACATCATGGGGTAATAGCTCCTAATACTGTATATCATAGGGTAATAGCTCCTAATACTGTATATCATGGGGTAATAGCTCCTTATACTGTATATCATGGGGTAATAGCTCCTAATTCTGTATATCATGGGGTAATAGCTCCTAATACTGTATATCATGGAGTAATAGCTATTAATACTGTATATCATGGGGTAATAGCTCCTAATACTGTATATCATGGGGTAATAGCTCCTAATACTGTACATCATGGGGTAATAGCTCCTAATACTGTACATCATGGGGTAATAGCTCCTAATACTGTATATCATGGGGTAATAGCTATTAATACTGTATATCATGGGGTAATAGCTCCTAATACTGTATATCATGGGGTAATAGCTCCTAATACTGTATATCATCGGGTAATAGCTCCTAATACTGTACATCATGGGGTAATAGCTCCTAATACTGTACAACATCATGGGGTAATAGCTCCTAGTACTGTACATCATGGGGTAATAGCTCCTAATACTGTACATCATGGGCTAATAGCTCCTAATACTGTACATCATGGGGTAATAGCTCCTAATACTGTACATCATGAGGTAATAGCTCCTAATACTGTATGTCATGGGGTAATAGCTCCTAATACTGTACATCATGGGGTAATAGCTCCTAATACTGTATATCATGGGGTAATAGCTCCTAATACTGTATATCATGGGGTAATAGCTCCTAATACTATATATCATGAAGCATCAGTGTAACACTGCAGACATGAGGTAAGTGTTTGATGGAATAGACCATGTGTAATCCCCAATGTCCTATAGTATGTATCCTTATCTTTGTTCCCTGTCACATCAGAAGCTAGCTGTACCACTGCATGTGACTGAGGGGCCTATTCATCATCGGGGGCCATATGATTGCTGCGGGGGTTACTCTACACCAGCGCAATTCATCATTGCAGCGGTGCGGAGATAGATGCTCTGTAAAGCAGGTGTCCTCGCGATTAGTAGCGCAGTTACAGAAGTAGCTGCGTTACTTACCTATCCCACATTGCAGCTTTTATGCATGCATTTACTGAGGTCACACATGTGCAGAACCGCCGAGGAGTCACTGAGGAGGCGGCGGAGGGATCCGCTCAGATCCCTCTCTGCATCCCTGTAATCCCTTCCCATAGGAAAGAGAGGAGCTATGAGAATAAGCACCGCCTGCAGATGATGTTTGTTCTCACAGGCAAACTCCGAAAACTGAAAGAGTTTGCAGTATATCACTTGGACCTATTTGGACTCCAGATGATGAATAGCCCAGTAACTTAAATATGCAGAAACTAGCATTCCCGCATGGTTAATGGCCCAATTAATGTATGATGAATAGACCCCTGAGCCTTTATAATGCAACTTAGGGTCAATCATATAACACCCAACATCTGTGTTATCCCTAAAAAGCCATGGGAGTGTTACCCTTTGTTAGCTTATGGTTGAAATATACTCATTGTCTATGGGGGGAATTTAATTAGCAGCAGTAATTTAGTGCATGCTAAGTGATCCCCCAGGGCTATTCACCTGGCCTCAGAGACATTCCGCAGGCTGCACTTAACCAGTTTACGTGGTAACATGGGTGCTTCAGCTGACAAGGTGCAACCGCGCCGCCCCGCTGTGTTTTTAAAGAGGAAATCATGTGCAGAACGGATCTCCTCCGACTCCCCGGACTCTCCTGCAGACCCGGCAATTACTGATAGAGATGGGCGGTTCGGATTCTGTGGAATCCGAACCGCTCCGAACATTGGGGATCCGAGTCCACCCGAACCCTGTTCGGGTGTTCACCGCCTGACTTGGATCCCCGTTCGGGGCCGAACGGCGGCCGCCTGATGTCGGATTCTCACTAGAGAATCCGACATCAGGTCTCCTCGCGTGTAGGGCAGAGCGCAGTGATAGCGCTCTGCCCTGCACAGACACAGACACACAGCCGCCAGCGGCAGCTGTGTGTTTGTTACAGCAGCCAATGAGAGTCACACAGACTCTCATTGGCTGCTGCACGGAGGGAGCCGGCTGGAGCTCACACATGAGCTCCGTCTTCCGGCTCCCTCCTCAGCGTGTGACAGGCTCAGCAGAGCGGACGGCGCGGGAGCGGGGATACAGGTAAGTTTTTATTTTTTAATTTGTGCAAGGGCCGGGGGCGCTACTGGGGGGGTCTGCACTACTGGGGGGGTCTGCTACTGGGGGGGGCTATACTACTGGGGGGGCCATACTACAGAGGGGCCTGCTACTGGGGGGGGCTATACTACTGGGGGGGGTCTGCACTACTGGGGGGGGTCTGCTACTGGGGGGGGCTAGACTACTGGGGGGGCCATACTACAGAGGGGCCTGCTACTGGGGGGGGCTATACTACTGGGGGGGTCTGCTACTGGGGGGGCCATACTACCAAGGGGCCTGCTACTGGGGGGGGGCCATACTACTGGGGGGGCTTACTACTACTGGGGGGGGGCTGCTACAGGGGCAGCCTACTACAGGGGGGGCCATACTACAGGGGGGGCCCATACTACAGGGGGGGCTACTACTGAGGCAGCCTACTACTGGGGGGGCCTGCTACTGGGGCAGCCTACTACTGGGGGGGCCATACTACTGGGGGGGCCATACTACTGGGGGGGCAAACTACTGGGTGGCATGCTAATGGGGGCCATACTACTGGGGGGGCCATACTACTGGGGGGGCAAACTACTGGGTGGCATGCTAATGGGGGGCATACTACTGGGGGGGCCTGCTAATGGGGGGCATACTACTGGGTGGCATGCTAATGGGGGGCATACTACTGGGGGGGCCTGCTAATGGGGGGCATACTACTGGGGGGCATTCTACTGGGGGCACTGCATAGTGGACCCTACTACTAAGGGGACTGCATAGGGGGCACCACTGCTGGGGGACATTGTGTAAGGGACACCGCTACTGTGGGCATTGTGTAAAAGGGTCACTACTGTGGGCATTGTGTAAAAGGGTCACTACTGTGGGCATTGAGTAAAAGGGGCACTACTGTGTGTCGTAACATAAATAAGAGACACTACTTTATGGTGTAATGTGAATCAGGCCCTATGTTTGGTGTAATGTGAATAAGATTGTGCACTGTGACTCCTAGGGCCGTAGCCCACTATGTAAACAAGTACTGTGACTCTGCTGGCCGTACCCCACTGGGTGGGTGCACTACTTTTCATTCCTGCCACTGCTGTGTGGCAATGTGTCATAGATGTGCTTTATACTGTGGTGTCTGTGTCGTTGTGCCGCTGCTTTGTCGCTTAGTAACCAGTCAGCTCACTGCAACCTTTGGCCAATAATGTTGAAAACAATATTATAAGCTGTGATATGGTCTAAATTGACTGGAAATTAATGTTATTGAGGTTAATAATACTCTAGGAAGAAAAAAAAGACCAATTTATGTGATTTTAGCTTTTTTTGTCAATTTTTGTAAAAAAATCCAAATCCAAATCCAAATCCAAAGCCAGTCACCGCAGTTTGGCAAATCCAAATCCAAATCCAAAGCCGGACGACGAATTAGAACCAAATCCAAATCCGGCAAAAATGGTCCGGCGCACATCCCTAATTACTGATCAGTTTTGCTGGAAAAATCATCAGCTAAACAACCCGATTTTGGATGCTGTGACCATGTTTACGAATAGGTTAGTGAGCTTATCACAGAGTCTATGTCTTACCTCCCATTAACATGTTAATAGGGGGATCGGGAGAGAAAGACTGGAATTAATTAACCCCAGGCATTAAAGCCCGAGGCTACCACCCTTTATCTCCCTTGTTAAATGACCGGGACTAATTGAATATGGTGCTAAATGTGTCTGGTGATTTTATGATGAGCTGATTTGTTGTACTGTATATTATAGAGAGCTCTGTGAAGTCTCTATATATATCTGCATGTTAAAAATAGGAAGGTATTAGTCGGAATGGCTTATAAAGCTTTGCAGTGATTCCGTCTGTTTGATATCACTGTATCCAGCACACGGCAAAGAGACTTTACAGGTTTCCATAAGATGTCGCTCAGGTTGTCTCCTGGCACAAATGCTGCCTGATCATTTAAGGGAAACAATTCTGCTTATCGGTGTGTGCAAGGAATCCGGCTTTGACTGTCACTGTGAGGTCATCAACGTAGTTTATTAGTTTTGTGCTTTGTAGTAAAGAGTTGCATCACTGATAATTTGTATAACTGTTAATATCTTCTTGTAAACCAGGGTTTCTAAAACTCGGTCCTCATAGAACCCTAACAGTGCGACCTTTCAAGTTATCCTAAGGAATAATTAATGCCAACTATAGATCAAGTCAATTAACAGACGTGTGTTCCAGTAGGGTGATCAGCAAAACAGGTACTGTTAAGCCAGGTACACACTCATACCCCTTTTACACCGGAGCTAAAACCCGGGTTTTTGAAGGATTAACCCGGGCAGCTCCCTGGTGTTAAAGGGGAGAGGGATGGATCTCCGGGTCGAGTGACCCCAGCAATCCAACCCAGGTAACTAGCAGGTATAAAACGGTCGTAGCCCATGAAACCCTGCTGTGAGAACAGCACACTCCGGGTCAGGATGCCCTGGAGTGCGCTGCTAGCCGGCCGATTGGTCCGGCTTCAGTGGTGCTTAGAGATTACGTCATCTCCAAGCGACTACTTACACGCCAGAAAAGCCGGGTCTATGCAGACACAACTCTGGTGTGAGCGGCGCCGACTCTGGAATATGCCGAGTCGGCGCCGGCAAAATTCTGGGTCTGATCCAGATAGGAACTTTGTTCCAACTCCGGGTCAGACCCGGAATTTGGGTGGAAAAGGGGTATTAGCGATTCGGCACAATCGAGCTACATATCGGGCAGATCGGCCAGTGTGTATTCGCTATGTCGCTGACTATGCACAAATGGTTTTTGCCGTTGCTTCATCACTGCCGGCATCAGCAAGTGTGTACACACTTATTGATGCCGGTGCGCTGCTGGGTCCTGTTGCTGATGATATTGGTACACACTAGACATCGTATAGTGTGTACCAGTCATTAGGGCTTAATGAGGACCGGGCTTGAGATACACTGGTGTAATCAATTATGTTTTGGAAGTGGGGGATTTTAGGATTAATTTGTTTATTCCTTCTACTCTTAAGATTCTCAGGTGCAGCAAATATAGGGTCTGATTCAGAGCTGGACGCTATTTGCGATCGCTCATTCAGAAAAAGAGGCTGGACATTTAAATTGAGCGCTCGCTCTTTGCGGTCTGTTGATGCCTCTATGTCTGAACGAGCGAACAAAACATGCGGTCGTTATTTTGTAAAAAACGCCCCCTGGCCGCTTGCATCATACGTCATCTGCGCTATTTATTAGATTAATCAAGTACATCAAACAGCGTATGAACGGCTCGCAGTGCTTGTGGTAGCATTTTCCTACCGCAATCATACGAGCAGTTCTGGCTAAAAGACAACCAAGTGACGTGGTCGATGACACTGCTTTGTTAATTATGCACACCCTTAAAACGCCCATTTTGACCTTTGGCATTTGGCGTATTACAACCCATACGCATGCGCAGATGTGCGAACATTGCTCGGAACGAACGAGCAGCCGCTTACGAGCGGCTCTGAATGAGGTCCATAGTTATAATTGCTGAGTGATCAGAAAATGTTTTCATACGCTTAAGTCTACCAAAAGTCGGGCAATATTACTTTAAATAAGTTCCTTAGATCAGGTGAGCTAGCGTGTGATCAGGGCCGGCCCTGCGTGTGATGTACCAGTATATTACGGTTACATTGATGGGATAAGAGGTCAGGAGGCCTGGGAAGAATCCTAACTTTATACTTAGTAGCAAAATGTATTAGTCTGGCCTAATAAAGAAAGGCATCCATTTTTGGAGCACACTTATGTATATACTTGTAATCAGTGGCGTAGCGAGTTGCCAGGTCACCTAGAGCACATGTATGCTATGGCACCCCCCTCACCTCCCCCAAGTGTTCCAGGGAGGTGGTGTGTCCAACATATGGGGTTAAATTAAAGAGATGTAAAAACAAACATTAGGAGAGATATTAAAATGACATATTCCAAACCACTAAAGTAACTCCATTAATAAAATAAAACTAATTGTGGTTTCTCTGAAAAGGGGTATCTCTAGTCTGTCTCCCCCCACAACTGATTGTAGCAGCCCCCATTGTCTATAATACTCATTATTACACCCTCACTGACTGCATCATATATCAGTGCTCCAGTCTCACTGATTGTAGCAGCCCCCATTGTCTATAATACTCATTATTACACCCTCACTGACTGCATCATATATCAGTGCTCTAGTCTCACTGATTGTAGCAGCCCTCATTGTCTATAATACACATTATTACACCTACCTTCCTCACTGACTGCATCATATATCAATGCTCCAGTCTCACTGATTGTAGAAGCCCCCATTGTCTATAATACTCATTATTACACCCTCACTGACTGCATCATATATCAGTGCTCCAGTCTCACTGATTGTAGTAGCCCCCATTGTCTATAATACTCATTACACCCTCACTGACTGCATCATATATCAGTGCTCAAGTCTCACTGATTGTAGCAGCCCCCATTATCTATAATACTCATTATTACACCCTCACTGACTGCAACATATATCAGTGCTCCAGTCTCACTGATTGTAGCAGCCCCCATTGTCTATAATACTCATTATTACACCCTCACTGACTGCATCATATATCAGTGCTCCAGTCTCACTGATTGTAGCAGCCCCCATTGTCTGTTAAACTCATTATTACACCCTCACTGACTGCATCATATATCACTACTCCAGTCTCACTGATTGTAGTAGCCCCCATTGTCTATAATACTCATTATTACACCCTCACTGACTGCATCATAAATCAGTGCTCCAGTCTCACTGATTGTAGCAGCCCCCATTGTCTATAAAACTCATTATTACACCCTCACTGACTGCAACATATAGCAGTGCTCCAGTCTCACTGATTGTAGTAGCCCCCATTGTCTATAAAACTCATTATTACACCCTTACTGACTGCATCATATAGCAGTGCTCCAGTCTCACTGATTGTAGAAGTCCCCATAGTCTATAATACTCATTATTATACCTACCTTACTCACTGACTGCATCATATATCAGTGCTCTAGTCTCACTGATTGTAGCAGCCCCCATTGTCAATAATACTCATTATCACACCCTCACTGATGGCATCATATATCAGTGCTCTAGTTTCACTGACTATAGTAGCCCCCATTGTCTATAAAACTCATTATTACACCCTCACTGACTGCATCATATATCAGTGCTCCAGTCTCACTGATTGTAGCACTCCCCATTGTCTATAATACACATTATTATACCTGCCTTACTCACTGACTGGATCATATATCAGTGCTCCAGTCTCACTGATTGTAGCAGCCCCCATTGTCTATAATACTCATTATTACACCCTCACTGACTGCATCATATATCAGTGCTCCAGTCTCACTGATTGTAGCAGCCCCCATTGTCTTTAATACTCATTACACCCTCACTGACTGCACCAAATATCACTGCTCCAGTCTCACTGATTGTAGCCGCCCCCATTGTCTATAAAACTCATTATTACACCCTCACTGACTGCAACATATATCACTGCTCCAGTCTCACTGATTCTAGCAGCCCCATTATCTATAATACTCATTATTATACCCTCACTTACTGCATCATATATTAGTGCTCCAGTCTCACTGATTGTAGCAGCCCCCATTGTCTATAATACTCATTATTATACCCTCACTGACTGCATCATATATCAGTGCTCCAGTCTCACTGATTGTAGCAGCCCCCATTGTCTATAATACACATTATTACACCTACCTTACTCACTGACTGCATCATATATCAGTGCTCCAGTCTCACTGATTGTAGCAGCCCCCATTGTCTATAATACTCAATATTATACCCTCACTGACTGCATCATATATCAGTGCTCCAGTCTCACTGATTGTAACAGCCCCCATTGTCTATAAAACTCATTATTACACCCTCACTGACTGCATCATATATTAGTGCTCTAGTCTCACTGGTTGTAGCAGCCCTCATTGTCTATAATACACATTATTACACCTACCTTACTCACTGACTGCATCATATTTCACTGCTCTAGGCTCACTGATTGTAGAAGCCCCCATTGTCTATAATACTCATTACACCCTCACTGACTGCATCATATATCAGTGCTCCAGTCTCACTGATTGTAGCAGCCCCCATTGTCTGTAATACTCATTATTACACCCTCACTGACTGCATCATATATCAGTGCTCCAGTCTCACTAATTGTAGCAGCCCCCATTGTCTATAATACTCATTATTACACCCTCTCTGACTGCATCATATATCAGTGCTCCAGTCTCACTGATTGTAGCAGCCCCCATTGTCTATAAAACTCATTATTACACCCTCACTGACTGCATCATATATCACTACTCCAGTCTCACTGATTGTAGTAGCCCCCATTGTCTATAAAACTCATTATTACACCCACACTGACTGCATCATATATCAGTGCTCCAGTCTCACTGATTGTAGCACCCCACATTGTCTATAATACACATTATTACACCTAC
Source organism: Taudactylus pleione (assembly GCA_031769625.1). Lineage (NCBI taxonomy): Eukaryota > Metazoa > Chordata > Amphibia > Anura > Myobatrachidae > Taudactylus > Taudactylus pleione. The sequence continues at coordinate 159,800 of JAUIMM010000133.1, read as the reverse complement.
CTTACTCACTGACTGCATCATATATCAGTGCTCCAGTCTCACTGATTGTAGCACCCCCCATTGTCTATAAAACTCATTATTACACCCTCACTGACTGCATCAAATATCAGTGCTCCAGTCTCACTGATTGTAGCAGCCCCCATTATCTATAATACTCATTATTACACCCACCTTACTCACTGACTGCATCATATATCAGTGATCCAGTCTCACTGATTGTAGCAGGCCCCCATTATCTACAATACTCATTATTACACCTTCACTGACTGCATCAAATATCAGTGCTCCTGTCTCACTGATTGTAGCAGCCCCCATTATCTATAATACTCATTATTACACCCACCTTACTCACTGACTGCATCATATATCAGTGCTACAGTCTCACTGATTGTAGCAGCCCCCATTATCTATAATACTCATTATTACACCCTCACTGACTGCATCATTTATCACTGCTCCAGTCTCACTGATTGTAGATGACCCCCACTATCTATAATACGCATTATTACACCCACCTTACTCACTGACTGCATAATATATCAGTGATCCAGTCTCTCTGATTGTAGCAGCCCTCATTGTCTATAAAACTCATTATTACACCCACCTTACTCACTGACTGCATCATATATCAGTGCTCCAGTCTCACTGATTGTAGCAGCCCCCATTGTCTATAATACTCATTATTACACCCTCACTGACTGCATCATTTATCACTGCTCCAGTCTCACTGATTGTAGCAGCCCCCATTATCTATAAAACTCATTATTACACCCTCACTGACTGCATCAAATTTCAGTGCTCCAGTCTCACTGATTGTAGCAGCCCCCATTATCTATAATACTCATTATTACACCCACCTTACTCATTGACTGCATCATATATCAGTGCTCCAGTCTCACTGATTGTAGCAGCCCCCATTATCTATAATACTCATTATTACACCCACCTTACTCATTGACAGCATCATATATCAGTGCTCCAGTCTCACTGATTGTAACAGCCCCCATTATCTATAATATTCATTATTACACACTCACTGACTGCATCAAATATCAGTGCTCCAGTCTCACTGATTGTAGCAGCCCCCATTATCTATAATACTCATTATTACACCCACCTTACTCATTGACTGCATCATATATCAGTGCTCCAGTCTCACTGATTGTAGCAGCCCCCATTATCTATAATACTCATTATTACACCCACCTTACTCACTGACTGCATCATAAATCAGTGCTCCAGTCTCACTGATTGTAGCAGCCCCCATTATCTATAATACTCATTATTACACCCTCACTGACTGCATAAAATATCAGTGCTCCAGTCTCACTGACTGTAGCAGCCCCATTATCTATAATATTCATTATTACACCCACCTTACTCATTGACTGCATCATATATCAGTGCTCCAGTCTCACTGATTGTAGCAGCCCCCATTATCTATAATACTCATTATTACACCCACCTTACTCACTGACTGCATCATATATCAGTGCTCCAGTCTCACTGATTGTAGCAGCCCCCATTATCTATAATACTCATTATTACACCCTCACTGACTGCATAAAATATCAGTGCTCCAGTCTCACTGATTGTAGCATCCCCCATTATCTATAATACTCATTATTACACCCACCTTACTCATTGACTGCATCATATATCTGTGCTCCAGTCTCACTGATTGTAGCAGCCCCCATTATCTATAATACTCATTATTACACCCACCCTACTCACTGACTGCATCATATATCAGTGCTCCAGTCTCACTGATTGTAGCAGCCCCCATTATCTATAATACTCATTATTACACCCTCACTGACTGCATCATTTATCACTGCTCCAGTCTCACTGATAGTAGCAGCCCCCATTATCTACAATACTCATTATTACACCCTCACTGACTGCATCAAATATCAGTAATCCAGTCTCACTGATTGTAGCAGCCCTCATTGACTATAAAACTCATTATTACAACCTCACTGACTGCATCATATATCAGTGCTCCTGTTTTACTGATTGTAGCAGCCCCCATTATCTATAATACTCATTATTACACCCACCTTACTCACTGACTGCATCAAATATCACTGCTCGTGTTTTACTGATTGTAGCAAGCCCCCATTGTCTATAATACTGTCAGGATCTGTGGTTAAGATCTTAAGGTGCATACACACATAACAGTTTTTTAAACGATTTAACTATAATGACGTCGTTATCATTCAAGCATTGAAAAAAATCTTTCAGTTTCAGAGTTGTAACGATGAACGATTATCGTTCATGTTTGTAGTTCTTTCTGACTGACCAACTGAGCGATTTTCATTAACGGAAGCAACATTTGTTGTTCATTGTTGAAAAAATCATTTAAAAAAATCGTTCATTACACTTCTAAAAATCGTTCACTTTGCAAGGGAAAATCTGACAGATAATCGTTGGTTACAAAATCGTTGCGTATGTATGCATCTTCAGTGTTTGCAGCTCCTGCCTAAGGCATGGCATTAATTACTGCCTGTCTGTGTGCAATGTCAGGTGCAGGCTGATTGATTCTCCTGTTTGTGCACAGCACAGCAGCATCATTAAGGGAGGGTTGCTGCTTTTGGCCTGTTCCTGTTAAAACACAGCCAGCCCTGCACTCCTTGCCGGTGATAGAGTTAATCGTGCTTCCAGTTTCCAGTCTCCTGCTTGTCAGTCGAGTTCCAGAATCCAGTCTGTTGAGAGTCTCCCTGTCATTTGTTCCATCTAGGCGGCATGGTTTGTATATCATCTGTAGTGTGCTGCTTTTGTCATCAAGGCAGCACAGAGTGCTTCACTGCCATTACAGTGTGTGATATCCTGGAGGTATGGAGTGCGCTTCACCCAGGGCGCAGGTCAGCGTCAGGCCGCTTGTGTCAACCAGGCGACATGGGCCGCAAGCCTGCATTCCAAGTGTGCAATGCAGTGCACCATTGCTAGTGTCATCCCAGCGAAACTGGTAGCATCTCAGCGTCCTTGGTGCACATATCTGCGCACCATCGCCAGTATCATGCCGATGACACTGGTAGCATCTCAGCGTCCTGAGTGCGCAATCCAACGCACCGTCACCAGTGTCATCCTGGAGACACTGGTCGCAACTCAGCCAAGCTACTAGATATCAAAGACTTTCAGCCCAAAGGCTGCACCTTATCCTCGGCCTCCAGGCCATTACCGGCCAAGACTGACCAGCCCTCAATGTTGCTTTGATAGCCCAAAGGCTGCAACTCATCCTTGGCCCTCAGGCCACAACTTGCCAAGACTGACCAGCCCTCAAGGCTACTTCAGCAGCCCAAAGGCGGCACCACATCCTTGGCCCTCAGGCTGCAACTTGCCAAGTCCGACCAGCCCTCAAGGCTGCCTCCACAGCCCAAAGGCTGCATCAACCCTTGGCCACAGGCAGTACTTGCAAGGATTAATCAGCCATCCAGGCTGCATCACATCCTAAATCCCTGGTCACAACTAGTATCTGCATTCCAGCCCTCAAGGCTGGCACCAGACTGCAACCTTCAACCATAAAACACTACAGCAATGAGAGCCCACTCAAAGGGGTACCCCCACCAACTTCCAATTCAACCTCTGCTCTAGATTCCACTCTGGAATCACAACATTATCACTGGCCCAAATAAATTAGTAGAGCCACAGGATTGAAATCATGGATCCCGGTCAAGATCCTACTCAAATTCTTGCTACACAGATCCCGGTCCTCTTACAAAAAGTTCAGGAGCTGTCTCTTCGAGTAAATGAGACACGAGTAGTCTCAGGTCAAGTCCCCTCTCCTGAGCCAAAACTTAATTTGCCGGATCATTTTTCCGGCAATCAGAATGACTTTCTTAACTTCTGAGAAAGTTGTAGATTATACTTCAGGCTCCGGCCAGGGTTATCAGGATCAAAGACTCAACGAGTTGGTATTCTTATCTCCCTGCTTCAGGGTGATCCTCAGACCTGGGCCTTTGGTCTACCTCCTACGCACAGTGCTCTTCAAACTGTGGATGTTTTTTCGCTGCCCTAGGCCTTCTCTATGATGATCCAGACAAGGCAGCATTAGCAGAGTCCAAACTTCGGTCCTTATTCCAGGGTCAAGAAATTGTAGAAGACTACTGCACTAAGTTTCGCAGGTGGGCAATAGACTCCGGATGGAATGACCCTGCACTAATCAGTCAGTTCCGGCTGGGGCTCTCAGACCAGATCAAAGATGTTCTGGTTCAGTAAGCTGTTCAGGAGACATTGGATGATCAGATGCTTCTTGCAGTTCGCATTGATCACCGCCTCCGAGAACATAGACTGGAGTAGGGAGGTCCTTTTTCAGCTCTCCGGTCTTTCATTCGGGAATATTTCCTGGAACTTGAGGTACCGATGGAGGCAGGGGTCTATTGACTCTCAACCGAGGAGAAAAAGAGAAGGCACTCCTTAGGTCTTTGCTTATACTGTGACTGCATTATATATCAGTACTCCAGTCTCACTGATTGTAGCAGGCCCTCATTGTCTAGAATACTCATTATTACACCGACTTTACTCACTGACTGCATCATATATCAGTGCTCCAGTCTCACTGATTGTAGCAGCCCCCATTGTCTATAAAACTCATTATTACACCCTCACTGACTGCATCATATATCACTGCTCCAGTCTCACTGATTGTAGCAGCCCTCATTGTCTATAATACACATTATTACACTTACCTTACTCACTGAGTGCATCATATATCACTGCTCCAGTCTCACTGATTGTAGCAGCCCCCATTGTCTATAATACTCATTACACTCTCACTGACTGCATCATATATCAGTGCTCCAGTCTCACTGATTGTAGCAGCCCCCATTGTCTATAATACTCATTATTACACCCTCACTGACTGCAACATATATCAGTGCTCCAGTCTCACTGATTGTAGCAGCCCCCATTGTCTATAATACTCATTATCACACCCTCACTGACTGCATCATATATCAGTGCTCCAGTCTCACTAATTGTAGCAGCCCCCATTGTCTATAATACTCATTATTACACCCTCACTGACTGCATCATATATCAGTGCTCCAGTCTCACTGATTGTAGTAGCCCCCATTGTCTATAAAACTCATTATTACACCCTCACTGACTGCATCATATATCAGTGCTCTAGTCTCACTGATTGTAGCAGCCCCCATTGTCTATAATACACATTATCACACCCTCACTAACGGCATCATATATCAGTGCTCTAGTTTCACTGATCATAGCAGCTGTCATTGTCTATAAAACTCATTATTACACCCTCACTGACTGCATCATATATCAGTGCTCCAGTCTCACTGATTGTAGCACTCTCCATTGTCTAAAATACACATTATTACACCTGATTTACTCACTGACTGTTTCATATATCAGTGCTCCAGTCTCACTGATTGTAGCAGCGCCCATTGTCTATAATACTCATTATTACACCCTCTCTGACTGCATCATATATCAGTGCTCCAGTCTCACTGATTGTAGCAGCCCCCATTGTCTATAAAACTCATTATTACACCCTCACTGACTGCATCATATATCAGTGCTCCTGTCTCACTGATTGTAGCAGCCCCCATTGTCTATAAAACACATTATTACACCCTCCTTGACTGCATCATATATCAGTGCTCCAGTCTCACTGATTGTAGCAGCCCCTATTGTCTTTAATACTCATTACACCCTCACTGACTGCATCATATATCACTGCTCCAGTCTCACTGATTGTAGCAGCCCCATTGTCTATAAAACTCATTATTACACCCTCACTGACTGCATCATATATCAGTGCTCCAGTCTCACTGATTGTAGCAGCCCCCATTGTCTATAAAACTCATTATTACACCCTCACTGACTGCATCATATATCACTGCTCCAGTCTCACTGATTGTAGCAGCCCTCATTGTCTATAATACACATTATTACACTTACCTTACTCACTGAGTGCATCATATATCACTGCTCCAGTCTCACTGATTGTAGCAGCCCCCATTGTCTATAATACTCATTACACTCTCACTGACTGCATCATATATCAGTGCTCCAGTCTCACTGATTGTAGCAGCCCCCATTGTCTATAATACTCATTATTACACCCTCACTGACTGCAACATATATCAGTGCTCCAGTCTCACTGATTGTAGCAGCCCCCATTGTCTATAATACTCATTATCACACCCTCACTGACTGCATCATATATCAGTGCTCCAGTCTCACTAATTGTAGCAGCCCCCATTGTCTATAATACTCATTATTACACCCTCACTGACTGCATCATATATCAGTGCTCCAGTCTCACTGATTGTAGTAGCCCCCATTGTCTATAAAACTCATTATTACACCCTCACTGACTGCATCATATATCAGTGCTCTAGTCTCACTGATTGTAGCAGCCCCCATTGTCTATAATACACATTATCACACCCTCACTAACGGCATCATATATCAGTGCTCTAGTTTCACTGATCATAGCAGCTGTCATTGTCTATAAAACTCATTATTACACCCTCACTGACTGCATCATATATCAGTGCTCCAGTCTCACTGATTGTAGCACTCTCCATTGTCTAAAATACACATTATTACACCTGATTTACTCACTGACTGCATCATATATCAGTGCTCCAGTCTCACTGATTGTAGCAGCGCCCATTGTCTATAATACTCATTATTACACCCTCTCTGACTGCATCATATATCAGTGCTCCAGTCTCACTGATTGTAGCAGCCCCCATTGTCTATAAAACTCATTATTACACCCTCACTGACTGCATCATATATCAGTGCTCCTGTCTCACTGATTGTAGCAGCCCCCATTGTCTATAAAACACATTATTACACCCTCCTTGACTGCATCATATATCAGTGCTCCAGTCTCACTGATTGTAGCAGCCCCTATTGTCTTTAATACTCATTACACCCTCACTGACTGCATCATATATCACTGCTCCAGTCTCACTGATTGTAGCAGCCCCATTGTCTATAAAACTCATTATTACACCCTCACTGACTGCATCATATATCACTGATCCAGTCTTACTGATTGTAGTAGCCCCCATTGTCTATAAAACTCATTATTACACCCTCACTGACTGCATCATATATCAGTGCTCCAGTCTCACTGATTCTAGCAGTCCCCATTGTCTATAATACACATTATTACACGTACCTTACTCACTGAATGCATCATATATCAGTGCTCCAGTCTCACTGATTGTAGCAGCCCCCATTGTCTAAAATACTCGTTATTACACCCTCACTGACTGCATCATATATCAGTGCTCCAATCTCACTGATTGTAGCAGCCCCCATTGTCTACAAAACTCATTATTACACCCTCACTGACTGCATCATATATCACTGCTCCAGTCTCACTGATTGTTGCAGCCCCCATTGTCTATAAAACTCATTATTACACCCTCACTGACTGCATCATATATCAGTGCTCCAGTCTCACTGATTGTAGCTGCCCCCATTGTCTATAATACTCATTATCACACCCTCACTGACTGCATCATATATCAGTGCTCCAGTCTCACTGGTTGTAGTAGCCCCCATTGTCTATTAAACTCATTATTACACCCTCACTGACTGCATCATATATCAGTGCTCCAGTCTCACTGATTGTAGCAGCCCCCATTGTCTATAATACTCATTATCACACCCTCACTAATGGCATCATATATCAGTGCTCTAGTTTCACTGATCATAGCAGCTGTCATTGTCTATAAAACTCATTATTACACCCTCACTGACTGTATCATATATCAGTGCTCCAGTCTCACTGATTGTAGCACTCTCCATTGTCTAAAATACACATTATTACACCTGATTTACTCACTGACTGCATCATATATCAGTGCTCCAGTCTCACTGATTGTAGCAGCCCCCATTGTCTATAATACTCATTATTACACCCTCACTGACTGCATCATATATCAGTGCTCCAGTCTCACTGATTGTAGCAGCCCCCATTGTCTATAAAACTCATTATTACACCCTCACTGACTGCATCATATATCAGTGCTCCTGTCTCACTGATTGTAGCAGCCCCCATTGTCTATAAAACACATTATTACACCCTCCTTGACTGCATCATATATCAGTGCTCCAGTCTCACTGATTGTAGCAGCCCCCATTGTCTTTAATACTCATTACACCCTCACTGACTGCATCATATATCACTGCTCCAGTCTCACTGATTGTAGCAGCCCCATTGTCTATAAAACTCATTATTACACCCTCATTGACTGCATCATATATCACTGATCCAGTCTTACTGATTGTAGTAGCCCCCATTGTCTATAAAACTCATTATTACACCCTCACTGACTGCATCATATATCAGTGCTCCAGTCTCACTGATTCTAGCAGTCCCCATTGTCTATAATACACATTATTACACCTACCTTACTCACTGACTGCATCATATATCAGTGCTCCAGTCTCACTGATTGTAGCAGCCCCCATTGTCTATAATACTCATTATTATATCCACACTGACTGCATCATATATCAGGGCTCCAGTCTCACTGATTGTAGCAGCCCCATTGTCTATAATACTCATTATTACACCCTCACTGACTGCATCATATATCAGTGCTCTAGTCTCCCTGATTGTAGCAGCCCTCATTGTCTATAATACACATTATTACACCTACCTTACTCACTGACTGCATCATATATCACTGCTCCAGTCTCACTGATTGTAGAAGCCCCCATTGTCTATAATACTCAATACACCCTCACTGACTGCATCATATATCAGTGCTCCAGTCTCACTAATTGTAGCTGCCCCCATTGTCTATAATACTCATTATCACACCCTCACGGACTGCATCATATATCAGTGCTCCAGTCTCACTGATTGTAGCACCCCACATTGTCTATAATACACATTATTACACCTACCTTACTCACTGACTGAATCATATATCAGTGATCCAGTCTCACTGATTGTAGCAGGCCCCCATTATCTACAATACTCATTATTACACCTTCACTGACTGCATCATTTATCACTGCTCCAGTCTCACTGATTGTAGATGCCCCCCACTATCTATAATACGCATTATTACACCCACCTTACTCACTGACTGCATAATATATCAGTGATCCAGTCTCACTGATTGTAGCAGCCCTCATTGTCTATAAAACTCATTATTACACCCACCTTACTCACTGACTGCATCATATATCAGTGCTCCAGTCTCACTGATTGTAGCAGCCCCCATTGTCTATAATACTCATTATTACACCCTCACTGACTGCATCATTTATCACTGCTCCAGTCTCACTGATTGTAGCAGCCCCCATTATCTATAAAACTCATTATTACACCCTCACTGACTGCATCAAATTTCAGTGCTCCAGTCTCACTGATTGTGGCAGCCCCCATTATCTATAATACTCATTATTACACCCACCTTACTCATTGACTGCATCATATATCAGTGCTCCAGTCTCACTGATTGTAACAGCCCCCATTATCTATAATATTCATTATTACACACTCACTGACTGCATCAAATATCAGTGCTCCAGTCTCACTGATTGTAGCAGCCCCCATTATCTATAATACTCATTATTACACCCACCTTACTCATTGACTGCATCATATATCAGTGCTCCAGTCTCACTGATTGTAGCAGCCCCCATTATCTATAATACTCATTATTACACCCACCTTACTCACTGACTGCATCATAAATCAGTGCTCCAGTCTCACTGATTGTAGCAGCCCTCATTATCTATAATACTCATTATTACACCCTCACTGACTGCATAAAATATCAGTGCTCCAGTCTCACTGACTGTAGCAGCCCCCATTATCTATAATACTCATTATTACACCCACCTTACTCATTGACTGCATCATATATCAGTGCTCCAGTCTCACTGATTGTAGCAGCCCCCATTATCTATAATACTCATTATTACACCCACCTTACTCACTGACTGCATCATATATCAGTGCTCCAGTCTCACTGATTGTAGCAGCCCCCATTATCTATAATACTCATTATTACACCCTCACTGACTGCATAAAATATCAGTGCTCCAGTCTCACTGATTGTAGCAGCCCCCATTATCTATAATACTCATTATTACACCCACCTTACTCATTGACTGCATCATATATCAGTGCTCCAGTCTCACTGATTGTAGCAGCCCCCATTATCTATAATACTCATTATTACACCCACCTTACTCACTGACTGCATCATATATCAGTGCTCCAGTCTCACTGATTGTAGCAGCCCCCATTATCTATAATACTCATTATTACACCCTCACTGACTGCATCATTTATCACTGCTCCAGTCTCACTGATTGTAGCAGCCCCCATTATCTACAATACTCATTATTACACCCTCACTGACTGCATCAAATATCAGTAATCCAGTCTCACTGATTGTAGCAGCCCTCATTGACTATAAAACTCATTATTACAACCTCACTGACTGCATCATATATCAGTGCTCCTGTTTTACTGATTGTAGCAGCCCCCATTATCTATAATACTCATTATTACACCCACCTTACTCACTGACTGCATCAAATATCACTGCTCGTGTTTTACTGATTGTAGCAAGCCCCCATTGTCTATAATACTGTCAGGATCTGTGGTTAAGATCTTAAGGTGCATACACACATAACAGTTTTTTAAACGATTTAACTATAATGACGTCATTATCATTCAAGCATTGAAAAAAATCTTTCAGTTTCAGAGTTGTAACGATGAACAATTATCGTTCATGTTTGTAGTTCATTCTGACTGACCAACTGAGCGATTTTCATTAACGGAAGCAACATTTGTTGTTCATTGTTGAAAAAATCATTTAAAAAAATCGTTCATTACACTTCAAAAAATCGTTCACTTTGCAAGGGAAAATCTGACAGATAATCGTTGGTTACAAAATCGTTGCGTATGTATGCATCTTCAGTGTTTGCAGCTCCTGCCTAAGGCATGGCATTAATTACTGCCTGTCTGTGTGCAATGTCAGGTGCAGGCTGATTGATTCTCCTGTTTGTGCACAGCACAGCAGCATCATTAAGGGAGGGTTGCTGCTTTTGGCCTGTTCCTGTTAAAACACAGCCAGCCCTGCACTCCTTGCCGGTGATAGAGTTAATCATGCTTCCAGTTTCCAGTCTCCTGCTTGTCAGTCGAGTTCCAGAATCCAGTCTGTTGAGAGTCTCCCTGTCGTTTGTTCCATCTAGGCGGCATGGTTTGTATATCATCTGTAGTGTGCTGCTTTTGTCATCAAGGCAGCACAGAGTGCTTCACTGCCATTACAGTGTGTGATATCCTGGAGGTATGGAGTGCGCTTCACCCAGGGCGCAGGTCAGCGTCAGGCCGCTTGTGTCAACCAGGCGACATGGGCCGCAAGCCTGCATTCCAAGTGTGCAATCCAGTGCACCATTGCTAGTGTCATCCCAGCAAAACTGGTAGCATCTCAGCGTCCTTGGTGCACATATCTGCGCACCATCACCAGTATCATGCCGATGACACTGGTAGCATCTCAGCGTCCTGAGTGCGCAATCCAACGCACCGTCACCAGTGTCATCCTGGAGACACTGGTCGCAACTCAGCCAAGCTACTAGATATCAAAGACTTTCAGCCCAAAGGCTGCACCTTATCCTCGGCCTCCAGGCCATTACCGGCCAAGACTGACCAGCCCTCAATGTTGCTTTGATAGCCCAAAGGCTGCAACTCATCCTTGGCCCTCAGGCCACAACTTGCCAAGACTGACCAGCCCTCAAGGCTACTTCAGCAGCCCAAAGGCTGCACCACATCCTTGGCCCTCAGGCTGCAACTTGCCAAGTCCGACCAGCCCTCAAGGCTGCCTCCACAGCCCAAAGGCTGCATCAACCCTTGGCCACAGGCAGTACTTGCAAGGATTAATCAGCCATCCAGGCTGCATCACATCCTAAATCCCTGGTCACAACTAGTATCTGCATTCCAGCCCTCAAGGCTGGCACCAGACTGCAACCTTCAACCATAAAACACTGCAGCAATGAGAGCCCACTCAAAGGGGTACCCCCACCAACTTCCAATTCAACCTCTGCTCTAGATTCCACTCTGGAATCGCAACATTATCACTGGCCCAAATAAATTAGTAGAGCCACAGGATTGAAATCATGGATCCCGGTCAAGATCCTACTCAAATTCTTGCTACACAGATCCCGGTCCTCTTACAAAAAGTTCAGGAGCTGTCTCTTCGAGTAAATGAGACACGAGTAGTCTCAGGTCAAGTCCCCTCTCCTGAGCCAAAACTTAATTTGCCGGATCATTTTTCCGGCAATCAGAAGGACTTTCTTAACTTCTGAGAAAGTTGTAGATTATACTTCAGGCTCCGGCCAGGGTTATCAGGATCAAAGACTCAACGAGTTGGTATTCTTATCTCCCTGCTTCAGGGTGATCCTCAGACCTGGGCCTTTGGTCTACCTCCTACGCACAGTGCTCTTCAAACTGTGGATGTTTTTTCGCTGCCCTAGGCCTTCTCTATGATGATCCAGACAAGGCAGCATTAGCAGAGTCCAAACTTCGGTCCTTATTCCAGGGTCAAGAAATTGTAGAAGACTACTGCACTAAGTTTCGCAGGTGGGCAATAGACTCCGGATGGAATGACCCTGCACTAAGCAGTCAGTTCCGGCTGGGGCTCTCAGACCAGATCAAAGATGTTCTGGTTCAGTAAGCTGTTCAGGAGACATTGGATGATCAGATGCTTCTTGCAGTTCGCATTGATCACCGCCTCCGAGAACATAGACTGGAGTAGGGAGGTCCTTTTTCAGCTCTCCGGTCTTTCATTCGGGAATATTTCCTGGAACTTGAGGTACCGATGCAGGCAGGGGTCTATTGACTCTCAACCGAGGAGAAAAAGAGAAGGCACTCCTTAGTTCTTTGCTTATACTGTGACTGCATTATATATCAGTACTCCAGTCTCACTGATTGTAGCAGGCCCTCATTGTCTAGAATACTCATTATTACACCGACTTTACTCACTGACTGCATCATATATCAGTGCTCCAGTCTCACTGATTGTAGCAGCCCCCATTGTCTATAAAACTCATTATTACACCCTCACTGACTGCATCATATATCACTGCTCCAGTCTCACTGATTGTAGCAGCCCTCATTGTCTATAATACACATTATTACACTTACCTTACTCACTGAGTGCATCATATATCACTGCTCCAGTCTCACTGATTGTAGAAGCCCCCATTGTCTATAATACTCATTACACCCTCACTGACTGCATCATATATCAGTGCTCCAGTCTCACTGATTGTAGCAGCCCCCATTGTCTATAATACTCATTATTACACCCTCACTGACTGCAACATATATCAGTGCTCCAGTCTCACTGATTGTAGCAGCCCCCATTGTCTATAATACTCATTATCACACCCTCACTGACTGCATCATATATCAGTGCTCCAGTCTCACTAATTGTAGCAGCCCCCATTGTCTATAATACTCATTATTACACCCTCACTGACTGCATCATATATCAGTGCTCCAGTCTCACTGATTGTAGTAGCCCCCATTGTCTATAAAACTCATTATTACACCCTCACTGACTGCATCATATATCAGTGCTCCAGTCTCACTGATTGTAGCAGCCCCCATTGTCTATAATACTCATTATCACACCCTCACTAACGGCATCATATATCAGTGCTCTAGTTTCACTGATCATAGCAGCTGTCATTGTCTATAAAACTCATTATTACACCCTCACTGACTGCATCATATATCAGTGCTCCAGTCTCACTGATTGTAGCACTCTCCATTGTCTAAAATACACATTATTACACCTGATTTACTGCTGACTGCATCATATATCAGTGCTCCAGTCTCACTGATTGTAGCAGCCCCCATTGTCTATAATACTCATTATTACACCCTCTCTGACTGCATCTTATATCAGTGCTCCAGTCTCTCTGATTGTAGCAGCCCCCATTGTCTATAAAACTCATTATTACACCCTCACTGACTGCATCATATATCAGTGCTCCTGTCTCACTGATTGTAGCAGCCCCCATTGTCTATAAAACACATTATTACACCCTCCTTGACTGCATCATATATCAGTGCTCCAGTCTCACTGATTGTAGCAGCCCCCATTGTCTTTAAAACTCATTATTACACCCTCACTGACTGCATCATATATCAGTGCTCCAGTCTCACTGATTGTAGCTGCTCCCATTGTCTATAATACTCATTATCACACCCTCACTAACGGCATCATATATCAGTGCTCTAGTTTCACTGATCATAGCAGCTGTCATTGTCTATAAAACTCATTATTACACCCTCACTGACTGTATCATATATCAGTGCTCCAGTCTCACTGATTGTAGCACTCTCCATTGTCTAAAATACACATTATTACACCTGATTTACTCACTGACTGCATCATATATCAGTGCTCCAGTCTCACTGATTGTAGCAGCCCCCATTGTCTATAATACTCATTATTACACCCTCACTGACTGCATCATATATCAGTGCTCCAGTCTCACTGATTGTAGCAGCCCCCATTGTCTATAAAACTCATTATTACACCCTCACTGACTGCATCATATATCAGTGCTCCTGTCTCACTGATTGTAGCAGCCCCCATTGTCTATAAAACACATTATTACACCCTCCTTGACTGCATCATATATCAGTGCTCCAGTCTCACTGATTGTAGCAGCCCCCATTGTCTTTAATACTCATTACACCCTCACTGACTGCATCATATATCACTGCTCCTGTCTCACTGATTGTAGCAGCCCCATTGTCTATAAAACTCATTATTACACCCTCACTGACTGCATCATATATCACTGATCCAGTCTTACTGATTGTAGTAGCCCCCATTGTCTATAAAACTCATTATTACACCCTCACTGACTGCATCATATATCAGTGCTCCAGTCTCACTGATTCTAGCAGTCCCCATTGTCTATAATACACATTATTACACCTACCTTACTCACTGACTGCATCATATATCAGTGCTCCAGTCTCACTGATTGTAGCAGCCCCCATTGTCTATAATACTCATTATTATATCCTCACTGACTGCATCATATATCAGGGCTCCAGTCTAACTGATTGTAGCAGCCCCATTGTCTATAATACTCATTATTACACCCTCACTGACTGCATCATATATCAGTGATCTAGTCTCCCTGATTGTAGCAGCCCTCATTGTCTATAATACACATTATTACACCTACCTTACTCACTGACTGCATCATATATCACTGCTCCAGTCTCACTGATTGTAGAAGCCCCCATTGTCTATAATACTCATTACACCCTCACTGACTGCATCATATATCAGTGCTCCAGTCTCACTGATTGTAGCAGCCCCCATTGTCTATAATACTCATTATTACACCCTCACTGACTGCATCATATATCAGTGCTCCAGTCTCACTAATTGTAGCAGCCCCCATTGTCTATAATACTCATTATTACACCCTCTCTGACTGCATCATATATCAGTGCTCCAGTCTCACTGATTGTAGCAGCCCCCATTGTCTATAAAACTCATTATTACACCCTCACTGACTGCATCATATATCACTACTCCAGTCTCACTGATTGTAGTAGCCCCCATTGTCTATAAAACTCATTATTACACCCACACTGACTGCATCATATATCAGTGCTCCAGTCTCACTGATTGTAGCACCCCACATTGTCTATAATACACATTATTACACCTACCTTACTCACTGACTGCATCATATATCAGTGATCCAGTCTCACTGATTGTAGCAGGCCCCCATTATCTACAATACTCATTATTACACCTTCACTGACTACATAATTTATCACTGCTCCAGTCTCACTGATTGTAGCAGCCCCCATTATCTATAATACTCATTATTACTCCCACCTTACTCACTGACTGCATCATATATCAGTGCTACAGTCTCACTGATTGTAGCAGCCCCCATTATCTATAATACTCATTATTACACCCTCACTGACTGCATCATTTATCACTGCTCCAGTCTCACTGATTGTAGCAGCCCCCCACTATCTATAATACGCTTTATTACACCCACCTTACTCACTGACTGCATAATATATCAGTGATCCAGTCTCACTGATTGTAGCAGCCCTCATTGTCTATAAAACTCATTATTACACCCACCTTACTCACTGACTGCATCATATATCAGTGCTCCAGTCTCACTGATTGTAGCAGCCCCCATTGTCTATAATACTCATTATTACACCCTCACTGACTGCATCATTTATCACTGCTCCAGTCTCACTGATTGTAGCAGCCCCCATTATCTATAAAACTCATTATTACACCCTCACTGACTGCATCAAATTTTAGTGCTCCAGTCTCACTGATTGTGGCAGCCCCCATTATCTATAATACTCATTATTACACCCACCTTACTCATTGACTGCATCATATATCAGTGCTCCAGTCTCACTGATTGTAACAGCCCCCATTATCTATAATATTCATTATTACACACTCACTGACTGCATCAAATATCAGTGCTCCAGTCTCACTGATTGTAGCAGCCCCCATTATCTATAATACTCATTATTACACCCACCTTACTCATTGACTGCATCATATATCAGTGCTCCAGTCTCACTGATTGTAGCAGCCCCCATTATCTATAATACTCATTATTACACCCACCTTACTCACTGACTGCCTCATAAATCAGTGCTCCAGTCTCACTGATTGTAGCAGCCCCCATTATCTATAATACTCATTATTACACCCTCACTGACTGCATAAAATATCAGTGCTCCAGTCTCACTGATTGTAGCAGCCAGCATTATCTATAATACTCATTATTACACCCACCTTACTCATTGACTGCATCATATATCAGTGCTCCAGTCTCACTGATTGTAGAAGCCCCCATTATCTATAATACTCATTATTACACCCACCTTACTCACTGACTGCATCATATATCAGTGCTCCAGTCTGACTGATTGTAGCAGCCCCCATTATCTATAATACTCATTACTACACCCTCACTGACTGCATAAAATATCAGTGCTCCAGTCTCACTGATTGTAGCAGACCCCATTATCTATAATACTCATTATTACACCCACCTTACCCATTGACTGCATCATATATCATTGCTCCAGTCTCAGTGATTGTAGTAGCCCCCATTGTCTATAAAACTCATTATTACACCCTCACTGACTGCATCCTATATCAGTGTTCCAGTCTCACTGATTGTTTCAGTCCCCATTGTCTATAATACACATTGTTACACCTACCTTACTCACTGACTACATTGTATATCAGTGCTCCAATCTCACTGATTGTAGCACTCCCCATTGTCTATAATACCCATTACACCCTCACTGACTGCATCATATATCAGTGCTCCAGTCTCACTGATTGTAGCAGCCCCCATTGTCTATAAAACTCATTAATACACCCTCACTGACTGCATCATATATCAGTGCTCCAGTCTCACTGATTGTAGCACTCACCATTGTCTATAATACACATTATTACACCTACCTTACTCACTGACTGCATCATATATCAGTGCTCCAGTCTCACTGATTGTAGCAGCCCCCATTGTCTAAAATACTCGTTATTAAAGCCTCAATCACTGCATCATATATCAGTGCTCCAGTCTCACTGATTGTAGCAGCCCCCATTGTCTATAAAACTCATTATTACACCCTCACTGACTGCATCATATATCAGTGCTCCAGTATCACAGATTGTAGCAGCCCCCATTGTCTATAAAACTCATTATTACACCCTCACTGACTGCATCATATGTCACTGCTCCAGTCTCACTGATTGTAGTCGCCCCCATTGTCTATAAAACTCATTATTACACCCTCACTGACTGCATCATATATTATTGCTCCTGTCTCACTGATTGTAGCAGTCCCCATTGTCTATAATACACATTATTACACCTACCTTACTCACTGACTGCATCATATATCAGTGCTCCAGTCTCACTGATTGTAGCAGCCCCCTTTGTCTATAATACTCATTATTACACCCTCACTGACTGCATCATATTTCAGTGCTCCAGTCTCACTGATTGTAGCAGCCTACAGTGTCTATAATACTCATTATTACACCCACCTTACTCATTGACTGCATCATATATCAGTGCTCCAGTCTCACTGATTGTAGCAGCCCCCATTGTCTATAAAACTCATTATTACACCCTCACTGACTGCATCATATATCAGTGCTCCAGTCCCACTGATTGTAGCAGGCACCCAGTGTCTATATTACTCATTATTATGCCCACCTTACTCACTGACAGCATCATATATCAGTGCTCCAGTCTCACTGATTGTAGCAGCCCCCATTATCTATAAAAATCATTATTACACCCTCACTGACTGCATCATATATCAGTGCTCCAGTCTCACTGATTGTAGCAGTCCCCATTGTCTATAATACACATTATTACACCTACCTTACTCACTGACTGCATCATATATCAGTGCTCCAGTGTCACTGATTGTAGCAGCCCCCATTGTCTCTAATACTCATTGTCACACACTCACTGACTGCATCATATATCAGTGCTCCAGTCTCATTGATTGTAGCAGCCCCCATTGTCTATAAAACTCATTATTGCACCCACACTGTCTGCAACATATATCACTGATCCAGTCTCACTGATTGTAGCAGCCCCCATTGTCTATAAAACTCATTATTGCACCCTTACTGACTGCATCATATATCATTGCTCCAGTCTCACTGATTGTAGTAGCCCCCATTGTCTATAAAACTCATTATTACACCCTCACTGACTGCATCATATATCAATGCTCCAGTCTCACTGATTGTAGTAGCCCCCATTGTCTATAAAACTCATTATTACACCCTCACTGACTGCATCATATATTAATGCTCCTGTCTCACTGATTGTAGCAGTCCCCATTGTCTATAATACACATTATTACACCTACCTTACTCACAGACTGCATCATATATCAGTGCTCCAGTCTCACTGATTGTAGCAGCCCCCTTTGTCTATAATACTCATTATTACACCTACACTGACTGCATCCTATTTCAGTGCTCCAGTCTCACAGATTGTAGCATCCTACAGTGTCTATATTACTCATTATTACACCCACCTTACTCATTGACTGCATCATGTATTAGTGCTCCTGTCTCACTGATTGTAGCAGTCCCCATTGTCTATAATACACATTATTACACCTACCTTACTCACAGACTGCATCATATATCAGTGCTCCAGTCTCACTGATTGTAGCAGCCCCCTTTGTCTATAATACTCATTATTACACCTTCACTGACTGCATCCTATTTCAGTGCTCCAGTCTCACTGATTGTAGCAGCCTACAGTGTCTATAATACTCATTATTACACCCACCTTACTCATTGACTGCATCATATATCAGTGCTCCAGTCTCACTGATTGTAGCAGCCCCCATTGTCTATAAAACTCATTATTACACCCTCACTGACTGCATCATATATCAGTGCTCCAGTCCCACTGATTGTAGCAGGCACCCTGTGTCTATATTACTTATTATTACACCCACCTTACTCACTGACTGCATCACATATCAGTGCTCCAGTCTCGCTGATTGTAGCAGCCCCCATTATCTATAAAAATCATTATTACACCCTCACTGACTGCATCATATATCAGTGCTCCAGTCTCACTGAGTGTAGCAGTCCCCATTGTCTATAATACACATTATTACACCTACCTTACTCACTGACTGCATCATATATCAGTGCTCCAGTGTCACTGATTGTAGCAGCCCCCATTGTCTCTAATACTCATTGTCACACCCTCACTGACTGCATCATATATCAGTGCTCCAGTCTCACTGATTGTAGCAGCCACCATTGTCTATAAAACTCATTATTACACCCTCACTGACTGCATCATATTTCTGTGCTCCAGTCTCACTGATTGTAGCACTCACCATTGTCTATAATACACATTATTAAACGTAACTTACTCACTGACTGCATTATATATCAGTGCTCCAGTTTCACTGATTGTAGCAGCCCCCATTGTCTAAAATACTCGTTATTACACCCTCACTGACTGCATCATATATCACTGCTCCAGTCTCTCTGATTGTAGCAGCCCCCATTGTCTATAAAACTCATTATTACACCCTCACTGACTGCATCATATATCAATGCTCCAGTCTCACTGATTGTAGCAGTCCCCATTGTCTATAACACACATTATTACACCTACCTTACTCACTGACTGCATCATATATCAGTGCTCCAGTCTCACTGATTGTAGCAGCCTCCATTGTCTGTAATACTCATTGTCACACCCTCACTGACTGCAACATATATCATTGCTCTAGTTTCACTGATTGTAGCAGCCCCCATTGTCTATAAAACTCATTATTACACCCTCACTGACTGCATCATATATCAGTGCTCCAGTCTCACTGATTGTAGCAGCCCCCATTGTCTATAATACACATTACACCCTCACTGACTGCATCATATATCCCTGCTCCAGTCTCACTGATTGTAGCAGCCCCATTGTCTATAAAACTCATTATTACACCCTCACTGACTGCATCAAATGTCACTGCTCCAGTCTCACTGATTGTAGTAGCCCCCATTGTCTATAAAACTCATTATTACACCCTCACTGACTGCATCATATATTAGTGCTCCTGTCTCACTGAATGTAGCAGTCCCCATTGTCTATAATACACATTATTACACCTACCTTACTCGCAGACTGCATCATATTTCAGTGCTCCAGTCTCACTGATTGTAGCAGTCTACAGTGTCTATAATACTCATTATTACACCCACCTTACTCATTGACGGCATCATATATCAGTGCTCCAGTCTCACTGATTGTAGCAGCCCCCATTGTCTATAAAACTCATTATTACACCCTCACTGACTGCATCACATATCAGTGCTCCAGTCTCGCTGATTGTGGCAGCCCCCATTATCTATAATAATGATTATTACACCCACCTTACTCACTGACTGCATCATATATCAGTGCTCCAGTCTCACTGATTGTAGCAGCCCCCATTATCTATAAAAATCATTATTACACCATCACTGACTGCATCATATATCAGTGCTCCAGTCTCACTGATTGTAGCAGTCCACATTGTCTATAATACACATTATTACACCTACCTTACTCACTGACTGCATCATATATCAGTGTTCCAGTGTCACTGATTGTAGCAGCCCCCATTGTCTCTAATACTCATTATTACACCCTCACTGACTGCATCATATATCAGTGCTCCAGTCTCACTGATTGTAGCAGCCCCCATTATCTATAATACGCATTATTACACCCTCACTGACTGAATCATTTATCACTGCTCCAGTCTCACTGATTCTAGATGCCCCCCATTATCTATAATACTAATTATTACACCCACCTTACTCACTGACTGCATCATATATCAGTACTCTAGTCTCACTGATTGTAGTAGCCCCCATTATCTATAAAACTCATTATTACACCCTCACTGACTGCATCAAATTTCAGTGCTCCAGTCTCACTGATTGTAGCAGCCCCCATTATCTATAATACTCATTATTATACCAACCTTACTCATTGACTGCATCATATATCAGTGCTCCAGTCTCACTGATTGTAGTAGCCCCATTGTCTATAATACTCATTACTACACCCTCACTGACTGCATCATATATCTGTGCTCCAGTCTTACTGATTGTAGCTGCCCCCATTATCTATAATACTCATTATTACACCCTCACTGACAGCATCATATATCAGTGATCCAGTCTCACTGATTGTAGCAGGCCCCCATTATCTACAATACTCATTATTACACCCTCACTGACTGCATCAAATATCAGTGCTCCAGTCTCACTGATTGTAGCAGCCCCCATTATCTATAATACTCATTATTACACCCACCTTACTCATTGACTGCATCATATATCATTGCTCTAGTCTCACTGATTGTAGCAGCCCCCATTATCTATAATACTCATTATTACACCCACCTTACTTACTGACTGCATCATATATCAGTGCTCCAGTCTCACTGATTGAAGCAGCCCCCATTATCTATAATACTCATTATTACACCCTCACTGACTGCATCATTTATCACTGCTCCAGTCTCACTGATTGTAGATGCCTCCCATTATCTATAATACTCATTATTACACCCTCACTGACTGCATCATATTTCAGTGCTTCAGTCTCACTGATTGTAGCAGCCTACAGTGTCTATAATACTCATTATTACACCCACCTTACTCATTGACTGCATCATATATCAGTGCTCCAGTCTCACTGATTGTAACAGCCCCCATTATCTATAATATTCATTATTACACACTCACTGACTGCATCAAATATCAGTGCTCCAGTCTCACTGATTGTAGCAGCCCCCATTATCTATAATACTCATTATTACACCCACCTTACTCATTGACTGCATCATATATCAGTGCTCCAGTCTCACTGATTGTAGCAGCCCCCATTATCTATAATACTCATTATTACACCCACCTTACTCACTGACTGCCTCATAAATCAGTGCTCCAGTCTCACTGATTGTAGCAGCCCCCATTATCTATAATACTCATTATTACACCCTCACTGACTGCATAAAATATCAGTGCTCCAGTCTCACTGATTGTAGCAGCCAGCATTATCTATAATACTCATTATTACACCCACCTTACTCATTGACTGCATCATATATCAGTGCTCCAGTCTCACTGATTGTAGCAGCCCCCATTATCTATAATACTCATTATTACACCCACCTTACTCACTGACTGCATCATATATCAGTGATCCAGTCTCACTGATTGTAGCAGCCCCCATTATCTATAATACTCATTATTACACCCTCACAGACTGCATAAAATATCAGTGCTCCAGTCTCACTGATTGTAGCAGCCCCCATTATCTATAATACTCATTATTACACCCACCTTACTCATTGACGGCATCATATATCGGTGCTCCAGTCTCACTGATTGTAGCAGCCCCCATTGTCTATAAAACTCATTATTACACCCTCACTGACTGCATCACATATCAGTGCTCCAGTCTCGCTGATTGTGGCAGCCCCCATTATCTATAATAATGATTATTACACCCACCTTACTCACTGACTGCATCATATATCACTGCTCCAGTCTCACTGATTGTAGATGCCTCCCATTATCTATAAAACTCATTATTACACCCTCACTGACTGCATCATATATCAGTGCTCCAGTCTCACTGATTGTAGCACTCTCCATTGTCTAAAATACACATTATTACACCTGATTTACTGCTGACTGCATCATATATCAGTGCTCCAGTCTCACTGATTGTAGCAGCCCCCATTGTCTATAATACTCATTATTACACCCTCTCTGACTGCATCTTATATCAGTGCTCCAGTCTCTCTGATTGTAGCAGCCCCCATTGTCTATAAAACTCATTATTACACCCTCACTGACTGCATCATATATCAGTGCTCCTGTCTCACTGATTGTAGCAGCCCCCATTGTCTAAAAAACACATTATTACACCCTCCTTGACTGCATCATATATCAGTGCTCCAGTCTCACTGATTGTAGCAGCCCCTATTGTCTTTAATACTCATTACACCCTCACTGACTGCATCATATATCACTGCTCCAGTCTCACTGATTGTAGCAGCCCCATTGTCTATAAAACTCATTATTACACCCTCACTGACTGCATCATATATCACTGGTCCAGTCTTACTGATTGTAGTAGCCCCCATTGTCTATAAAACTCATTATTATACCCTCACTGACTGCATCATATATCAGTGCTCCAGTCTCACTGATTCTAGCAGTCCCCATTGTCTATAATACACATTATTACACGTACCTTACTCACTGACTGCATCATATATCAGTGCTCCAGTCTCACTGATTGTAGCAGCCCCCATTGTCTAAAATACTCTTTATTACACCCTCACTGACTGCATCATATATCAGTGCTCCAGTCTCACTGATTGTAGCAGCCCCCATTGTCTATAAAACTCATTATTACACCCTCACTGACTGCATCATATATCACTGCTCCAGTCTCACTGATTGTTGCAGCCCCCATTGTCTTTAAAACTCATTATTACACCCTCACTGACTGCATCATATATCAGTGCTCCAGTCTCACTGATTGTAGCTGCCCCCATTGTCTATAATACTCATTATCACACCCTCACTGACTGCATCATATATCAGTGCTCCAGTCTCACTGATTGTAGTAGCCCCCATTGTCTATAAAACTCATTATTACACCCTCACTGACTGCATCATATGTCAGTGCTCCAGTCTCACTGATTGTAGCAGCCCCCATTGTCTATAATACTCATTATCACACCCTCACTAACGGCATCATATATCAGTGCTCTAGTTTCACTGATCATAGCAGCTGTCATTGTCTATAAAACTCATTATTACACCCTCACTGACTGTATCATATATCAGTGCTCCAGTCTCACTGATTGTAGCACTCTCCATTGTCTAAAATACACATTATTACACCTGATTTACTCACTGACTGCATCATATATCAGTGCTCCAGTCTCACTGATTGTAGCAGCCCCCATTGTCTATAATACTCATTATTACACCCTCACTGACTGCATCATATATCAGTGCTCCAGTCTCACTGATTGTAGCAGCCCCCATTGTCTATAAAACTCATTATTACACCCTCACTGACTGCATCATATATCAGTGCTCCTGTCTCACTGATTGTAGCAGCCCCCATTGTCTATAAAACACATTATTACACCCTCCTTGACTGCATCATATATCAGTGCTCCAGTCTCACTGATTGTAGCAGCCCCCATTGTCTTTAATACTCATTACACCCTCACTGACTGCATCATATATCACTGCTCCAGTCTCACTGATTGTAGCAGCCCCATTGTCTATAAAACTCATTATTACACCCTCACTGACTGCATCATATATCACTGATACAGTCTTACTGATTGTAGTAGCCCCCATTGTCTATAATACTCATTATTACACCCTCACTGACTGCATCATATATCAGTGCTCCAGTCTCACTGATTCTAGCAGTCCCCATTGTCTATAATACACATTATTACACCTACCTTACTCACTGACTGCATCATATATCAGTGCTCCAGTCTCACTGATTGTAGCAGCCCCCATTGTCTATAATACTCATTATTATATCCTCACTGACTGCATCATATATCAGGGCTCCAGTCTCACTGATTGTAGCAGCCCCATTGTCTATAATACTCATTATTACACCCTCACTGACTGCATCATATATCAGTGCTCTAGTCTCCCTGATTGTAGCAGCCCTCATTGTCTATAATACACATTATTACACCTACCTTACTCACTGACTGCATCATATATCACTGCTCCAGTCTCACTGATTGTAGAAGCCCCCATTGTCTATAATACTCATTACACCCTCACAGACTGCATCATATATTAGTGCTCCAGTCTCACTGATTGTAGCAGCCCCCATTGTCTATAATACTCATTATTACACCCTCACTGACTGCATCATATATCAGTGCTCCAGTCTCACTAATTGTAGCAGCCCCCATTGTCTATAATACTCATTATTACACCCTCTCTGACTGCATCATATATCAGTGCTCCAGTCTCACTGATTGTAGCAGCCCCCATTGTCTATAAAACTCATTATTACACCCTCACTGACTGCATCATATATCACTACTCCAGTCTCACTGATTGGAGTAGCCCCCATTGTCTATAAAACTCATTATTACACCCACACTGACTGCATCATATATCAGTGCTCCAGTCTCACTGATTGTAGCACCCCACATTGTCTATAATACACATTATTACACCTACCTTACTCACTGACTGCATCATATATCAGTGATCCAGTCTCACTGATTGTAGCAGGCCCCCATTATCTACAATACTCATTATTACACCTTCACTGACTGCATCATTTATCACTGCTCCAGTCTCACTGATTGTAGCAGCCCCCATTATCTATAATACTCATTATTACTCCCAGCTTACTCACTGACTGCATCATATATCAGTGCTACAGTCTCACTGATTGTAGCAGCCCCCATTATCTATAATACTCATTATTACACCCTCACTGACTGCATCATTTATCACTGCTCCAGTCTCACTGATTGTAGCAGCCCCCCACTATCTATAATACGCATTATTACACCCACCTTACTCACTGACTGCATAATATATCAGTGATCCAGTCTCACTGATTGTAGCAGCCCTCATTGTCTATAAAACTCATTATTACACCCACCTTACTCACTGACTGCATCATATATCAGTGCTCCAGTCTCACTGATTGTAGCAGCCCCCATTGTCTATAATACTCATTATTACTCCCTCACTGACTGCATCATTTATCACTGCTCCAGTCTCACTGATTGTAGCAGCCCCCATTATCTATAAAACTCATTATTACACCCTCAGTGACTGCATCAAATTTCAGTGCTCCAGTCTCACTGATTGTGGCAGCCCCCTTTATCTATAATACTCATTATTACACCCACCTTACTCATTGACTGCATCATATATCAGTGCTCCAGTCTCACTGATTGTAACAGCCCCCATTATCTATAATATTCATTATTACACACTCACTGACTGCATCAAATATCAGTGCTCCAGTCTCACTGATTGTAGCAGCCCCCATTATCTATAATACTCATTATTACACCCACCTTACTCACTGACTGCCTCATAAATCAGTGCTCCAGTCTCACTGATTGTAGCTTCCCCCATTATCTATAATACTCATTATTACACCCTCACTGACTGCATAAAATATCAGTGCTCCAGTCTCACTGATTGTAGCAGCCAGCATTATCTATAATACTCATTATTACACCCACCTTACTCATTGACTGCATCATATATCAGTGCTCCAGTCTCACTGATTGTAGCAGCCCCCATTATCTATAATACTCATTATTACACCCACCTTACTCACTGACTGCATCATATATCAGTGCTCCAGTCTCACTGATTGTAGCAGCCCCCATTATCTATAATACTCATTATTACACCCTCACTGACTGCATAAAATATCAGTGCTCCAGTCTCACTGATTGTAGCAGCCCCCATTATCTATAATACTCATTATTACACCCACCTTACTCATTGACTGCATCATATATCATTGCTCCAGTCTCAGTGATTGTAGTAGCCCCCATTGTCTATAAAACTCATTATTACACCCTCACTGACTGCATCATATATCAGTGCTCCAGTCTCACTAATTGTAGCAGCCCCCATTGTCTATAATACTCATTATTACACCCTCTCTGACTGCATCATATATCAGTGCTCCAGTCTCACTGATTGTAGCAGCCCCCATTGTCTATAAAACTCATTATTACACCCTCACTGACTGCATCATATATCACTACTCCAGTCTCACTGATTGTAGTAGCCCCCATTGTCTATAAAACTCATTATTACACCCACACTGACTGCATCATATATCAGTGCTCCAGTCTCACTGATTGTAGCACCCCACATTGTCTATAATACACATTATTACACCTACCTTACTCACTGACTGCATCATATATCAGTGATCCAGTCTCACTGATTGTAGCAGGCCCCCATTATCTACAATACTCATTATTACACCTTCACTGACTGCATCATTTATCACTGCTCCAGTCTCACTGATTGTAGCAGCCCCCATTATCTATAATACTCATTATTACTCCCACCTTACTCACTGACTGCATCATATATCAGTGCTACAGTCTCACTGATTGTAGCAGCCCCCATTATCTATAATACTCATTATTACACCCTCACTGACTGCATCATTTATCACTGCTCCAGTCTCACTGATTGTAGCAGCCCCCCACTATCTATAATACGCATTATTACACCCACCTTACTCACTGACTGCATAATATATCAGTGATCCAGTCTCACTGATTGTAGCAGCCCTCATTGTCTATAAAACTCATTATTACACCCACCTTACTCACTGACTGCATCATATATCAGTGCTCCAGTCTCACTGATTGTAGCAGCCCCCATTGTCTATAATACTCATTATTACACCCTCACTGACGGCATCATTTATCACTGCTCCAGTCTCACTGATTGTAGCAGCCCCCATTATCTATAAAACTCATTATTACACCCTCACTGACTGCATCAAATTTCAGTGCTCCAGTCTCACTGATTGTGGCAGCCCCCATTATCTATAATACTCATTATTACACCCACCTTACTCATTGACTGCATCATATATCAGTGCTCCAGTCTCACTGATTGTAACAGCCCCCATTATCTATAATATTCATTATTACACACTCACTCACTGCATCAAATATCAGTGCTCCAGTCTCACTGATTGTAGCAGCCCCCATTATCTATAATACTCATTATTACACCCACCTTACTCATTGACTGCATCATATATCAGTGCTCCAGTCTCACTGATTGTAGCAGCCCCCATTATCTATAATACTCATTATTACACCCTCACTGACTGCATAAAATATCAGTGCTCCAGTCTCACTGATTGTAGCAGCCCCCATTATCTATAATACTCATTATTACACCCACCTTACTCATTGACTGCATCATATATCATTGCTCCAGTCTCAGTGATTGTAGTAGCCCCCATTGTCTATAAAACTCATTATTACACCCTCACTGACTGCATCCTATATCAGTGCTCCAGTCTCACTGATTGTAGCAGTCCCCATTGTCTATAATACACATTGTTACACCTTCCTTACTCACTGACTGCATTGTATATCAGTGCTCCAGTCTCACTGATTGTAGCACTCCCCATTGTCTATAATACCCATTACACCCTCACTGACTGCATCATATATCAGTGCTCCAGTCTCACTGATTGTAGCAGCCCCCATTGTCTATAAAACTCATTAATACACCCTCACTGACTGCATCATATATCAGTGCTCCAGTCTCACTGATTGTAGCACTCACCATTGTCTATAATACACATTATTACACCTACCTTACTCACTGACTGCATCATATATCAGTGCTCCAGTCTCACTGATTGTAGCAGCCCCCATTGTCTAAAATACTCGTTATTAAACCCTCAATGACTGCATCGTATATCAGTGCTCCAGTCTCACTGATTGTAGCAGCCCCCATTGTCTATAAAACTCATTATTACACCCTCACTGACTGCATCATATATCAGTGCTCCAGTCTCACAGATTGTAGCAGCCCCCATTGTCTATAAAACTCATTATTACACCCTCACTGACTGCATCATATGTCACTGCTCCAGTCTCACTGATTGTAGTCGCCCCCATTGTCTATAAAACTCATTATTACACCCTCACTGACTGCATCATATATTAGTGCTCCTGTCTCACTGATTGTAGCAGTCCCCATTGTCTATAATACACATTATTACACCTACCTTACTCACTGACTGCATCATATATCAGTGCTCCAGTCTCACTGATTGTAGCAGCCCCCTTTGTCTATAATACTCATTATTACACCCTCACTGACTGCATCATATTTCAGTGCTCCAGTCTCACTGATTGTAGCAGCCTACAGTGTCTATAATACTCATTATTACACCCACCTTACTCATTGACTGCATCATATATCAGTGCTCCTGTCTCACTGATTGTAGCAGCCCCCATTGTCTATAAAACTCATTATTACACCCTCACTGACTGCATCATATATCAGTGCTCCAGTCCCACTGATTGTAGCAGGCACCCAGTGTCTATATTACTCATTATTACGCCCACCTTACTCACTTACTGCATCATATATCAGTGCTCCAGTCTCACTGATTGTAGCAGCCCCCATTATCTATAAAAATCATTATTACACCCTCACTGACTGCATCATATATCAGTGCTCCAGTCTCACTGATTGTAGCAGTCCCCATTGTCTATAATACACATTATTACACCTACCTTACTCACTGACTGCATCATATATCAGTGCTCCAGTGTCACTGATTGTAGCAGCCCCCATTGTCTCTAATACTCATTGTCACACCCTCACTGACTGCATCATATATCAGTGCTCCAGTCTCATTGATTGTAGCAGCCCCCATTGTCTATAAAACTCATTATTGCACCCACACTGTCTGCAACATATATCACTGCTCCAGTCTCACTGATTGTAGCAGCCCCCATTGTCTATAAAACTCATTATTGCACCCTTACTGACTGCATCATATATCATTGCTCCAGTCTCACTGATTGTAGTAGCACCCATTGTCTATAAAACTCATTATTACACCCTCACTGACTGCATCATATATCAATGCTCCAGTCTCACTGATTGTAGTAGCCCCCATTGTCTATAAAACTCATTATTACACCCTCACTGACTGCATCATATATTAATGCTCCTGTCTCACTGATTGTAGCAGTCCCCATTGTCTATAATACACATTATTACACCTACCTTACTCACAGACTGCATCATATATCAGTGCTCCAGTCTCACTGATTGTAGCAGCCCCCTTTGTCTATAATACACATTATTACACCTACCTTACTCACTGACTGCATCATATATCAGTGCTCCAGTCTCACTGATTGTAGCAGCCCCCTTTGTCTATAATACTCATTATTACACCCTCACTGACTGCATCATATTTCAGTGCTCCAGTCTCACTGATTGTAGCAGCCTACAGTGTCTATAATACTCATTATTACACCCACCTTACTCATTGACTGCATCATATATCAGTGCTCCTGTCTCACTGATTGTAGCAGCCCCCATTGTCTATAAAACTCATTATTACACCCTCACTGACTGCATCATATATCAGTGCTCCAGTCCCACTGATTGTAGCAGGCACCCAGTGTCTATATTACTCATTATTACGCCCACCTTACTCACTTACTGCATCATATATCAGTGCTCCAGTCTCACTGATTGTAGCAGCCCCCATTATCTATAAAAATCATTATTACACCCTCACTGACTGCATCATATATCAGTGCTCCAGTCTCACTGATTGTAGCAGTCCCCATTGTCTATAATACACATTATTACACCTACCTTACTCACTGACTGCATCATATATCAGTGCTCCAGTGTCACTGATTGTAGCAGCCCCCATTGTCTCTAATACTCATTGTCACACCCTCACTGACTGCATCATATATCAGTGCTCCAGTCTCATTGATTGTAGCAGCCCCCATTGTCTATAAAACTCATTATTACACCCACACTGTCTGCAACATATATCACTGCTCCAGTCTCACTGATTGTAGCAGCCCCCATTGTCTATAAAACTCATTATTGCACCCTTACTGACTGCATCATATATCATTGCTCCAGTCTCACTGATTGTAGTAGCCCCCATTGTCTATAAAACTCATTATTACACCCTCACTGACTGCATCATATATCAATGCTCCAGTCTCACTGATTGTAGTAGCCCCCATTGTCTATAAAACTCATTATTACACCCTCACTGACTGCATCATATATTAATGCTCCTGTCTCACTGATTGTAGCAGTCCCCATTGTCTATAATACACATTATTACACCTACCTTACTCACAGACTGCATCATATATCAGTGCTCCAGTCTCACTGATTGTAGCAGCCCCCTTTGTCTATAATACTCATTATTACACCTACACTGACTGCAACCTATTTCAGTGCTCCAGTCTCACTGATTGTAGCATCCTACAGTGTCTATATTACTCATTATTACACCCACCTTACTCATTGACTGCAACATATATTAGTGCTCCTGTCTCACTGATTGTAGCAGTCCCCATTGTCTATAATACACATTATTACACCTACCTTACTCACAGACTGCATCATATATCAGTGCTCCAGTCTCACTGATTGTAGCAGCCCCCTTTGTCTATAATACTCATTATTACACCTTCACTGACTGCATCCTATTTCAGTGCTCCAGTCTCACTGATTGTAGCAGCCTACAGTGTCTATAATACTCATTATTACACCCACCTTACTCATTGACTGCATCATATATCAGTGCTCCAGTCTCACTGATTGTAGCAGCCCCCATTGTCTATAAAACTCATTATTACACCCTCACTGACTGCATCATATATCAGTGCTCCAGTCCCACTGATTGTAGCAGGCACCCTGTGTCTATATTACTCATTAATACACCCACCTTACTCACTGACTGCATCACATATCAGTGCTCCAGTCTTGCTGATTGTAGCAGCCCCCATTATCTATAAAAATCATTATTACACCCTCACTGACTGCATCATATATCAGTGCTCCAGTCTCACTGAGTGTAGCAGTCCCCATTGTCTATAATACACATTATTACACCTACCTTACTCACTGACTGCATCATATATCAGTGCTCCAGTGTCACTGATTGTAGCAGCCCCCATTGTCTCTAATACTCATTGTCACACCCTCACTGACTGCATCATATATCAGTGCTCCAGTCTCACTGATTGTAGCAGCCACCATTGTCTATAAAACTCATTATTACACCCTCACTGACTGCATCATATTTCTGTGCTCCAGTCTCACTGATTGTAGCACTCACCATTGTCTATAATACACATTATTACACGTAACTTACTCACTGACTGCATTATATATCAGTGCTCCAGTTTCACTGATTGTAGCAGCCCCCATTGTCTAAAATACTCGTTATTACACCCTCACTGACTGCATCATATATGACTGCTCCAGTCTCACTGATTGTAGCAGCCCCCATTGTCTATAAAACTCATTATTACACCCTCACTGACTGCATCATATATCAATGCTCCAGTCTCACTGATTGTAGCAGTCCCCATTGTCTGTAATACTCATTGTCACACCCTCACTGACTGCATCATATATCAGTGCTCTAGTTTCACTGATTGTAGCAGCCCCCATTGTCTATAAAACTCATTATTACACCCTCACTGACTGCATCATATATCAGTGCTCCAGTCTCACTGATTGTAGCAGCCCCCATTGTCTATAATACACATTACACCCTCACTGACTGCATCATATATCCCTGCTCCAGTCTCACTGATTGTAGCAGCCCCATTGTCTATAAAACTCATTATTACACCCTCACTGACTGCATCAAATGTCACTGCTCCAGTCTCACTGATTGTAGTAGCCCCCATTGTCTATAAAACTCATTATTACACCCTCACTGACTGCATCATATATTAGTGCTCCTGTCTCACTGAATGTAGCAGTCCACATTGTCTATAATACATATTATTACACCTACCTTACTCGCAGACTGCATCAAATATCAGTGCTCCAGTCTCACTGATTGTAGCAGCCCCCTTTGTCTATAATACTCATTATTACACCCTCACTGACTGCATCATATTTCAGTGCTCCAGTCTCACTAATTGTAGCAGCCTACAGTGTCTATAATACTCATTATTACACCCACCTTACTCATTGACGGCATCATATATCAGTGCTCCAGTCTCACTGATTGTAGCAGCCCCCATTGTCTATAAAACTCATTATTACACCCTCACTGACTGCATCACATATCAGTGCTCCAGTCTCGCTGATTGTGGCAGCCCCCATTATCTATAATAATGATTATTACACCAACCTTACTCACTGACTGCATCATATATCAGTGCTCCAGTCTCACTGATTGTAGCAGCCCCCATTATCTATAAAAATCATTATTACACCATCACTGACTGCATCATATATCAGTGCTCCAGTCTCACTGATTGTAGCAGTCCACATTGTCTATAATACACATTATTACACCTACCTTACTCACTGACTGCATCATATATCAGTGTTCCAGTGTCACTGATTGTAGCAGCCCCCATTGTCTCTAATACTCATTGTCACACCCTCACTGACTGCATCATATATCAGAGCTCCAGTCTCACAGATTGTAGCAGCCCCCATTGTCTATAAAACTCATTATTACACCCTCACTGACTGCATCATATATCAGTGCTCCAGTCTCACTGATTGTAGCAGGCCCCCATTATCTACAATACTCATTATTACACCCTCACTGACTGCATCAAATATCAGTGCTCCAGTCTCACTGATTGTACCAGCCCCCATTATCTATAATACTCATTATTACACCCACCTTACTCATTGACTGCATCATATATGAGTGCTCCAGTCTCACTGATTGTAGCAGCCCCCATTATCTATAATACTCATTATTACACCCACCTTACTCATTGACTGCATCATATATCATTGCTCTAGTCTCACTGATTGTAGCAGCCCCCATTATCTATAATACTCATTATTACACACACCTTACTTACTGACTGCATCATATATCAGTGCTCCAGTCTCACTGATTGAAGCAGCCCCCATTATCTATAATACTCATTATTACACCCTCACTGACTGCATCATTTATCACTGCTCCAGTCTCACTGATTGTAGATGCCTCCCATTATCTATAATACTCATTATTACACCCTCACTGACTGCATCATATTTCAGTGCTTCAGTCTCACTGATTGTAGCAGCCTACAGTGTCTATAATACTCATTCTTACACCCACCTTACTCATTGACTGCATCATATATCAGTGCTCCAGTCTCACTGATTGTAGTAGCCCCCATTATCTATAATACTCATTATTACACCCACCTTACTCACTGACTGCATCATATATCAGTGCTCCAGTCTCACTGATTGTAGCAGGCACCCAGTGTCTATATTACTCATTATTACACCCACCTTACTCACTGACTGCATCACATATCAGTGCTCCAGTCTCGCTGATTGTAGCAGCCCCCATTATCTATAATAATCATTATTACACACACCTTACTCACTGACTGCATCATATATCAGTGCTCCAGTCTCACTGATTGTAGCAGCCCCCATTATCTATAAAAATCATTATTACACCCTCACTGACTGCATCAAATATCAGTGCTCCAGTCTCACTGATTGTAGCAGCCCCCATTATCTATAATACTCATTATTAAACCCACCTTTCTCACTGACTGCAAAATATATTAGTGATCCAGTCTCGCTGATTGTAGCAGCCCCCATTATCTATAATACTCATTATTACACCCACCTTACTCACTGACTGCATCGTATATCAGTGCTCCAGTCTCACTGATTGTAGCAGCCACCATTAGCTATAAAACTCATTATTACACCCTCACTGACAGCATCAAATATCAGTGCTCCAGTCTCACTGATTGTAGCAGCCCCCATTATCTATAATACTCATTATTACACCCACCTTACTCACTGACTGCATCATATATCAGTGATCCAGTCTCACTGATTGTAGATGCCCCCCATTATCTATAATACTAATTATTACACCAACCGTACTCACTGACTGCATCATATATCAGTACTACAGTCTCACTGATTGTAGTAGCCCCCATTATCTATAAAACTCATTATTACACCCTCACTGACTGCATCAAATTTCAGTGCTCCAGTCTCACTGATTGTAGCAGCCCCCATTATCTATAATACTCATTATTACACCCACCTTACTCATTGACTGCATCATATATCAGTGCTCCAGTCTCACTGATTGTAGTAGCCCCCATTGTCTATAATACTCATTATTACACCCACCTTACTCACTGACTGCATCGTATATCAGTGCTCCAGTCTCACTGATTGTAGCAGCCACCATTAGCTATAATAATCATTATTACACCCTCACTGACAGCATCAAATATCAGTGCTCCAGTCTCACTGATTGTAGCAGCCCCCATTATCTATAATACTCATTATTACACCCACCTTACTCACTGACTGCATCATATATCAGTGATCCAGTCTCACTGATTGTAGATGCCCCCCATTATCTATAATACTAATTATTACACCAACCGTACTCACTGACTGCATCATATATCAGTGCTCCAGTCTCACTGATTGTAGTAGCCCCCATTATCTATAAAACTCATTATTACACCCTCACTGACTGCATCAAATTTCAGTGCTCCAGTCTCACTGATTGTAGCAGCCCCCATTATCTATAATACTCATTATTACACCCACCTTACTCATTGACTGCATCATATATCAGTGCTCCAGTCTCACTGATTGTAGTAGCCCCATTGTCTATAATACTCATTACTACACCCTCACTGACTGCATCATATATCTGTGCTCCAGTCTCACTGATTGTAGCAGCCCCCATTATCTATAATGCTCATTATTACACCCACCTTACTCATTGACTGCATCATATATCATTGCTCCAGTCTCACTGATTGTAGCAGCCCCCATTATCTATAATACTCATTATTACTCCCACCTTACTCACTGACTGCATCATATATCAGTGCTCCAGTCTCACTGATTGTAGCAGCCCCCATTATCTATAATACTTATTATTACACCCACCTTACTCACTGACTGCATCATATATCATTGCTCCAGTCTCACTGATTGTAGATGCCCCCCATTATCTATAATACTCATTATTACACCCACCTTACTCACTGACTGCATCATATATCAGTGCTCCAGTCTCACTGATTGTAGCAGCCCCCATTATCTATAATACTCATTATTACACCCTCACTGACTGCATCATTTATCACTGCTCCAGTCTCACTGATTATAGATGCCCCCCATTATCTATAATACTCATTATTACACCCACCTTACTCACTGACTGCATCAAATATCACTGCTCATGTTTTACTGATTGTAGCAAGCCCCCATTGTCTATAATACTGTCAGGATCTGCGGTTAAGAAGATCTTAAGGTACATACACACATAACAGTTTTTTGAACGATTTAACTATAATGACGTCGGTATCATTCAAGCATTGAAAAAAATCTTTCAGTTTCTGAGTTGTAACGATGAACGATTATCGTTCATGTGCGTTCATGTTTGTAGTTCATTCTGATTGACCAACTGAGCGATTTTCATTAACGGAAGCAACATTTGTTATTTATTGTTGAAAGAATCGTTTAAAAAAATCGTTCATTACACTTCAAAAAATCGTTCACTTTGCAAGGGAAAATCTGACAGATAATCGTTGGTTACAAAATCGTTGCGTATGTATGGATCTTCAGTGTTTGCAGCTGCTGCCTAAGGCATGGCATTAATTACTGCCTGTCTGTGTGCAATGTCAGGTGCAGGCTAATTGATTCTCCTGTTTGTACACAGCACAGCTGCATCATTAAGGGAGGGTTGCTGCTTGGGGCCTGTTCCTGTTAAAACACAGCCAGCCCTGCACTCCTTGCCAGTGATAGTTAATCATGCTTCCAGTTTCCAGTCTCCTGCAAGTCAGTCGAGTTCTGAATCCAGTCTCTTGAGAGTCTCCCTGTCGTTTGTTCCATCTAGGCGGCATGGTTTGTATATCATCTGTAGTGTGCTGCTTTTGTCATCAAGGCAGCACAGAGTGCTTCACTGCCATTACAGTGTGTGATATCCTGGAGGTATGGAGTGCGCTTCACCCAGGGCGCAGGTCAGCGTCAGGCCGCTTGTGTCAACCAGGCGACATGGGCCACAAGCCTGCGTTCCAAGTGTGCAATCCAGTGCACCATTGCTAGTCTCATCCCAGCGAAACTGGTAGCATCTCAGCGTCCTTGGTGCGCATATCTGTGCACCATCGCCAGTACCTTGCCGATGACACTGGTAGCATCTCAGCGTCCTGAGTGCACAATCCAACGCACCGTCACCAGTGTCATCCTGGTGACACTGGTCGTAACTCAGCCAAGCTACTAGATATCAAAGACTTTCAGCCCAAAGGCTGCACCTTATCCTCGGCCTCCAGGCCATAACCGGCCAAGACTGACCAGCCCTCAATGTTGCTTCAATAGCCCAAAGGCTGCAACTCATCATTGGCCCTCAGGCCACAACTTGCCAAGACTGACCAGCCATCAAGGCTACTTCAGCAGCCCAAAGGCTGCACCACATCCTTGGCCCTCAGGCTGCAACTTGCCAAGTCCGACCAGCCCTCAAGGCTGCCTCCACAGCCCAAAGGCTGCATCAACCCTTGGCCACAGCCAGTACTTGCAAGGATTAATCAGCCATCCAGACTGCATCACATCCTAAATCCCTGGTCACAACTAGTATCTGCATTCCAGCCCTCAAGGCTGGCACCAGACTGCAACCTTCAACCATAAAACACTGCAGCAATGAGAGCCCACTCAAAGGGGTACCCCCACCAACTTCCAATTCAACCTCTGCTCTAGATTCCACTCTGGAATCGCAACATTATCACTGGCCCAAATAAATTAGTAGAGCCACAGGATTGAAATCATGGATCCCGGTCAAGATCCTACTCAAATTCTTGCTACACAGATCCCGGTCCTCTTACAAAAAGTTCAGGAGCTGTCTCTTCGAGTAAATGAGACACGAGCAGTCTCAGGTCAAGTCCCCTCTCCTGAGCCAAAACTTAATTTGCCGGATCATTTTTCCGGCAATCAGAATGACTTTCTTAACTTCTGAGAAAGTTGTAGATTATACTTCAGGCTCCGGCCAGGGTTATCAGGATCAAAGACTCAACGAGTTGGTATTCTTATCTCCCTGCTTCAGGGTGACCCTCAGACCTGGGCCTTTGGTCTACCTCCTATGCACAGTGCTCTTCAAACTGTGGATGTTTTGTTCACTGCCCTAGGCCTTCTCTATGATGATCCAGACAAGGCAGCATTAGCAGAGTCCAAACTTCGGTCCTTATTCCAGGGTCAAGAAATTGTAGAGGACTACTGCACTAAGTTTCGCAGGTGGGCAATAGACTCCGGATGGAATGACCCTGCACTAAGCAGTCAGTTCTGGCTGGGGCTCTCAGACCAGATCAAAGATGTTCTGGTTCAGAAAGCTGTTCCGGAGACATTGGATGATCTGATGCTCCTTGCAGTTCGCATTGATCACCGCCTCCGAGAACATAGACTGGAGTAGGGAGGTCCTTTTTCAGCTCTCCGTTATTTCATTCGGGAATATTTCCTGGAACTTGAGGTACCGATGCAGGCAGGGGTCTATTGACTCTCCACCGAGGAGAAAAAGAGAAGGCACTCCTTAGGTCTTTGCTTATACTGTGACTGCATTATATATCAGTACTCCAGTCTCACTGATTGTAGCAGGCCCTCGTTGTCTAGAATAGTCATTATTACACCGACTTTACTCACTGACTGCATGATATATCTGTGCTCCAGTCTCACTGATGGTAACAGCCCCCCATTGTCTATAATACTCATTATTACACCCTAAATGACTGCATCATATACAGTCAGGTGCATAAATATTGGGACATTTACAGAATATTTATATTTTGGCCTCTATTCATCACCACAATGTCTTTGAAATGAAACAGACATGATGTACTTTAACTGCAGACTTTCAGATTTAATTTGAGGGTAATTACATCCAAATCAGGTGAACGGTGTAGGAATTACATCAGTTTCTATATGTGCCTCCCACTTTTTAAGGGGCCAAAAGTAATGGGACTATCAATTCAAAAGCTATTTCATGGACAGGTGTGGGCTAGTCCCTCATTATTTCATTATCAATTAAGCAGGTAAAAGGTCTGGAGTTGATTCTAGGTGTGACATTTGCATTTGGAATCAGTTGCTGTCGACTCTCAATATGAGATCCAAAGAGCTGTCACTATCAGTGAAGCAAGCCATCATTAGGCTGAGAAATCAAAATAAACCCATCAGAGAGATGGAAAAAACATTAGGTGTGGCCAAATCAACTGTTTGGAACATTCTTAAAAAGAAAGAACGCACCGGAGAGCTCAGCAACACCAAAAGATCCGGAAGACCACGGAAAACAACTGTGGTGGATGACAGAAGAATTATTTCCCTGGTGAAGAAAAACCCCTTCACAACAGTTGGCCAAATCAAGAACACTCTCCAGGAGGTAGGTGTATATGTGTCAAAGTCAACAATCAAGAGAAGACTTCACAAGACTGAATATAGAGGGTTCACCACAAGATGTAAACCATTGGTGAGCCACAAAAACAGGAAGACCAGATTAGAGTTTGCCAAACAACATCTAAAAAAGCCATTACAGTTCTGGAACAACATCCTATGGACAGATGAGACAAAGATCAACTTGTACCAGAGTGATGGGAAGAGAAGAGTATGGAGAAGGAAAGGAACTGCTCATGATCCAAAACATACCACCTCATCAGTGAAGCATGTATGGCTGCCAATGGAACTGGTTCCCTTGTATTTATTGATGATGTGACTGCTGACAAAAGCAGCAGAATGAATTCTGAAGTGTTTCGGGCAATATTATATGCTCATATTCAGTCAAATGGTTCAGAACTCATTGGATGGCGCTTCACAGTGCAGATGGACAATGACCCGAAGCATACTGCAAAAGCAACCAAAGAGTTTTTTAAGGCTAAAAAGTGGAATGTTATGCAATGGCCAAGTCAATCCCCTGCCCTGAATCCGATTGTGCATGCATTTCACTTGATGAAGACAAAACTGAAGGGAAAATGCCCCAAGAACAAGCAGGAAATGAAGACATTTGCAGTAGAGGCCTGTCAGAGCATTACCAGGGATGAAACCCAGCGTCTGGTGATGTCTATGCTTTCCAGACTTCAGGCTGTAATTGGCTGCAAAGGATTTGCAACAAAGTATTAAAAAGTGAAAGTTAGATTTAGGATTGTTTAGTTTGCCCCATTACTTTTGGCCCCTTAAAAAGTGGGAGGCACATATAGACACCGTTGTAATTCCTACACCGTTCACCTGATTTGGATGTAATTACCCTCAAATTAAATCTGAAAGTCTGCAGTTAAAGCACATCTTGTTTGTTTCATTTCAAAGCCATTGTGGTGGTGACTAGAGGCCAAAATATGAAAATTCTGTCAATGTCCCAATATTTATGCACCTGACTGTATCAGTGCTCCAGACTCATTGATTGTAGATGCCCCCATTGTCTATAATACTCATTAATACACCCGCCTTACTCACTGACTGCATCATATATCAGTGCTCAAGACTCACTGATTGTAGCAACACCTCTTGTCTATAAGGGATGTAGTCTGGAATCAGACGGTCTCAATGCCGACCGCCGGTTTCCAGACTCTCTAATCCTGGCATGGTACTAATGACAGGCGTCGAAAACTCAACGCCTGTCATTAAACATATGTCGGAAGACCAACGCCCGGCATACCAATCGAAGGAGAGCCGTGCGTGGACAGCCACTAGGGGGGGAAGGTTGGCTTTAGGGCTCCCGGGGGGACTTAGGGTTAGGCACCCCCACAGAAGGGTTAGGTTAAGGCTAGGGGTAGGAGGGGATAGGGATAGGCACCCCCACAGGGGACTTAGGTTTAGGCAGCGGGAAAGGGGTGATTAGGGTTAGAATTAGGTTAGGGATACTTACCTTAGGGACGATTGGGATCTTCATCCTTGTCGGGGTGCTGCTGTCGGGATTTGAACCATGCGGCCGGCGGTAATACCTACTACACCCGTCTATAATACTCATCATTGGATCCTCACAGACTGCATCATATATCTGTGCTCCAGTCTCACTGATTGTATCAGCCCCCATTGTCTATAATACTCATTATTACACCCTCAATGACTGCATCATATATCAGTGCTCCAGTCTCACTGTTTGTAGCAGGCCCCCATTATCTATAATACTCATTATTACGCCCTCACTGACTGCATCATATATCAGTACTCCAGTCTCACTGATTGTAGCAGGCCCCCATTGTCTAAAATACTCATTATTACACCCACCTTACTCACTGACTGCATCATATATCAGTACTCCAGTCTCACTGATTTTAGCAGCCCACAATTATCTATACTACTCATTATTCCACACACCTTACTCACTGACTGCATCATATGTCAGTTATTCAGTCTCTCTGATTGTAGCAGGCCCCCATTATCTATAATACTCATTATTACACTCTCACTGACTGTGTCATATATCAGTGCTCCAGTCTCATTGATTGTAGCAGGCCCCCATTATCTATAATAGTCATTATTACACCCTCACTGACTACATCATATTTCAGTGCTCCAGTCTCACTGATTGTAGCAGCCCCCATTATCTATAATACTCATTATACCCTCACTGACTGCATCATATATCAGTGCTCCAGTCTCACTGATTGTAGCAGCCCCCATTGTCTATAAAAATCATTATTACACCCTCACTGACTGCATCTTATATCACTGCTCCAGTCTCACTGATTGTAGCAGCCCCCATTGTCTATAAAAATCATTATTACACCCTCACTGACTGCATCATATATCAGTGCACCAGTCTCACTGATTGTAGCAGCCCCCATTGTCTATAATAATCATTATTACACGCTCACTGACTGCATCAAATATCAGTGCTCCAATCTCACTGATTGTAGCAGCCCCCATTATCTATAATACTCATTATTAAACCAACCTTACTCACTGACTGCATAATATATCAGTGATCCAGTCTCACTGATTGTAGCAGCCCTCATTGTCTATAAAACCCATTATTACACCCACCTTACTCACTGACTGCATCATATATCAGTGCTCCAATCTCACTGATTGTAGCAGGCCCCCATTATCTACAATACTTATTATTACACCCTCACTGACTGCATCAAATATCAGTGCTCCAGTCTCGCTGATTGTA
Source organism: Taudactylus pleione (assembly GCA_031769625.1). Lineage (NCBI taxonomy): Eukaryota > Metazoa > Chordata > Amphibia > Anura > Myobatrachidae > Taudactylus > Taudactylus pleione. The sequence continues at coordinate 117,254 of JAUIMM010000133.1, read as the reverse complement.
GCAGCCCCCATTATCTATAATACTCATTATCACACCCACCTTACTCATTGACTGCATCATATATCAGTGCTCCAGTCTCACTGATTGTAGCAGCCCCCATTATCTATAAAACTCATTATTACAGCCTCACTGACTGCATCATATATCAGTGCTCCAGTCTCACTGATTGTAACAGCCCCCATTATCTATAATACTCAATATTACACCCTCACTGACTGCATCATTTATCACTGCTCCAGTCTCACTGATTGTAGATGCCCCCCATTATCTATAATACTAATTATTACACCCACCTTACTCACTGACTGCATCATATATCAGTGCTCCAGTCTCACTGATTGTAGCAGCCCCCATTATCTATAATACTCATTATTACACCCAGCTTACTCACTGGCTGCATCATATATCAGTACTCCAGTCTCACTGATTGTAGCAGGCCCCCATTATCTATAATACTCATTATTACGCCCTCACTGACTGCATCATATATCAGTACTCCAGTCTCACTGATTGTAGTAAGCCCCCATTGTCTATAATACTCATTACACATAGAAAATAAAACAGTCATATACATTGGTCCCTAGAGAAAAAACACACATACATTGGTTCCTAGAGAATAACATACACATACATTGGTCCCTAGAGAATAACACACACATACATTGGTCCCTAAAGAAATAACACACATACATTGGTCCCTAGAGAAAAAACACACACATACATTGGCCCCTAGAGAAAAAACACACACATACATTGGCCCCTAGAGAAAAAACACACACATACATTGGCCCCTAGAGAAAAAACACACATAAACATTGGTCCCTAGAGAAAAAACACACACATACATTGGTCCCTAGAGAATAACACACACATACATTGGCCCCAAGAGAAATAATACACACATACATTAGTCCCTAGAGAAAAAACACACATACATTTGTCCCTAGAGAAATAACACACATGCATTGGTCCCTAGAGAAATAACACACACATACATTAGTAGTCCCTAGAGAAAAAACACACATACATTGGTCCCTAGAGAAATAACACACACATACATTGGTCCCTAGAGAAATAACACACACATACATTGGTCCCTAGAGAATAACACACATACATTGGACCCTAGAGAAATTACACACATACATTAGCCCCTAGAGAATAACACACACATACATTGGTCCCTAGAGAATAACACACATATATTGGTCCCTAGAGAAATAACACACATACATTGGTCCCTAGAGAAAAATCACACATACATTGGTCCCTAGAGAATAACACACACATACATTGGTCCCTAGAGAAAAAACACACACATACATTGGTCCCTAGAGAAAAAACACACATACATTGGTCCCTAGAGAAAAAACACACATACATTGGTCTCTAGAGAAATAACACACATACATTGGTCCCTAGAGAAAAAACACACACATACATTGGCCGCTAGAGAATAACACACATACATTGGTCCCTAGAGAAAAAACACACACATATACATTGGTCTCTAGAGATAAAACACACACATACATTGGCCCCTAGTGAATAACACACATACATTGGTCCCTAGAGAAAAAACACACACATACATTGGTTCCTAGAGAAAAAACACACATACATTGGTCCCTAGAGAAATAACACACACATACATTGGCCCCTAGAGAAAAAACACTCATACATTGGTCCCTAGAGAAAAAACACACAAATACATTGGTCTCTAATGAAATAACACACACATACATTGGTCCCTAGAGAAAAAACACACACATACATTGGACCCTAGGGAATAACACACATACATTGGTCCCTAGAAAAAAACACACACATACATTGGTCACTAGAGAAAAAACATACACATACATTGGCCCCTAGAGAAAACACACATACATTGGTCCCTAGAGAAATAACGCACACATACATTGGTCCCTACAGAAATAACACACACATACATTGGTCCCTAGAGAAAAAACACACATACATTGGTCCATAGAGAAAAAACACACATACATTGGTCCCTAGAGAAATAACACACACATACATTGGCCCCTAGAGAAAAAACACACATATACATTGGTCCCTAGAGAAATAACACACACATACATTGGTCCCTAGAGAAATAACTAGGGGTGAGCGGGTTCGGATTTCTGAAATCCGAACCCCCCCGAGCCCCCCCGATCCGAGTCCGATCCGAGTCAGGCTCGACTTTTCCCGCCTGACTCGGATCTGAAATCTAGGCAAAACGTCATCATCCCGCCTTCCGAGTCTCGCGGGTTTTGGATCCTATATAAGGTACCCGCGTCGGCGCCATTTTCTCACTCGGCTGTGGACAGTGAAGAGGGAGGGTGGGAGTTAGGGCTGTGTAGTGTAGTGTAGTGTAGTGCTGCTGTTGTCCACTACTTCAAAGTCCATAGGGGCTGGCTGTGTTGTGCTGTGCTGCTGTTGTTAATAGGGGCTGTGTCCACTACTTCAAAGTCCATAGGGGCTGGCTGTGTTGTGCTGTGCTGCTGTTGTTAATAGGGGCTGTGTCCACTACTTCAAAGTCCATAGGGGCTGGCTGGACTGTGTTGTGCAGTCAGTTCTCCATAGGGGCTGTGTCCACTCCAAAGTCCTGTGCAGTGTCCCAGTCCTAAAGGAGTGCTGTAGTGTTGTCCAGGGGGTGCTCTGTCCATCAGGGGTGCTCCCCCCAAGTGCTAAAAAAATAATATATTTTCTGTGTTTGTGAATTGTGTGCGCAGTAGCCGCACGTGCATCAACAAAGTAGTGCCAAGCGTGCGCCTGTGTCATAAGTAAAATCGATATAACATAAATGGAGGACCAAACTTTCTCCGATAAAAATAAAATAGAGAAAGATCAAGAACCACTTCCTCCTAGTGCTGAAGCTGCTACCACTAGTCATGACATAGACGATAACATGCCATCAACGTCGTCTGCCAAGGCCGATGCCCAATGTCATAGTAGAGGGCACATACAATCCCAAATGGCAAAGTTCAGGAAAATGACCTTGAAAAAGACATTTAAATCAGCTGAAGAGAAACGTAAACTTGCCAATATGCCATTTACGACACGGAGTGGCAAGGAACGGCTAAGGTCGATCCCTAGTATGTTCATGACTAGTGGTTCAGCTTCACATGACGATGGAAGCCCTCCTCCCACTAAAAAAATCAAAAGAGTTAAGCTGGCAAAAGCACAGCGAAGAACTGTGCTTTCTAAGAAGATATCACAAATCCCCAAGGAGAGTCCAAGTGTGGTGGTGGTTGCGATGCCTGACCTTCCCAGCACTGGACGGGAAGAGGTGGCTCTTTCCACCATTTGCACGCCCCCTGCAAGTGCTGAAAGGAGCACCCACAGTCCACTTGCTGATATGCAAATTGAAGATGTCACTGTTGAAGTACAACAGGATGAGGATACTGGTGTAGCTGGCGCTGAGGAGGAAGTTGGCGAGGAGGATTCTGATGGTGATGTGGTTTGTTTAAATCAGGCTCCGGGGGAGACAGTTGTTGTCCGTGGGATGAAAAAGCCCATCACGGTCATGCCTGGGCAGAAGACCAAACATTCCACCTCTTTGGTCTGGCAATATTTCTATCCAAATCCGGACAACAACTGTCTTGCCATATGTACCATATGTTAAGGTGAAATAAGTAGGGGTAGGGACGTCAACCACCTAGGAACATCCTCCCTTATACGGCACCTGCAGTGCGTTCATAAAAAGTTACTGTCAAGTTCAGAAACTTTGGCTAAGACCGTAAGCAGTCCAGGGACACCTAAATCCCGTTGTCCTGTTGTATCCAAGCGCCTGCAAACCACACCGTCAACTCCCTCCTCGTCAATTTCCTCCTTAGTCAGGATCGGAAGTAGTCCTGCAGGCCATGTCACTGGCATGACTGACTCTCCTATCCGGGATTCCTCTGGAGGATCCTGCATTGCTACGCCTACTGCTGCCGCTGCTGCTGTTGCTGCTGCTGGGAGTCGTTCATCATCCCAGAGAGGAAGTAGGAACACCACTACTTTTACTAAACAATTGACCCTCCAACAGTCCTTAGCGAGGAGGATGAAGTACGACAGCAGTCATCCTGAAGCAAAACGTATAACTGAGGCCTTGACTGCTATGTTGGTGTTAGACGTGCGTCCGGTATCTGCCATTAGTGCAGTGGGATTTAGACAATTGATGGAGGTAGTGTGTCCCCGGTTCCAAATCCCATCTAGATTCCACTTCACTAGGCAGGCGATACCGAGACTGTACAGAAACATCAGAAAAAGTGTCCTCAGTGTCCTGAAAAATGCCGTTGTACACAATGTCCACTTAACCACGGACATGTGGACAAGTGGAACAGGGCAGACTAAGGACTATATGACTGTGACAGCCCACTGGGTAGATGTATCACCTTACGCAGCAACAGCAGCAGCGTCACCAGTAGCAGCATCTCAGAAACGCCAGCTCGTTACAAGGCAGGCTACGCTGTGTATCACCGGTTTCAGTAAGAGGCACACCGCCGACAACCTCTTAGAGAAACTGAGGGAAATCATCGCCCAGTGGCTTACCCCACTTAGACTCTCCTGGGGATTTGTGATATCTGACAACGCCACCAATATTGTGCGGGCATTACATCTGGGCAAATTCCAGCACGTCCCATGTTTTGCTCACACAATAAACTTGGTGGTGCAGAATTTTCTGAAAAGCGACAGGGGCGTGCAGGAGACGCTTTGGGTGGCCCGAAAAATTTCTGGCCACTTTCGCCATTCAGCGACTGCGTGCCGAAGACTGGAGCGCCAGCAAACACTCTTGAACCTGCCCCGCCATCACCTGAAGCAAGAGGTTGTGACGCGGTGGAACTCAACCCTCTATATGCTTCAGAGGATGGAGGAGCAGCAAAAGGCCATACAAGCCTATACATCCACCTATGACATAGGCAAAGGAGGGGGTATGCACCTGACTCAAGCGCAGTGGAGAATGATTTCCGTGTTGTGCAAGGTTCTCCAGCCCTTCGAACTTGCCACACGTGAAGTCAGTTCAGACACAGCCAGCTTGAGTCAGGTCATTCCCCTCATCAGGCTTTTGCAGAAGCAGCTGGAGAAAGTGAAGGAGGAGCTAAGATGGAGCGATTCCGCTCGGCATGTGGGACTTGTGGATGAAGCCCTTCATTCGCTTTGCCAGGATTCCAGGGTGGTCAATCTGTTGAAATCAGACCACTACATTTTGGCCACCGTGCTTGATCCTAGGTTTAAAGCCTATGTGGTGTCTCTCTTTCCGGCCGACACAAGCCTGCAGAGGTGCAAAGACCTGCTGGCGAACACACTGTCAGCTGAAGCGGAACGTGACACGTCAACGGCTCCTTCTTCATTTTCTCCCGCAACTGGGGCTGCCAGGAAAAAACTTAGGTATCCTAAGCAACCCGCTGGCGGTGATGCAGGGCAGGCAGGACCAAGTTTGGATATCTGGTCCGGACTGAAGGACCTGGCAACAATTTCTGACATGTCTACTGTCACTGCATATGATACTGTCACCATTGACAGAATGGTGGAGGATTACATCGGTGACAGCATCCAAGTAGGCATGTCAGACAGTCCATACCTGTACTGGCAGGAAAAAGAGGCAATTTGGAGGCCCCTGTACAAACTGGCTCTATTTTACCTGAGTTGCCCCCCCTCCAGTGTGTACTCCGAAAGAGTGTTTAGTGCAGCCGGGAACCTTGTCAGCGAAAGGCGTAGGAGGTTGCTTCCACAGAATGTGGAGAAGATGATGTTCATCAAAATGAATTATCAGCTCTTCCAGGGAGACCAGCCTCCAGAAGGTACAGAGGGACCTGTGGTGGTGGATTCAAGTGGGGACGAGTTAATACTTTGTGAGGATGAGGATGTACACACTGAAGAGGGTGAGGAATCGGTGGATGAGGAGGATGAGGATGACATCTTGCCTCCGTAGAGCCAGTTTGTGCAGGGACACATTAATTGCCAGCTTGTTTTGTGGGGGCCCAAACGAACCAATCATTTCAGCCACAGTTGTGTGGCAGACCCTGGCGCTGAAATGATTGATTTGTTAAAGTGTGCATGTCCTGTTTATACAACATAAGGGTGGGTGGGAGGGCCCAAGGACAATTCCATCTTGCACTTCTTTTTTTTCTTTGCATTATGTACAGTTTGGGGCCTAGTTTTTCTAACTGCCATCCTGTTTGCCACTGCAGTGTCACTCCTAGATGGGTTACGTGTTTGTGCCGCCCACTCGTGTCGCTTAGCATAGTCATCCAGCTACCTCGGTGCAACCTTTTGGACATGAAAACACTATTGTGAGGTGTGAGGTGTTCAGAATAGACTGGAAATGAGTGGAAATTAAGGTTATTGAGGTTAATAATAGCATAGGAGCAGAGAAACCAACAAATTCTGTGATTTTAGCTGTTTTTATGCTTTTTAAAAAAAAAATACAGATCCAAAACACAAAACCCAGAACCCAAAACACGGAAGGGTGGTTTTGGCAAAACCAATCCAGATCCAAAACACGAAGAAAGATCCAGATCCAAAACCAAAACACAAAACACGAAAAGTGGCCGGTGCACACCCCTAGAAATAACGCACACATACATTGGTCCCTACAGAAATAACACACACATACATTGGCCCCTAGAGAAAAAACACACATATACATTGGTCCCTAGAGAAATAACACACACATACATTGGTCCCTAGAGAAATAACGCACACATACATTGGTCCCTAGAGAATAACACACATACATTGGTCCCTAGAGAATAACACACACATACATTGGTCCCCAGAGAAAAAAACACACATACATTGGTCCCTAGAGAATAACACACATACATTGGTCCCTAGAGAAGAAACACACATACATTGGTCCCTAGAGAAAAAACACACATACATTGGTCCCTAGAGAATAACACACACATACATTGGTCCCTAGAGAATAACACACATACATTGGCCCCTAGAGAAATAACACACATACATTGGTCCCTAGAGAAATAACACACACATACATTGGTCCCTAGAGAATAACACTCATACATTGGTCCCTAGAGAAATAGCACACATACATTGGTCCCTAGAGAAATAACACACACATACATTGGTCCCTAGAGAAATAACAAACACATACATTGGCCCCCAGAGAATAACACACATACATTGGTCCCTATAGAAAAAACACATACATACATTGGCCCCTAGAGAAAAAACACACACATACATTGGCCCCTAAAGAAATAACACACACATACATTGGCCCCTAGAGAAATAACACACATACATTGGTCCCTAGAGAAATAACACACACATACATTGGTCCATAGAGAAATAACACACATACATTGGTCCCTAGAGAAATAACTCACACATACATTGGTCCCTAGAGAAATAACACACACATATACATTGGTCCTTAGAGAAATAACACACACATACATTGGTCCCTAGAGAAATAACACACACATATACATTGGTCCTTAGAGAAATAACACACACATATACATTGGTCCTTAGAGAAATAACACACACATACATTGGTCCCTAGAGAAAGAACACCCACATCAATTGGTCCCTAGAGAAATAACACACACATACATTGGTCCTTAGAGAAATAACACACACATACATTGGTCCCTAGAGAAATAACACACATACATTGGTCCCTAGAGAAATAACTCACACATACATTGGTCCCTAGAGAATAACACACACATACATTTGTCCCTAGAGAATAACACACACATACATTGGCCCCTAGAGAATAACACACATACATTGGTCCCTAGAGAAAAAACACACATACATTGGCCCCTAGAGAAAAAAACACACACATACATTGGCCCCTAGAGAAATAACACTCATACATTGGCCCCTAGAGAAATAACACACATACATTGGTCCCTAGACAATAACACACATACATTGGTACCCAGAGAAAAAAACACACACATACATTGGTCCCTAGAGAAATAACACACACATACATTGGTCCCTAGAGAAATAACACACACATACATTGGTCCCTAGACAATAACACCCATACATTGGTCCCTAGAGAAATAACACACACATACATTGGTCCCTAGAGAAATAACACACACATACATTGGTCCCTAGAGAAATAACACACATACATTGGTCCCTAGAGAAAAAACAGACACATACATTGGCCCCTAGAGAAATAACACACACATACATTGGTCCCTAGAGAATAACACACATACATTGGTCCCTAGAGAAATAACACACACATACATTGGTCCCTAGAGAAATAACACACATACATTGGCCCCTAGAGAAATAACACACACAAACAATTGTCCCTAGAGAAAAAACACACATACATTGGTCCCTAGAATAAAAAAACACACACATACATTGGCCCCTAGAGAAATAACACACATACATTGGCCCATAGAGAAATAACACACATACATTGGTGCTTAGAGAAATAACACACATACATTGGCCCCTAGAGAAATAACACACATACATTGGTCCCTAGAGAAATAACACACACATACATTGGTCCCTAGAGAAAAAACACACATACATTGGTCCCTAGAATAAAAAAACACACACATACATTGGCCCCTAGAGAAATAACACACATACATTGGCCCCTAGAGAAATAACACACATACATTGGTGCCTAGAGAATAACACACATACATTGGTCCCTAGAGAAAAAACACACACATACATTGGTCCCTAGAGAAATAACACACACATACATTGGTCCCTAGAGAATAACACACATACATTGGTCCCTAGAGAAATAACACACACATACATTGGTCCCTAGAGAAATAACACACATACATTGGCCCCTAGAGAATAACACACATACATTGGTCCCTAGAGAAAAAACACACACATACATTGGCCCCTAGAGAAAAAACACACATACATTGGTCCCTAGAGAAAAAAAACACACATACATTTGTCCCTAGAAAAATAACACACACATACATTGGTCCCTAGAGAAAAACACACACATACATTGGTCCCTAGAGAAATAACTAGGGGTGTGCACCGGCCACTTTTCGTGTTTTGTGTTTTGGTTTTGGATCTGGATCTTTCTTCGTGTTTTGGATCTGGATTGGTTTTGCCAAAACCACCCTTCCGTGTTTTGGGTTCTGGGTTTTGTGTTTTGGATCTGTATTTTTTTGAAAAAAAGCATAAAAACAGCTAAAATCACAGAATTTGTAGGTTTTTCTGCTCCTATGCTATTATTAACCTCAATAACCTTAATTTCCACTCATTTCCAGTCTATTCTGAACACCTCACACCTCACAATAGTGTTTTTATGTCCAAAAGGTTGCACCGAGGTAGCTGGATGACTATGCTAAGCGACACGAGTGGGCGGCACAAACACGTGACCCATCTAGGAGTGACACTGCAGTGGCAGGCAGGATGGCAGTTAGAAAAACTAGGCCCCAAACTGTACATAATGCAAAGAAAAAAAGAGGTGCAAGATGGAATTGTCCTTGGGCCCTCCCACCCACCCATATGTTGTATAAACAGGACATGCACACTTTAACAAATCAATCATTTCAGCGCCAGGGTCTGCCACACAACTGTGGCTGAAATGATTGGTTCGTTTGGGCCCCCACAAAACAAGCTGGCAATTAATGTGTCCCTGCACAAACTGGCTCTACGGAGGCAAGATGTCATCCTCATCCTCCTCATCCACCGATTCCTCACCCTCTTCAGTGTGTACATCCTCATCCTCACAAAGTATTAACTCGTCCCCACTTGAATCCACCACCACAGGTCCCTCTGTACCTTCTGGAGGCTGGTCTCCCTGGAAGAGCTGATAATTCATTTTGATGAACATCATCTTCTCCACATTCTGTGGAAGCAACCTCCTACGCCTTTCGCTGACAAGGTTCCCGGCTGCACTAAACACTCTTTCGGAGTACACACTGGAGGGGGGGCAACTCAGGTAAAATAGAGCCAGTTTGTACAGGGGCCTCCAAATTGCCTCTTTTTCCTGCCAGTACAGGTATGGACTGTCTGACATGCCTACTTGGATGCTGTCACCGATGTAATCCTCCACCATTCTGTCAATGGTGACAGTATCATATGCAGTGACAGTAGACATGTCAGAAATTGTTGCCAGGTCCTTCAGTCCGGACCAGATGTCCAAACTTGGTCCTGCCTGCCCTGCATCACCGCCAGCGGGTTGCTTAGGATACCTAAGTTTTTTCCTGGCAGCCCCAGTTGCGGGAGAAAATGAAGAAGGAGCCGTTGACGTGTCACGTTCCGCTTCAGCTGACAGTGTGTTCACCAGCAGGTCTTTGCACCTCTGCAGGCTTGTGTCGGCCGGAAAGAGAGACACCACATAGGCTTTAAACCTAGGATCGAGCACGGTGGCCAAAATGTAGTGGCCTGATTTCAACAGATTGACCACCCTGGAATCCTGGCAAAGCGAATGAAGGGCTTCATCCACAAGTCCCACATGCCGAGCGGAATCGCTCCGTCTTAGCTCCTCCTTCACTTTCTCCAGCTGCTTCTGCAAAAGCCTGATGAGGGGAATGACCTGACTCAAGCTGGCAGTGTCTGAACTGACTTCACGTGTGGCAAGTTCGAAGGGCTGAAGAACCTTGCACAACACGGAAATCATTCTCCACTGCGCTTGAGTCAGGTGCATACCCCCTCCTTTGCCTATGTCATAGGTGGATGTATAGGCTTGTATGGCCTTTTGCTGCTCCTCCATCCTCTGAAGCATATAGAGGGTTGAGTTCCACCGCGTCACAACCTCTTGCTTCAGGTGATGGCGGGGCAGGTTCAAGAGTGTTTGCTGGCGCTCCAGTCTTCGGCACGCAGTCGCTGAATGGCGAAAGTGGCCAGAAATTTTTCGGGCCACCCAAAGCGTCTCCTGCACGCCCCTGTCGCTTTTCAGAAAATTCTGCACCACCAAGTTTATTGTGTGAGCAAAACATGGGACGTGCTGGAATTTGCCCAGATGTAATGCCCGCACAATATTGGTGGCGTTGTCAGATATCACAAATCCCCAGGAGAGTCTAAGTGGGGTAAGCCACTGGGCGATGATTTCCCTCAGTTTCTCTAAGAGGTTGTCGGCGGTGTGCCTCTTACTGAAACCGGTGATACACAGCGTAGCCTGCCTTGTAACGAGCTGGCGTTTCTGAGATGCTGCTACTGGTGACGCTGCTGCTGTTGCTGCGTAAGGTGATACATCTACCCAGTGGGCTGTCACAGTCATATAGTCCTTAGTCTGCCCTGTTCCACTTGTCCACATGTCCGTGGTTAAGTGGACATTGTGTACAACGGCATTTTTCAGGACACTGAGGACACTTTTTCTGACGTTTCTGTACAGTCTCGGTATCGCCTGCCTAGTGAAGTGGAATCTAGACGGGATTTGGAACCGGGGACACACTACCTCCATCAATTGTCTAAATCCCACTGCACTAATGGCGGATACCGGACGCACGTCTAACACCAACATAGCAGTCAAGGCCTCAGTTATACGTTTTGCTTCAGGATGACTGCTGTCGTACTTCATCCTCCTCGCTAAGGACTGTTGGAGGGTCAATTGTTTAGTAAAAGTAGTGGTGTTCCTACTTCCTCTCTGGGATGATGAACGACTCCCAGCAGCAGCAGCAACAGCAGCAGCGGCAGCAGTAGGCGTAGCAATGCAGGATCCTCCGGAGGAATCCCGGATAGGAGAGTCAGTCATGCCAGTGATATGGCCTGCAGGACTACTTCCGATCCTGACTAAGGAGGAAATTGACGAGGAGGGAGTTGACGGTGTGGTTTGCAGGCGCTTGGATACAACAGGACAACGGGATTTAGGTGTCCCTGGACTGCTTACGGTCTGAGCCAAAGTTTCTGAACTTGACAGTAACTTTTTATGAACGCGCTGCAGGTGCCGTATAAGGGAGGATGTTCCTAGGTGGTTGACGTCCCTACCCCTACTTATTTCACCTTTACATATGGTACATATGGCAAGACAGTTGTTGTCCGGATTTGGATAGAAATATTGCCAGACCAAAGAGGTGGAATGTTTGGTCTTCTGCCCAGGCATGACCGTGATGGGCTTTTTCATCCCACGGACAACAACTGTCTCCCCCGGAGCCTGATTTAAACAAACCACATCACCATCAGAATCCTCCTCGCCAACTTCCTCCTCAGCGCCAGCTACACCAGTATCCTCATCCTGTTGTACTTCAACAGTGACATCTTCAATTTGCATATCAGCAAGTGGACTGTGGGTGCTCCTTTCAGCACTTGCAGGGGGCGTGCAAATGGTGGAAAGAGCCACCTCTTCCCGTCCAGTGCTGGGAAGGTCAGGCATCGCAACCACCACCACACTTGGACTCTCTTTGGGGATTTGTGATATCTTCTTAGAAAGCACAGTTCTTCGCTGTGCTTTTGCCAGCTTAACTCTTTTGATTTTTTTAGTGGGAGGAGTGCTTCCATCGTCATGTGAAGCTGAACCACTAGTCATGAACATACTAGGGATTGACCTTAGCCGTTCCTTGCCACTCCGTGTCGTAAATGGCATATTGGCAAGTTTACGTTTCTCTTCAGCTGATTTAAATGTCTTTTTCAAGGTCATTTTCCTGAACTTTGCCATTTGGGATTGTATGTGCCCTCTACTATGACATTGGGCATCGGCCTTGGCAGACGACGTTGATGGCATGTTATCGTCTATGTCATGACTAGTGGCAGCAGCTTCAGCACTAGGAGGAAGTGGTTCTTGATCTTTCTCTATTTTATTTTTATCGGAGAAAGTTTGGTCCTCCATTTATGTTATATCGATTTGATATATACGTGCGGCTAAACACAGAAAATAAATTTTTTTTTGGTTCGGACTGGAGTGTACTTTGTGGGTTACAGCACCCTTTAACGGTCAAGCCAGCCGGCCCTTTACTTATGACACAGGCGCACTCTTGGCACTACTTTGTTGATGCACGTGCGGCTACTGCGCACACAATTCACAAACACAGAAAATAATTTTTTTTTGGTTTGGACTGGAGTGTACTTTGGGGGTTACAGCACCCTTTAACGGTCAAGCCAGCCGGCCCTTTACTTATGACACAGGCGCACGCTTGGCACTACTTTGTTGATGCACGTGCGGCTACTGCGCACACAATTCACAAACACAGAAAATAATTTTTTTTTGGTTTGGACTGGAGTGTACTTTCGGGGGTTACAGCACCCTTTAACGGTCAAGCCAGCCGGCCCTTTACTTATGACACAGGCGCACGCTTGGCACTACTTTGTTGATGCACGTGCGGCTACTGCGCACACAATTCACAAACACAGAAAATAATTTTTTTTTAGGTTTGGACTGGAGTGTACTTTCGGGGGTTACAGCACCCTTAACGGTCAAGCCAGCCGGCCCTTTACTTATGACACAGGCGCACGCTTGGCACTACTTTGTTGATGCACGTGCGGCTACTGCGCACACAATTCACAAACACAGAAAATAATTTTTTTTTTGGTTTGGACTGGAGTGTACTTTCGGGGGTTACAGCACCCTTAACGGTCAAGCCAGCCGGCCCTTTACTTATGACACAGGCGCACGCTTGGCACTACTTTGTTGATGCACGTGCGGCTACTGCGCACACAATTCACAAACACAGAAAATAATTTTTTTTTTGGTTTGGACTGGAGTGTACTTTCGGGAGTTACAGCACCCTTAACGGTCAAGCCAGCCGGCCCTTTACTTATGACACAGGCGCACGCTTGGCACTACTTTGTTGATGCACGTGCGGCTACTGCGCACACAATTCACAAACACAGAAAATAATTTTTTTTTGGTTTGGACTGGAGTGTACTTTCAGGGGTTACAGCACCCTTTAACGGTCAAGCCAGCCGGCACTTTACTTATGACACAGGCGCACGCTTGGCACTACTTTGTTGATGCACGTGCGGCTACTGCGCACACAATTCACAAACACAGAAAATAATTTTTTTTTTGGTTTGGACTGGAGTGTACTTTCGGGGGTTACAGCACCCTTAACGGTCAAGCCAGCCGGCCCTTTACTTATGACACAGGCGCACGCTTGGCACTACTTTGTTGATGCACGTGCGGCTACTGCGCACACAATTCACAAACACAGAAAATAATTTTTTTTTTGGTTTGGACTGGAGTGTACTTTCGGGGGTTACAGCACCCTTAACGGTCAAGCCAGCCGGCCCTTTACTTATGACACAGGCGAACGCTTGACACTACTTTGTTGATGCACGTGCGGCTACTGCGCACACAATTCACAAACACAGAAAATAATTTTTTTTTGGTTTGGACTGGAGTGTACTTTCAGGGGTTACAGCACCCTTTAACGGTCAAGCCAGCCGGCCCTTTACTTATGACACAGGCGCACGCTTGGCACTACTTTGTTGATGCACGTGCGGCTACTGCGCACACAATTCACAAACACAGAAAATAATTTTTTTTTGGTTTGGACTGGAGTGTACTTTCGGGGGTTACAGCACCCTTTAACGGTCAAGCCAGCCGGCCCTTTACTTATGACACAGGGGCACTCTTGGCACTACTTTGTTGATGCACGTGCGGCTACTGCGCACACAATTCACAAACACAGAAAATAATTTTTTTTTAGGTTTGGACTGGAGTGTACTTTCGGGGGTTACAGCACCCTTAACGGTCAAGCCAGCCGGCCCTTTACTTATGACACAGGCGCACGCTTGGCACTACTTTGTTGATGCACGTGCGGCTACTGCGCACACAATTCACAAACACAGAAAATAATTTTTTTTTGGTTTGGACTGGAGTGTACTTTCGGGGGTTACAGCACCCTTTAACGGTCAAGCCAGCCGGCCCTTTACTTATGACACAGGCGCACGCTTGGCACTACTTTGTTGATGCACGTGCGGCTACTGCGCACACAATTCACAAACACAGAAAATAATTTTTTTTTAGGTTTGGACTGGAGTGTACTTTCGGGGGTTACAGCACCCTTAACGGTCAAGCCAGCCGGCCCTTTACTTATGACACAGGCGCACGCTTGGCACTACTTTGTTGATGCACGTGCGGCTACTGCGCACACAATTCACAAACACAGAAAATAATTTTTTTTTTGGTTTGGACTGGAGTGTACTTTCGGGGGTTACAGCACCCTTAACGGTCAAGCCAGCCGGCCCTTTACTTATGACACAGGCGCACGCTTGGCACTACTTTGTTGATGCACGTGCGGCTACTGCGCACACAATTCACAAACACAGAAAATATATTATTTTTTTAGCACTTGGGGGGAGCACCCCTGATGGACAGAGCACCCCCTGGACAACACTACAGCACCCCTTTAGGACTGGGACACTGCACAGGACTTTGGAACTGACTGCACAACACAGTCCAGCCAGCCCCTATGGACTTTGAAGTAGTGGACACAGCCCCTATTAACAACAGCAGCACAGCACAACACAGCCAGCCCCTATGGACTTTGAAGTAGTGGACAACAGCAGCACTACACTACACTACACTACACAGCACTAACTCCCACCCTCCCTCTTCACTGTCCACAGCCGAGTGAGAAAATGGCGCCGACGCGGGTACCTTATATAGGATCCAAAACCCACGAGACTCGGAAGGCGGGATGATGACGTTTTGCCTCGATGTCAGATCCGAGTCAGGCGGGAAAAGTCGAGCCTGACTCGGATCGGACTCGGATCGGGGGGGCTCGGGGGGGTTCGGATTTCAGAAATCCGAACCCGCTCACCCCTAGAAATAACACACACATACATTGGTCCTTAGAGAAATAACACACACATACATTGGTCCCTAGAGAAATAACACACATACATTGGTCCCTAGAGAAATAACACACACATACATTGGTCCCTAGAGAAACAACACACACATACATTGGTCCCTAGAGAAATAACACACACATACATTGGTCCCTAGAGAAATAACACACACATACATTGGACCTTAGAGAAATAACACACACATACATTGGTCCCAAGAGAAATAACACACATACATTGGTCCCTAGAGAAAAAACACACATACATTGGCCTCTAGAGAAATAACACACACATACATTGGTCCCTAGAGAAATAACACACATACATTGGTCCCTAGAGAAATAACACACATACATTGGTCCCTAGAGAAATAACACACACATACACTGGTCCCTAGAGAATAACACACACATACATTGGTCCCTAGAGAAATAACACACACATACATTGGTCCCTAGAGAAATAACACACACATACATTGGTCCCTAGAGAAAAAACACACATACATTGGTCCCTAGAATAAAAAAACACACACATACATTGGCCCCTAGAGAAATAACACACATACATTGGTCCCTAGAGAATAACACACACATACATTGGTCCCTAGAGAAATAACACACACATACATTGGTCCCTAGAAAAATAACACACACATACATTGGTCCCTAGAGAATTAACACACACATACATTGGTCCCTAGAGAAAAAACACACACATACATTGGTCCCTAGAGAAATAATACACACATACATTGGTCCCTAGAGAATAACACACATACATTGGTCCCTAGAGAAATAACACACACATACATTGGTCTCTAGAGAAATAACACACATACATTGGCCCCTAGAGAATAACACAAATACATTGGTCCCTAGAGAAAAAACACACACATACATTGGCCCCTAGAGAAAAAACACACATACATTGGTCCCTAGAGAAAAAAAACACACAAACATTTGTCCCTAGAGAAATAACACACACATACATTGGTCCCTAGAGAAAAAAACACACACATACATTGGTCCCTAGAGAATAACACACATACATTGGCCCCTAGAGAATAACACACATACATTGGTCCCTAGAAAAAAAAACACACACATACATTGGTCCCTAGAGAAAAAAACACATACATTGGTCCCTAGAGAAATAACACACATACATTGGTCCCTAGAGAAAAAACACACACATACATTGGTCCCTAGAGAATAACACACATACATTGGTCCGAAGAGAATAACACACACATACATTGGTCCCTAGAGAATAACACACACATACATTGGTCCCTAGAGAAATAACACACATACATTGGTCCCTAGAGAAATAACTCACACATACATTGGTCCCTAGAGAATAACACACACATACATTGGCCCCTAGAGAATAACACACATACATTGGTCCCTAGAGAATAACACACACATACATTGGCCCCTAGAGAATAACACACATACATTGGTCCCTAGAGAAAAAACACACATACATTGGCCCCTAGAGAAAAAAACACACACATACATTGGCCCCTAGAGAATAACACACATACATTGGTCCCTAGAGAATAACACACACATACATTGGTCCCTAGAGAAATAACACACATACATTGGCCCCTAGAGAAATAACACACACAAACAATTGTCCCTAGAGAAAAAACACACATACATTGGTCCCTAGAATAAAAAAACACACACATACATTGGCCCCTAGAGAAATAACACACATACATTGGCCCCTAGAGAAATAACACACATACATTGGTGCTTAGAGAAATAACACACATACATTGGCCCCTAGAGAAATAACACACACATACATTGGTCCCTAGAGAATAACACACATACATTGCTCCCTAGAGAAAAAACACACATACATTGGTCCCTAGAATAAAAAAACACACACATACATTGGCCCCTAGAGAAATAACACACACATACATTGGTCCCTAGAGAAAAAACACAAATACATTGGTCCCTAGAGAAATAACACACACATACATTGGTCCCTAGAGAATAACACACATACATTGGACCCTAGAGAAATTACACACATACATTAGTCCCTAGAGAATAACACACACATACATTGGTCCCTAGAGAATAACACACATATATTGGTCCCTAGAGAAATAACACACATACATTGGTCCCTAGAGAAAAAACACACATACATTGGTCCCTAGAGAATAACACACACATACATTGGTCCCTAGAGAAAAAACACACACATACATTGGTCCCTAGAGAAAAAACACACATATACATTGGTCCCTAGAGAAAAACACACACATACATTGGTCCCTAGAGAAAAAACACACATACATTGGTCCCTAGAGAAATAACACACATACATTGGCCGCTAGAGAATAACACACACATATACATTGGTCTCTAGAGATAAAACACACACATACATTGGCCCCTAGAGAATAACACACATACATTGGTCCCTAGAGAAAAAACACACCTACATTGGTCCCTAGAGAAATAACACACACATACATTGGCCCCTAGAGAAAAACACACACATATACATTGGTCCCTAGAGAAAAAACACACAAATACATTGGTCTCTAATGAAATAACACACACATACATTGGTCCCTAGAGAAAAAACACACACATACATTGGTCCCTAGAGAATAACACACATACATTGGTCCCTAGAGAAATAACACACACATACATTGGTCCCTAGAGAAATAACACACACATACATTGGACCCTAGGGAATAACACACATACATTGGTCCCTAGAAAAAAACACACACATACATTGGTCACTAGAGAAAAAACATACACATACATTGGCCCCTAGAGAAAACACACATACATTGGTCCCTAGAGAAATAACACACATACATTGGTCCCTAGAGAAATAACGCACACATACATTGGTCCCTACAGAAATAACACACACATACATTGGCCCCTAGAGAAAAAACACACATATACATTGGTCCCTAGAGAAATAACACTCATACATTGGTCCCTAGAGAAAAAACAAACACATACATTGGTCCCTAGAGAAAAAAACACACATACATTGGTCCCTAGAGAATAACACACATACATTGGTCCCTAGAGAAATAACGCACACATACATTGGTCCCTACAGAAATAACACACACATACATTGGTCCCTAGAGAAAAAACACACATACATTGGTCCATAGAGAAAAAACACACATACATTGGTCCCTAGAGAAATAACACACACATACATTGGTCCCTAGAGAAATAACGCACACATACATTGGTCCCTACAGAAATAACACACACATACATTGGCCCCTAGAGAAAAAACACACATATACATTGGTCCCTAGAGAAATAACACACACATACATTGGTCCCTAGAGAAATAACGCACACATACATTGGTCCCTACAGAAATAACACACACATACATTGGCCCCTAGAGAAAAAACACACACATACATTGGTCCCTAGAGAAATAACACACACATACATTGGTCCCCAGAGAAATAACGCACACATACATTGGTCCCTACAGAAATAACGCACACATACATTGGTCCCTAGAGAAAAAACACACATACATTGGTCCCTAGAATAAAAAAACACACACATACATTGGCCCCTAGAGAAATAACACACATACATTGGCCCCTAGAGAAATAACACACATACATTGGTGCCTAGAGAATAACACACATACATTGGTCCCTAGAGAAAAAACACACACATACATTGGTCCCTAGAGAAATAACACACACATACATTGGTCCCTAGAGAATAACACACATACATTGGTCCCTAGAGAAATAACACACACATACATTGGTCCCTAGAGAAATAACACACATACATTGGCCCCTAGAGAATAACACACATACATTGGTCCCTAGAGAAAAAACACACACATACATTGGCCCCTAGAGAAAAAACACACATACATTGGTCCCTAGAGAAAAAAAACACACATACATTTGTCCCTAGAAAAATAACACACACATACATTGGTCCCTAGAGAAAAACACACACATACATTGGTCCCTAGAGAAATAACACACACATACATTGGTCCTTAGAGAAATAACACACACATACATTGGTCCCTAGAGAAATAACACACATACATTGGTCCCTAGAGAAATAACACACACATACATTGGTCCCTAGAGAAATAACACACACATACATTGGTCCCTAGAGAAACAACACACACATACATTGGTCCCTAGAGAAATAACACACACATACATTGGTCCCTAGAGAAATAACACACACATACATTGGTCCTTAGAGAAATAACACACACATACATTGGTCCCAAGAGAAATAACACACATACATTGGTCCCTAGAGAAAAAACACACACATACATTGGCCCCTAGAGAAATAACACACATACATTGGCCTCTAGAGAAATAACACACACATACATTGGTCCCTAGAGAAATAACACACATACATTGGTCCCTAGAGAAATAACACACATACATTGGTCCCTAGAGAAATAACACACACATACATTGGTCCCTAGAGAATAACACACACATACATTGGTCCCTAGAGAAATAACACACACATACATTGGTCCCTAGAGAAATAACACACACATACATTGGTCCCTAGAGAAAAAACACACATACATTGGTCCCTAGAATAAAAAAACACACACATACATTGGCCCCTAGAGAAATAACACACATACATTGGTCCCTAGAGAATAACACACACATACATTGGTCCCTAGAGAAATAACACACACATACATTGGTCCCTAGAAAAATAACACACACATACATTGGTCCCTAGAGAATTAACACACACATACATTGGTCCCTAGAGAAAAAACACACACATACATTGGTCCCTAGAGAAATAACACACACATACATTGGTCCCTAGAGAATAACACACATACATTGGTCCCTAGAGAAATAACACACACATACATTGGTCTCTAGAGAAATAACACACATACATTGGCCCCTAGAGAATAACACACATACATTGGTCCCTAGAGAAAAAACACACATACATTGGCCCCTAGAGAAAAAACACACACATACATTGGCCGCTAGAGAAAAAACACACATACATTGGTCCCTAGAGAATAACACACATACATTGGACCCTAGAGAAATTACACACATACATTAGTCCCTAGAGAATAACACACACATACATTGGTCCCTAGAGAATAACACACATATATTGGTCCCTAGAGAAATAACACACATACATTGGTCCCTAGAGAAAAAACACACATACATTGGTCCCTAGAGAATAACACACACATACATTGGTCCCTAGAGAAAAAACACACACATACATTGGTCCCTAGAGAAAAAACACACATATACATTGGTCCCTAGAGAAAAACACACACATACATTGGTCCCTAGAGAAAAAACACACATACATTGGTCCCTAGAGAAATAACACACATACATTGGCCGCTAGAGAATAACACACACATATACATTGGTCTCTAGAGATAAAACACACACATACATTGGCCCCTAGAGAATAACACACATACATTGGTCCCTAGAGAAAAAACACACCTACATTGGTCCCTAGAGAAATAACACACACATACATTGGCCCCTAGAGAAAAACACACACATATACATTGGTCCCTAGAGAAAAAACACACAAATACATTGGTCTCTAATGAAATAACACACACATACATTGGTCCCTAGAGAAAAAACACACACATACATTGGTCCCTAGAGAATAACACACATACATTGGTCCCTAGAGAAATAACACACACATACATTGGTCCCTAGAGAAATAACACACACATACATTGGACCCTAGGGAATAACACACATACATTGGTCCCTAGAAAAAAACACACACATACATTGGTCACTAGAGAAAAAACATACACATACATTGGCCCCTAGAGAAAACACACATACATTGGTCCCTAGAGAAATAACACACATACATTGGTCCCTAGAGAAATAACGCACACATACATTGGTCCCTACAGAAATAACACACACATACATTGGCCCCTAGAGAAAAAACACACATATACATTGGTCCCTAGAGAAATAACACTCATACATTGGTCCCTAGAGAAAAAACAAACACATACATTGGTCCCTAGAGAAAAAAACACACATACATTGGTCCCTAGAGAATAACACACATACATTGGTCCCTAGAGAAATAACGCACACATACATTGGTCCCTACAGAAATAACACACACATACATTGGTCCCTAGAGAAAAAACACACATACATTGGTCCATAGAGAAAAAACACACATACATTGGTCCCTAGAGAAATAACACACACATACATTGGTCCCTAGAGAAATAACGCACACATACATTGGTCCCTACAGAAATAACACACACATACATTGGCCCCTAGAGAAAAAACACACATATACATTGGTCCCTAGAGAAATAACACACACATACATTGGTCCCTAGAGAAATAACGCACACATACATTGGTCCCTACAGAAATAACACACACATACATTGGCCCCTAGAGAAAAAACACACACATACATTGGTCCCTAGAGAAATAACACACACATACATTGGTCCCCAGAGAAATAACGCACACATACATTGGTCCCTACAGAAATAACGCACACATACATTGGTCCCTAGAGAAAAAACACACATACATTGGTCCCTAGAATAAAAAAACACACACATACATTGGCCCCTAGAGAAATAACACACATACATTGGCCCCTAGAGAAATAACACACATACATTGGTGCCTAGAGAATAACACACATACATTGGTCCCTAGAGAAAAAACACACACATACATTGGTCCCTAGAGAAATAACACACACATACATTGGTCCCTAGAGAATAACACACATACATTGGTCCCTAGAGAAATAACACACACATACATTGGTCCCTAGAGAAATAACACACATACATTGGCCCCTAGAGAATAACACACATACATTGGTCCCTAGAGAAAAAACACACACATACATTGGCCCCTAGAGAAAAAACACACATACATTGGTCCCTAGAGAAAAAAAACACACATACATTTGTCCCTAGAAAAATAACACACACATACATTGGTCCCTAGAGAAAAACACACACATACATTGGTCCCTAGAGAAATAACACACACATACATTGGTCCTTAGAGAAATAACACACACATACATTGGTCCCTAGAGAAATAACACACATACATTGGTCCCTAGAGAAATAACACACACATACATTGGTCCCTAGAGAAATAACACACACATACATTGGTCCCTAGAGAAACAACACACACATACATTGGTCCCTAGAGAAATAACACACACATACATTGGTCCCTAGAGAAATAACACACACATACATTGGTCCTTAGAGAAATAACACACACATACATTGGTCCCAAGAGAAATAACACACATACATTGGTCCCTAGAGAAAAAACACACACATACATTGGCCCCTAGAGAAATAACACACATACATTGGCCTCTAGAGAAATAACACACACATACATTGGTCCCTAGAGAAATAACACACATACATTGGTCCCTAGAGAAATAACACACATACATTGGTCCCTAGAGAAATAACACACACATACATTGGTCCCTAGAGAATAACACACACATACATTGGTCCCTAGAGAAATAACACACACATACATTGGTCCCTAGAGAAATAACACACACATACATTGGTCCCTAGAGAAAAAACACACATACATTGGTCCCTAGAATAAAAAAACACACACATACATTGGCCCCTAGAGAAATAACACACATACATTGGTCCCTAGAGAATAACACACACATACATTGGTCCCTAGAGAAATAACACACACATACATTGGTCCCTAGAAAAATAACACACACATACATTGGTCCCTAGAGAATTAACACACACATACATTGGTCCCTAGAGAAAAAACACACACATACATTGGTCCCTAGAGAAATAACACACACATACATTGGTCCCTAGAGAATAACACACATACATTGGTCCCTAGAGAAATAACACACACATACATTGGTCTCTAGAGAAATAACACACATACATTGGCCCCTAGAGAATAACACACATACATTGGTCCCTAGAGAAAAAACACACATACATTGGCCCCTAGAGAAAAAACACACACATACATTGGCCGCTAGAGAAAAAACACACATACATTGGTCCCTAGAGAAAAAAAACACACATACATTTGTCCCTAGAGAAATAACACACACATACATTGGTCCCTAGAGAAAAAAACACACACATACATTGGTCCCTAGAGAATAACACACACATACATTGGTCCCTAGAGAATAACACACATACATTGGTCCCTAGAGAATAACACACATACATTGGCCCCTAGAGAATAACACACATACATTGGTCCCTAGAAAAAAAAACACACACATACATTGGTCCCTAGAGAAAAAAACACATACATTGGTCCCTAGAGAAATAACACACACATACATTGGTCCCTAGAGAAAAAACACACACATACATTGGTCCCTAGAGAATAACACACATACATTGGTCCGAAGAGAATAACACACACATACATTGGTCCCTAGAGAATAACACACACATACATTGGTCCCTAGAGAAATAACACACATACATTGGTCCCTAGAGAAATAACTCACACATACATTGGTCCCTAGAGAATAACATACACATACATTGGCCCCTAGAGAATAACACACATACATTGGTCCCTAGAGAATAACACACACATACATTGGCCCCTAGAGAATAACACACATACATTGGTCCCTAGAGAAAAAACACACATACATTGGCCCCTAGAGAAAAAAACACACACATACATTGGCCCCTAGAGAAATAACACTCATACATTGGCCCCTAGAGAAATAACACACATACATTGGTCCCTAGACAATAACACACATACATTGGTACCCAGAGAAAAAACACACCCATACATAGGTCCCTAGAGAAATTACACACACATACATTGGTCCCTAGAGAAATAACACACATACATTGGTCCCTAGAGAAATAACTCACACATACATTGGTCCCTAGACAAATAACACACATACATTGGTCCCTAGAGAAAAAACAGACACATACATTGGCCCCTAGAGAAATAACACACACATACATTGGTCCCTAGAGAATAACACACATACATTGGTCCCTAGAGAAATAACTCACACATACATTGGTCCCTAGACAAATAACACACATACATTGGTCCCTAGAGAAAAAACAGACACATACATTGGCCCCTAGAGAAATAACACACACATACATTGGTCCCTAGAGAATAACACACATACATTGGTCCCTAGAGAAAAAAACACACACATACATTGGTCCCTAGAGAATAACACACACATACATTGGTCCCTAGAGAATAACACACATACATTGGTCCCTAGAGAATAACACACATACATTGGCCCCTAGAGAATAACACACATACATTGGTCCCTAGAAAAAAAAACACACACATACATTGGTCCCTAGAGAAAAAAACACATACATTGGTCCCTAGAGAAATAACACACACATACATTGGTCCCTAGAGAAAAAACACACACATACATTGGTCCCTAGAGAATAACACACATACATTGGTCCGAAGAGAATAACACACACATACATTGGTCCCTAGAGAATAACACACACATACATTGGTCCCTAGAGAAATAACACACATACATTGGTCCCTAGAGAAATAACTCACACATACATTGGTCCCTAGAGAATAACATACACATACATTGGCCCCTAGAGAATAACACACATACATTGGTCCCTAGAGAATAACACACACATACATTGGCCCCTAGAGAATAACACACATACATTGGTCCCTAGAGAAAAAACACACATACATTGGCCCCTAGAGAAAAAAACACACACATACATTGGCCCCTAGAGAAATAACACTCATACATTGGCCCCTAGAGAAATAACACACATACATTGGTCCCTAGACAATAACACACATACATTGGTACCCAGAGAAAAAACACACCCATACATAGGTCCCTAGAGAAATAACACACACATACATTGGTCCCTAGAGAAATAACACACATACATTGGTCCCTAGAGAAATAACTCACACATACATTGGTCCCTAGACAAATAACACACATACATTGGTCCCTAGAGAAAAAACAGACACATACATTGGCCCCTAGAGAAATAACACACACATACATTGGTCCCTAGAGAATAACACACATACATTGGTCCCTAGAGAAATAACACACACATACATTGGTCCCTAGAGAAATAACACACATACATTGGCCCCTAGAGAAATAACACACACAAACAATTGTCCCTAGAGAAAAAACACACATACATTGGTCCCTAGAATAAAAAAACACACACATACATTGGCCCCTAGAGAAATAACACACATACATTGGCCCCTAGAGAAATAACACACATACATTGGTGCTTAGAGGAATAACACACATACATTGGCCCCTAGAGAAATAACACACACATACATTGGTCCCTAGAGAATAACACACATACATTGCTCCCTAGAGAAAAAACACACATACATTGGTCCCTAGAATAAAAAAACACACACATACATTGGCCCCTAGAGAAATAACACACACATACACTGGTCCCTAGAGAAAAAACACACATACATTGGTCCCTAGAGAAATAAAACACACATACATTGGTCCCTAGAGAATAACACACATACATTGGACCCTAGAGAAATGACACACATACATTAGTCCCTAGAGAATAACACACACATACATTGGTCCCTAGAGAATAACACACATATATTGGTCCCTAGAGAAATAACACACATACATTGGTCCCTAGAGAAAAAACACACATACATTGGTCCCTAGAGAATAACACACACATACATTGGTCCCTAGAGAAAAAACACACACATACATTGGTCCCTAGAGAAAAAACACACATATACATTGGTCCCTAGAGAAAAACACACACATACATTGGTCCCTAGAGAAAAAACACACATACATTGGTCCCTAGAGAAATAACACACACATACATTGGTCCCTAGAGAAAAAACACACATACATTGGTCCCTAGAGAAAAAACACACACATTCATTGGCCGCTAGAGAATAACACACACATATACATTGGTCTCTAGAGATAAAACACACACATACATTGGCCCCTAGAGAATAACACACATACATTGGTCCCTAGAGAAAAAACACACACATACATTGGCCCCTAGAGAATAACACACACATACATTGGTCCCTAGAGAAATAACTCACACATACATTGGTCCCTAGAGAATAACATACACATACATTGGCCCCTAGAGAATAACACACATACATTGGTCCCTAGAGAATAACACACACATACATTGGCCCCTAGAGAATAACACACATACATTGGTCCCTAGAGAAAAAACACACATACATTGGCCCCTAGAGAAAAAAACACACACATACATTGGCCCCTAGAGAAATAACACTCATACATTGGCCCCTAGAGAAATAACACACATACATTGGTCCCTAGACAATAACACACATACATTGGTACCCAGAGAAAAAACACACCCATACATAGGTCCCTAGAGAAATAACACACACATACATTGGTCCCTAGAGAAATAACACACATACATTGGTCCCTAGAGAAATAACTCACACATACATTGGTCCCTAGACAAATAACACACATACATTGGTCCCTAGAGAAAAAACAGACACATACATTGGCCCCTAGAGAAATAACACACACATACATTGGTCCCTAGAGAATAACACACATACATTGGTCCCTAGAGAAATAACACACACATACATTGGTCCCTAGAGAAATAACACACATACATTGGCCCCTAGAGAAATAACACACACAAACAATTGTCCCTAGAGAAAAAACACACATACATTGGTCCCTAGAATAAAAAAACACACACATACATTGGCCCCTAGAGAAATAACACACATACATTGGCCCCTAGAGAAATAACACACATACATTGGTGCTTAGAGGAATAACACACATACATTGGCCCCTAGAGAAATAACACACACATACATTGGTCCCTAGAGAATAACACACATACATTGCTCCCTAGAGAAAAAACACACATACATTGGTCCCTAGAATAAAAAAACACACACATACATTGGCCCCTAGAGAAATAACACACACATACATTGGTCCCTAGAGAAAAAACACACATACATTGGTCCCTAGAGAAATAAAACACACATACATTGGTCCCTAGAGAATAACACACATACATTGGACCCTAGAGAAATGACACACATACATTAGTCCCTAGAGAATAACACACACATACATTGGTCCCTAGAGAATAACACACATATATTGGTCCCTAGAGAAATAACACACATACATTGGTCCCTAGAGAAAAAACACACATACATTGGTCCCTAGAGAATAACACACACATACATTGGTCCCTAGAGAAAAAACACACACATACATTGGTCCCTAGAGAAAAAACACACATATACATTGGTCCCTAGAGAAAAAACACACATACATTGGTCCCTAGAGAAAAAACACACATACATTGGTCCCTAGAGAAATAACACACACATACATTGGTCCCTAGAGAAAAAACACACATACATTGGTCCCTAGAGAAAAAACACACACATTCATTGGCCGCTAGAGAATAACACACACATATACATTGGTCTCTAGAGATAAAACACACACATACATTGGCCCCTAGAGAATAACACACATACATTGGTCCCTAGAGAAAAAACACACACATACATTGGTTCCTAGAGAAAAAACACACCTACATTGGTCCCTAGAGAAATAACACACACATACATTGGCCCCTAGAGAATAACACACACATATACATTGGTCCCTAGAGAAAAAACACACAAATACATTGGTCTCTAATGAAATAACACACACATACATTGGTCCCTAGAGAAAAAACACACACATACATTGGTCCCTAGAGAATAACACACATACATTGGTCCCTAGAGAAATAACACACACATACATTGGTCCCTAGAGAAATAACACACACATACATTGGACCCTAGGGAATAACACACATACATTGGTCCCTAGAAAAAAACACACACATACATTGGTCACTAGAGAAAAAACATACACATACATTGGCCCCTAGAGAAAACACACATACATTGGTCCCTAGAGAAATAACACACATACATTGGTCCCTAGAGAAATAACGCACACATACATTGGTCCCTACAGAAATAACACACACATACATTGGCCCCTAGAGAAAAAACACACATATACATTGGCCGCTAGAGAAAAAACACACATACATTGGTCCCTAGAGAAAAAAAACACACATACATTTGTCCCTAGAGAAATAACACACACATACATTGGTCCCTAGAGAAAAAAACACACACATACATTGGTCCCTAGAGAATAACACACACATACATTGGTCCCTAGAGAATAACACACATACATTGGTCCCTAGAGAATAACACACATACATTGGCCCCTAGAGAATAACACACATACATTGGTCCCTAGAAAAAAAAACGCACACATACATTGGTCCCTAGAGAAAAAAACACATACATTGGTCCCTAGAGAAATAACACACATACATTGGTCCCTAGAGAAAAAACACACACATACATTGGTCCCTAGAGAATAACACACATACATTGGTCCCTAGAGAAATAACACACATACATTGGTCCCTAGAGAAAAAACACACACATACATTGGTCCGAAGAGAATAACACACATACATTGGTCCCTAGAGAAATAACACACATACATTGGTCCCTAGAGAAATAACTCACACATACATTGGTCCCTAGAGAATAACATACACATACATTGGCCCCTAGAGAATAACACACATACATTGGTCCCTAGAGAATAACACACACATACATTGGCCCCTAGAGAATAACACACATACATTCGTCCCTAGAGAAAAAACACACATACATTCGTCCCTAGAGAAAAAACACACATACATTGGCCCCTAGAGAAAAAAACACACACATACATTGGCCCCTAGAGAAATAACACTCATACATTGGCCCCTAGAGAAATAACACACATACATTGGTCCCTAGACAATAACACACATACATTGGTACCCAGAGAAAAAACACACCCATACATAGGTCCCTAGAGAAATAACACACACATACATTGGTCCCTAGAGAAATAACACACATACATTGGTCCCTAGAGAAATAACTCACACATACATTGGTCCCTAGAGAAATAACACACATACATTGGTCCCTAGAGAAAAAACAGACACATACATTGGCCCCTAGAGAAATAACACACACATACATTGGTCCCTAGAGAATAACACACATACATTGGTCCCTAGAGGAATAACACACACATACATTGGTCCCTAGAGAAATAACACACATACATTGGCCCCTAGAGAAATAACACACACAAACAATTGTCCCTAGAGAAAAAACACACATACATTGGTCCCTAGAATAAAAAAACACACACATACATTGGCCCCTAGAGAAATAACACACATACATTGGCCCCTAGAGAAATAACACACATACATTGGTGCTTAGAGGAATAACACACATACATTGGCCCCTAGAGAAATAACACACACATACATTGGTCCCTAGAGAATAACACACATACATTGCTCCCTAGAGAAAAAACACACATACATTGCTCCCTAGAATAAAAAAACACACACATACATTGGCCCCTAGAGAAATAACACACACATACATTGGCCCCTAGAGAAATAACACACATACATTGGCCCCTAGAGAAATAACACACATACATTGGTGCTTAGAGGAATAACACACATACATTGGCCCCTAGAGAAATAACACACACATACATTGGTCCCTAGAGAATAACACACATACATTGCTCCCTAGAGAAAAAACACACATACATTGCTCCCTAGAATAAAAAAACACACACATACATTGGCCCCTAGAGAAATAACACACACATACATTGGTCCCTAGAGAAATAACACACACATACATTGGTCCCTAGAGAATAACACACATACATTGGACCCTAGAGAAATGACACACATACATTAGTCCCTAGAGAATAACACACACATACATTGGTCCCTAGAGAATAACACACATATATTGGTCCCTAGAGAAATAACACACATACATTGGTCCCTAGAGAAAAAACACACATACATTGGTCCCTAGAGAATAACACACACATACATTGGTCCCTAGAGAAAAAACACACACATACATTGGTCCCTAGAGAAAAAACACACATATACATTGGTCCCTAGAGAAAAACACACACATACATTGGTCCCTAGAGAAAAAACACACATACATTGGACCCTAGAGAAATAACACACACATACATTGGTCCCTAGAGAAAAAACACACATACATTGGTCCCTAGAGAAAAAACACACACATACATTGGCCGCTAGAGAATAACACACATATACATTGGTCTCTAGAGATAAAACACACACATACATTGGCCCCTAGAGAATAACACACATACATTGGTCCCTAGAGAAAAAACACACACATACATTGGTTCCTAGAGAAAAAACACACCTACATTGGTCCCTAGAGAAATAACACACACATACATTAGCCCCTAGAGAATAAAACACACATATACATTGGTCCCTAGAGAAAAAACACACAAATACATTGGTCTCTAATGAAATAACACACACATACATTGGTCCCTAGAGAAAAAACACACACATACATTGGTCCCTAGAGAATAACACACATACATTGGTCCCTAGAGAAATAACACACACATACATTGGTCCCTAGAGAAATAACACACACATACATTGGACCCTAGGGAATAACACACATACATTGGTCCCTAGAAAAAAACACATACATACATTGGTCACTAGAGAAAAAACATACACATACATTGGCCCCTAGAGAAAACACACATACATTGGTCCCTAGAGAAATAACACACATACATTGGTCCCTAGAGAAATAACGCACACATACATTGGTCCCTACAGAAATAACACACACATACATTGGCCCCTAGAGAAAAAACACACATATACATTGGTCCCTAGAGAAATAACACTCATACATTGGTCCCTAGAGAAAAAACAAACACATACATTGGTCCCTAGAGAAAAAACAAACACATACATTGGTCCCTAGAGAAAAAAACACACATACATTGGTCCCTAGAGAATAACACACATACATTGGTCCCTAGAGAAATAACGCACACATACATTGGTCCCTACAGAAATAACACACACATACATTGGTCCCTAGAGAAAAAACACACATACATTGGTCCATAGAGAAAAAACACACATACATTGGTCCCTAGAGAAATAACACACACATACATTGGTCCCTAGAGAAATAACGCACACATACATTGGTCCCTAGAGAATAACACACATACATTGGTCCCTACAGAAATAACACACACATACATTGGCCCCTAGAGAAAAAACACACATATACATTGGTCCCTAGAGAAATAACACACACATACATTGGTCCCTAGAGAAATAACGCACACATACATTGGTCCCTACAGAAATAACACACACATACATTGGCCCCTAGAGAAAAAACACACATATACATTGGTCCCTAGAGAAATAACACACATACATTGGTCCCTAGAGAAATAACGCACACATACATTGGTCCCTACAGAAATAACACACACATACATTG
Organism: Taudactylus pleione; assembly: GCA_031769625.1. Classification (NCBI taxonomy): domain Eukaryota; kingdom Metazoa; phylum Chordata; class Amphibia; order Anura; family Myobatrachidae; genus Taudactylus; species Taudactylus pleione. The sequence continues at coordinate 84,862 of JAUIMM010000133.1, read as the reverse complement.
GCCCCTAGAGAAAAAATACACACATACATTGGTCCCTAGAGAAATAATGCACACATACATTGGTCCCTACAGAAATAACGCACACATACATTGGCCCCTAGAGAAAAAACACACATATACATTGGTCCCTAGAGAAATAACACTCATACATTGGTCCCTAGAGAAAAAACAAACACATACATTGGTCCCTAGAGAAAAAAACACACATACATTGGTCCCTAGAGAATAACACACACACATTGGTCCCTAGAGAAATAACACACACATACATTGGTCCCTAGAGAAAAAAACACACATACATTGGTCCCTAGAGAATAACACACATACATTGGTCCCTAGAGAATAACACACACATACATTGGTCCCTAGAGAATAACACACATACATTGGTCCCTAGAGAAGAAACACACATACATTGGTCCCTAGAGAAAAAACACACATACATTGGTCCCTAGAGAATAACACACACATACATTGGTCCCTAGAGAATAACACACATACATTGGCCCCTAGAGAATAACACACATACATTGGTCCCTAGAGAAAAAACACACATACATTGGTCCCTAGAGAAAAAAACACACACATACATTGGCCCCTAGAGAAATAACACACATACATTGGCCCCTAGAGAAATAACACACATACATTGGTCCCTAGAGAATAACACACACATACATTGTCCCTAGAGAAAAAACACACACATACATTGGTCCCTAGAGAAATAACACACACATACATTGGTACCTAGAGAAAAAACACACATACATTGGTCCCTAGAGAAATAACACACACATACATTGGTCCCTAGAGAATAACACTCATACATTGGTCCCTAGAGAAATAGCACACATACATTGGTCCCTAGAGAAATAACACACACATACATTGGTCCCTAGAGAAATAACAAACACATACATTGGCCCCCAGAGAATAACACACATACATTGGTCCCTAGAGAAAAACACATACATACATTGGCCCCTAGAGAAAAAACACACACATACATTGGCCCCTAAAGAAATAACACACACATACATTGGCCCCTAGAGAAATAACACACATACATTGGTCCCTAGAGAAATAACACACACATACATTGGTCCATAGAGAAATAACACACATACATTGGTCCCTAGAGAAATAACTCACACATACATTGGTCCCTAGAGAAATAACACACACATATACATTGGTCCTTAGAGAAATAACACACACATACATTGGTCCCTAGAGAAATAACACACACATATACATTGGTCTTTAGAGAAATAACACACACATATACATTGGTCCTTAAAGAAATAACACACACATACAATGGTCCCTAGAGAAAGAACACCCACATCAATTGGTCCCTAGAGAAATAACACACACATACATTGGTCCTTAGAGAAATAACACCCACATACATTGGTCCCTAGAGAAATAACACACATACATTGGTCCCTAGAGAAATAGCTCACACATACATTGGTCCCTAGAGAATAACACACACATACATTGGTCCCTAGAGAATAACACACACATACATTGGACCCTAGAGAATAACACACATACATTGGTCCCTAGAGAAAAAACACACATACATTGGCCCCTAGAGAAAAAAACACACACATACATTGGCCCCTAGAGAAATAACACTCATACATTGGCCCCTAGAGAAATAACACACATACATTGGTCCCTAGACAATAACACACATACATTGGTACCCAGAGAAAAAACACACCCATACATAGGTCCCTAGAGAAATAACACACACATACATTGGTCCCTAGAGAAATAACACACATACATTGGTCCCTAGAGAAATAACTCACACATACATTGGTCCCTAGACAAATAACACACATACATTGGTCCCTAGAGAAAAAACAGACACATACATTGGCCCCTAGAGAAATAACACACACATACATTGGTCCCTAGAGAATAACACACATACATTGGTCCCTAGAGAAATAACACACACATACATTGGTCCCTAGAGAAATAACACACATACATTGGCCCCTAGAGAAATAACACACACAAACAATTGTCCCTAGAGAAAAAACACACATACATTGGTCCCTAGAATAAAAAAACACACACATACATTGGCCCCTAGAGAAATAACACACATACATTGGCCCCTAGAGAAATAACACACATACATTGGTGCTTAGAGGAATAACACACATACATTGGCCCCTAGAGAAATAACACACACATACATTGGTCCCTAGAGAATAACACACATACATTGCTCCCTAGAGAAAAAACACACATACATTGGTCCCTAGAATAAAAAAACACACACATACATTGGCCCCTAGAGAAATAACATACACATACATTGGTCCCTAGAGAAAAAACACACATACATTGGTCCCTAGAGAAATAAAACACACATACATTGGTCCCTAGAGAATAACACACATACATTGGACCCTAGAGAAATGACACACATACATTAGTCCCTAGAGAATAACACACACATACATTGGTCCCTAGAGAATAACACACATATATTGGTCCCTAGAGAAATAACACACATACATTGGTCCGTAGAGAAAAAACACACATACATTGGTCCCTAGAGAATAACACACACATACATTGGTCCCTAGAGAAAAAACACACACATACATTGGTCCCTAGAGAAAAAACACACATATACATTGGTCCCTAGAGAAAAACACACACATACATTGGTCCCTAGAGAAAAAACACACATACATTGGTCCCTAGAGAAATAACACACACATACATTGGTCCCTAGAGAAAAAACACACATTCATTGGTCCCTAGAGAAAAAACACACACATTCATTGGCCGCTAGAGAATAACACACATACATTGGTCCCTAGAGAAAAAACACACACATACATTGGCCCCTAGAGAATAACACACACATACATTGGTCCCTAGAGAAATAACTCACACATACATTGGTCCCTAGAGAATAACATACACATACATTGGCCCCTAGAGAATAACACACATACATTGGTCCCTAGAGAATAACACACACATACATTGGCCCCTAGAGAATAACACACATACATTGGTCCCTAGAGAAAAAACACACATACATTGGCCCCTAGAGAAAAAAACACACACATACATTGGCCCCTAGAGAAATAACACTCATACATTGGTCCCTAGACAATAACACACATACATTGGTACCCAGAGAAAAAACACACCCATACATAGGTCCCTAGAGAAATAACACACACATACATTGGTCCCTAGAGAAATAACACACATACATTGGTCCCTAGAGAAATAACTCACACATACATTGGTCCCTAGACAAATAACACACATACATTGGTCCCTAGAGAAAAAACAGACACATACATTGGCCCCTAGAGAAATAACACACACATACATTGGTCCCTAGAGAATAACACACATACATTGGTCCCTAGAGAAATAACACACACATACATTGGTCCCTAGAGAAATAACACACATACATTGGCCCCTAGAGAAATAACACACACAAACAATTGTCCCTAGAGAAAAAACACACATACATTGGTCCCTAGAATAAAAAAACACACACATACATTGGCCCCTAGAGAAATAACACACATACATTGGCCCCTAGAGAAATAACACACATACATTGGTGCTTAGAGGAATAACACACATACATTGGCCCCTAGAGAAATAACACACACATACATTGGTCCCTAGAGAATAACACACATACATTGCTCCCTAGAGAAAAAACACACATACATTGGTCCCTAGAATAAAAAAACACACACATACATTGGCCCCTAGAGAAATAACACACACATACATTGGTCCCTAGAGAAAAAACACACATACATTGGTCCCTAGAGAAATAAAACACACATACATTGGTCCCTAGAGAATAACACACATACATTGGACCCTAGAGAAATGACACACATACATTAGTCCCTAGAGAATAACACACACATACATTGGTCCCTAGAGAATAACACACATACATTGGTCCCTAGAGAAAAAACACACATACATTGGTCCCTAGAGAATAACACACACATACATTGGTCCCTAGAGAAAAAACACACATATACATTGGTCCCTAGAGAAAAAACACACATACATTGGTCCCTAGAGAAAAAACACACATACATTGGTCCCTAGAGAAATAACACACACATACATTGGTCCCTAGAGAAAAAACACACACATTCATTGGCCGCTAGAGAATAACACACACATATACATTGGTCTCTAGAGATAAAACACACACATACATTGGCCCCTAGAGAATAACACACATACATTGGTCCCTAGAGAAAAAACACACACATACATTGGTTCCTAGAGAAAAAACACACCTACATTGGTCCCTAGAGAAATAACACACACATACATTGGCCCCTAGAGAATAACACACACATATACATTGGACCCTAGAGAAAAAACACACAAATACATTGGTCTCTAATGAAATAACACACACATACATTGGTCCCTAGAGAAAAAACACACACATACATTGGTCCCTAGAGAATAACACACATACATTGGTCCCTAGAGAAATAACACACACATACATTGGTCCCTAGAGAAATAACACACACTTACATTGGACCCTAGGGAATAACACACATACATTGGTCCCTAGAAAAAAACACACACATACATTGGTCACTAGAGAAAAAACATACACATACATTGGCCCCTAGAGAAAACACACATACATTGGTCCCTAGAGAAATAACACACATACATTGGTCCCTAGAGAAATAACGCACACATACATTGGTCCCTACAGAAATAACACACACATACATTGGCCCCTAGAGAAAAAACACACATATACATTGGCCGCTAGAGAAAAAACACACATACATTGGTCCCTAGAGAAAAAAAACACACATACATTTGTCCCTAGAGAAATAACACACACATACATTGGTCCCTAGAGAAAAAAACACACACATACATTGGTCCCTAGAGAATAACACACACATACATTGGTCCCTAGAGAATAACACACATACATTGGTCCCTAGAGAATAACACACATACATTGGCCCCTAGAGAATAACACACATACATTGGTCCCTAGAGAAAAAAACACATACATTGGTCCCTAGAGAAATAACACACATACATTGGTCCCTAGAGAAAAAACACACACATACATTGGTCCCTAGAGAATAACACACATACATTGGTCCGAAGAGAATAACACACATACATTGGTCCCTAGAGAAATAACACACATACATTGGTCTCTAGAGAAATAACTCACACATACATTGGTCCCTAGAGAATAACATACACATACATTGGCCCCTAGAGAATAACACACATACATTGGTCCCTAGAGAATAACACACACATACATTGGCCCCTAGAGAATAACACACATACATTCGTCCCTAGAGAAAAAACACACATACATTGGCCCCTAGAGAAAAAAACACACACATACATTGGCCCCTAGAGAAATAACACTCATACATTGGCCCCTAGAGAAATAACACACATACATTGGTCCCTAGACAATAACACACATACATTGGTACCCAGAGAAAAAACACACCCATACATAGGTCCCTAGAGAAATAACACACACATACATTGGTCCCTAGAGAAATAACACACATACATTGGTCCCTAGAGAAATAACTCACACATACATTGGTCCCTAGAGAAATAACACACATACATTGGTCCCTAGAGAAAAAACAGACACATACATTGGCCCCTAGAGAAATAACACACACATACATTGGTCCCTAGAGAATAACACACATACATTGGTCCCTAGAGGAATAACACACACATACATTGGTCCCTAGAGAAATAACACACATACATTGGCCCCTAGAGAAATAACACACACAAACAATTGTCCCTAGAGAAAAAACACACATACATTGGTCCCTAGAATAAAAAAACACACACATACATTGGCCCCTAGAGAAATAACACACATACATTGGCCCCTAGAGAAATAACACACATACATTGGTGCTTAGAGGAATAACACACATACATTGGCCCCTAGAGAAATAACACACACATACATTGGTCCCTAGAGAATAACACACATACATTGCTCCCTAGAGAAAAAACACACATACATTGGTCCCTAGAATAAAAAAACACACACATACATTGGACCCTAGAGAAATAACACACACATACATTGGTCCCTAGAGAAAAAACACACATACATTGGTCCCTAGAGAAATAACACACACATACATTGGTCCCTAGAGAATAACACACATACATTGGACCCTAGAGAAATGACACACATACATTAGTCCCTAGAGAATAACACACACATACATTGGTCCCTAGAGAATAACACACATATATTGGTCCCTAGAGAAATAACACACATACATTGGTCCCTAGAGAAAAAACACACATACATTGGTCTCTAGAGAATAACACACACATACATTGGTCCCTAGAGAAAAAACACACACATACATTGGTCCCTAGAGAAAAAACACACATATACATTGGTCCCTAGAGAAAAACACACACATACATTGGTCCCTAGAGAAAAAACACACATACATTGGTCCCTAGAGAAATAACACACACATACATTGGTCCCTAGAGAAAAAACACACATACATTGGTCCCTAGAGAAAAAACACACACATTCATTGGCCGCTATAGAATAACACACATATACATTGGTCTCTAGAGATAAAACACACACATACATTGGCCCCTAGAGAATAACACACATACATTGGTCCCTAGAGAAAAAACACACACATACATTGGTTCCTAGAGAAAAAACACACCTACATTGGTCCCTAGAGAAATAACACACACATACATTAGCCCCTAGAGAATAAAACACACATATACATTGGTCCCTAGAGAAAAAACACACAAATACATTGGTCTCTAATGAAATAACACACACATACATTGGTCCCTAGAGAAAAAACACACACATACATTGGTCCCTAGAGAATAACACACATACATTGGTCCCTAGAGAAATAACACACACATACATTGGTCCCTAGAGAAATAACACACACATACATTGGACCCTAGGGAATAACACACATACATTGGTCCCTAGAAAAAAACACACACATACATTGGTCACTAGAGAAAAAACATACACATACATTGGCCCCTAGAGAAAACACACATACATTGGTCCCTAGAGAAATAACACACATACATTGGTCCCTAGAGAAATAACGCACACATACATTGGTCCCTACAGAAATAACACACACATACATTGGCCCCTAGAGAAAAAACACACATATACATTGGTCCCTAGAGAAATAACACTCATACATTGGTCCCTAGAGAAAAAACAAACACATACATTGGTCCCTAGAGAAAAAACAAACACATACATTGGTCCCTAGAGAAAAAAACACACATACATTGGTCCCTAGAGAATAACACACATACATTGGTCCCTAGAGAAATAACGCACACATACATTGGTCCCTACAGAAATAACACACACATACATTGGTCCCTAGAGAAAAAACACACATACATTGGTCCATAGAGAAAAAACACACATACATTGGTCCCTAGAGAAATAACACACACATACATTGGTCCCTAGAGAAATAACGCACACATACATTGGTCCCTACAGAAATAACACACACATACATTGGCCCCTAGAGAAAAAACACACATATACATTGGTCCCTAGAGAAATAACACACACATACATTGGTCCCTAGAGAAATAACGCACACATACATTGGTCCCTACAGAAATAACACACACATACATTGGCCCCTAGAGAAAAAACACACATATACATTGGTCCCTAGAGAAATAACACACACATACATTGGTCCCTAGAGAAATAACGCACACATACATTGGTCCCTACAGAAATAACACACACATACATTGGCCCCTAGAGAAAAAATACACACATACATTGGTCCCTAGAGAAATAACGCACACATACATTGGTCCCTACAGAAATAACGCACACATACATTGGCCCCTAGAGAAAAAACACACATATACATTGGTCCCTAGAGAAATAACACTCATACATTGGTCCCTAGAGAAAAAACAAACACATACATTGGTCCCTAGAGAAAAAAACACACATACATTGGTCCCTAGAGAATAACACACACACATTGGTCCCTAGAGAAATAACACACACATACATTGGTCCCTAGAGAAAAAAACACACATACATTGGTCCCTAGAGAATAACACACATACATTGGTCCCTAGAGAATAACACACACATACATTGGTCCCTAGAGAATAACACACATACATTGGTCCCTAGAGAAGAAACACACATACATTGGTCCCTAGAGAAAAAACACACATACATTGGTCCCTAGAGAATAACACACACATACATTGGTCCCTAGAGAATAACACACATACATTGGCCCCTAGAGAATAACACACATACATTGGTCCCTAGAGAAAAAACACACATACATTGGTCCCTAGAGAAAAAAACACACACATACATTGGCCCCTAGAGAAATAACACACATACATTGGCCCCTAGAGAAATAACACACATACATTGGTCCCTAGAGAATAACACACACATACATTGGTCCCTAGAGAAATAACACACACATACATTGTCCCTAGAGAAAAAACACACACATACATTGGTCCCTAGAGAAATAACACACATACATTGGTCCCTAGAGAAATAACACACACATACATTGGTCCCTAGAGAATAACACTCATACATTGGTCCCTAGAGAAATAGCACACATACATTGGTCCCTAGAGAAATAACACACACATACATTGGTCCCTAGAGAAATAACAAACACATACATTGGCCCCCAGAGAATAACACACATACATTGGTCCCTAGAGAAAAAACACATACATACATTGGCCCCTAGAGAAAAAACACACACATACATTGGCCCCTAAAGAAATAACACACACATACATTGGCCCCTAGAGAAATAACACACATACATTGGTCCCTAGAGAAATAACACACACATACATTGGTCCATAGAGAAATAACACACATACATTGGTCCCTAGAGAAATAACTCACACATACATTGGTCCCTAGAGAAATAACACACACATATACATTGGTCCTTAGAGAAATAACACACACATACATTGGTCCCTAGAGAAATAACACACACATATACATTGGTCTTTAGAGAAATAACACACACATATACATTGGTCCTTAAAGAAATAACACACACATACAATGGTCCCTAGAGAAAGAACACCCACATCAATTGGTCCCTAGAGAAATAACACACACATACATTGGTCCTTAGAGAAATAACACCCACATACATTGGTCCCTAGAGAAATAACACACATACATTGGTCCCTAGAGAAATAGCTCACACATACATTGGTCCCTAGAGAATAACACACACATACATTGGTCCCTAGAGAATAACACACACATACATTGGACCCTAGAGAATAACACACATACATTGGTCCCTAGAGAAAAAACACACATACATTGGCCCCTAGAGAAAAAAACACACACATACATTGGCCCCTAGAGAAATAACACTCATACATTGGCCCCTAGAGAAATAACACACATACATTGGTCCCTAGACAATAACACACATACATTGGTACCCAGAGAAAAAACACACCCATACATAGGTCCCTAGAGAAATAACACACACATACATTGGTCCCTAGAGAAATAACACACATACATTGGTCCCTAGAGAAATAACTCACACATACATTGGTCCCTAGACAAATAACACACATACATTGGTCCCTAGAGAAAAAACAGACACATACATTGGCCCCTAGAGAAATAACACACACATACATTGGTCCCTAGAGAATAACACACATACATTGGTCCCTAGAGAAATAACACACACATACATTGGTCCCTAGAGAAATAACACACATACATTGGCCCCTAGAGAAATAACACACACAAACAATTGTCCCTAGAGAAAAAACACACATACATTGGTCCCTAGAATAAAAAAACACACACATACATTGGCCCCTAGAGAAATAACACACATACATTGGCCCCTAGAGAAATAACACACATACATTGGCGCTTAGAGGAATAACACACATACATTGGCCCCTAGAGAAATAACACACACATACATTGGTCCCTAGAGAATAACACACATACATTGCTCCCTAGAGAAAAAACACACATACATTGGTCCCTAGAATAAAAAAACACACACATACATTGGCCCCTAGAGAAATAACACACACATACATTGGTCCCTAGAGAAAAAACACACATACATTGGTCCCTAGAGAAATAAAACACACATACATTGGTCCCTAGAGAATAACACACATACATTGGACCCTAGAGAAATGACACACATACATTAGTCCCTAGAGAATAACACACACATACATTGGTCCCTAGAGAATAACACACATATATTGGTCCCTAGAGAAATAACACACATACATTGGTCCCTAGAGAAAAAACACACATACATTGGTCCCTAGAGAATAACACACACATACATTGGTCCCTAGAGAAAAAACACACACATACATTGGTCCCTAGAGAAAAAACACACATATACATTGGTCCCTAGAGAAAAACACACACATACATTGGTCCCTAGAGAAAAAACACACATACATTGGTCCCTAGAGAAAAAACACACACATTCATTGGCCGCTAGAGAATAACACACACATATACATTGGTCTCTAGAGATAAAACACACACATACATTGGCCCCTAGAGAATAACACACATACATTGGTCCCTAGAGAAAAAACACACACATACATTGGCCCCTAGAGAATAACACACACATACATTGGTCCCTAGAGAAATAACTCACACATACATTGGTCCCTAGAGAATAACATACACATACATTGGCCCCTAGAGAATAACACACATACATTGGTCCCTAGAGAATAACACACACATACATTGGCCCCTAGAGAATAACACACATACATTGGTCCCTAGAGAAAAAACACACATACATTGGCCCCTAGAGAAAAAAACACACACATACATTGGCCCCTAGAGAAATAACACTCATACATTGGCCCCTAGAGAAATAACACACATACATTGGTCCCTAGACAATAACACACATACATTGGTACCCAGAGAAAAAACACACCCATACATAGGTCCCTAGAGAAATAACACACACATACATTGGTCCCTAGAGAAATAACACACATACATTGGTCCCTAGAGAAATAACTCACACATACATTGGTCCCTAGACAAATAACACACATACATTGGTCCCTAGAGAAAAAACAGACACATACATTGGCCCCTAGAGAAATAACACACACATACATTGGTCCCTAGAGAATAACACACATACATTGGTCCCTAGAGAAATAACACACACATACATTGGTCCCTAGAGAAATAACACACATACATTGGCCCCTAGAGAAATAACACACACAAACAATTGTCCCTAGAGAAAAAACACACATACATTGGTCCCTAGAATAAAAAAACACACACATACATTGGCCCCTAGAGAAATAACACACATACATTGGCCCCTAGAGAAATAACACACATACATTGGTGCTTAGAGGAATAACACACATACATTGGCCCCTAGAGAAATAACACACACATACATTGGTCCCTAGAGAATAACACACATACATTGCTCCCTAGAGAAAAAACACACATACATTGGTCCCTAGAATAAAAAAACACACACATACATTGGCCCCTAGAGAAATAACACACACATACATTGGTCCCTAGAGAAAAAACACACATACATTGGTCCCTAGAGAAATAAAACACACATACATTGGTCCCTAGAGAATAACACACATACATTGGACCCTAGAGAAATGACACACATACATTAGTCCCTAGAGAATAACACACACATACATTGGTCCCTAGAGAATAACACACATATATTGGTCCCTAGAGAAATAACACACATACATTGGTCCCTAGAGAAAAAACACACATACATTGGTCCCTAGAGAATAACACACACATACATTGGTCCCTAGAGAAAAAACACACACATACATTGGTCCCTAGAGAAAAAACACACATATACATTGGTCCCTAGAGAAAAAACACACATACATTGGTCCCTAGAGAAAAAACACACATACATTGGTCCCTAGAGAAATAACACACACATACATTGGTCCCTAGAGAAAAAACACACATACATTGGTCCCTAGAGAAAAAACACACACATTCATTGGCCGCTAGAGAAATAACACACACATACATTGGTCTCTAGAGAAAAAACACATATACATTGGTCTCTAGAGATAAAACACACACATACATTGGCCCCTAGAGAATAACACACATACATTGGTCCCTAGAGAAAAAACACACACATACATTGGTTCCTAGAGAAAAAACACACCTACATTGGTCCCTAGAGAAATAACACACACATACATTGGCCCCTAGAGAATAACACACACATATACATTGGTCCCTAGAGAAAAAACACACAAATACATTGGTCTCTAATGAAATAACACACACATACATTGGTCCCTAGAGAAAAAACACACACATACATTGGTCCCTAGAGAATAACACACATACATTGGTCCCTAGAGAAATAACACACACATACATTGGTCCCTAGAGAAATAACACACACATACATTGGACCCTAGGGAATAACACACATACATTGGTCCCTAGAAAAAAACACACACATACATTGGTCACTAGAGAAAAAACATACACATACATTGGCCCCTAGAGAAAACACACATACATTGGTCCCTAGAGAAATAACACACATACATTGGTCCCTAGAGAAATAACGCACACATACATTGGTCCCTACAGAAATAACGCACACATACATTGGCCCCTAGAGAAAAAACACACATATACATTGGCCGCTAGAGAAAAAACACACATACATTGGTCCCTAGAGAAAAAAAACACACATACATTTGTCCCTAGAGAAATAACACACACATACATTGGTCCCTAGAGAAAAAAACACACACATACATTGGTCCCTAGAGAATAACACACACATACATTGGTCCCTAGAGAATAACACACATACATTGGTCCCTAGAGAATAACACACATACATTGGCCCCTAGAGAATAACACACATACATTGGTCCCTAGAAAAAAAAACGCACACATACATTGGTCCCTAGAGAAAAAAACACACATACATTGGTCCCTAGAGAAAAAACACACACATACATTGGTCCCTAGAGAATAACACACATACATTGGTCCGAAGAGAATAACACACATACATTGGTCCCTAGAGAAATAACACACATACATTGGTCCCTAGAGAAATAACTCACACATACATTGGTCCCTAGAGAATAACATACACATACATTGGCCCCTAGAGAATAACACACATACATTGGTCCCTAGAGAATAACACACACATACATTGGCCCCTAGAGAATAACACACATACATTCGTCCCTAGAGAAAAAACACACATACATTGGCCCCTAGAGAAAAAAACACACACATACATTGGCCCCTAGAGAAATAACACTCATACATTGGCCCCTAGAGAAATAACACACATACATTGGTCCCTAGACAATAACACACATACATTGGTACCCAGAGAAAAAACACACCCATACATAGGTCCCTAGAGAAATAACACACACATACATTGGTCCCTAGAGAAATAACACACATACATTGGTCCCTAGAGAAATAACTCACACATACATTGGTCCCTAGAGAAATAACACACATACATTGGTCCCTAGAGAAAAAACAGACACATACATTGGCCCCTAGAGAAATAACACACACATACATTGGTCCCTAGAGAATAACACACATACATTGGTCCCTAGAGGAATAACACACACATACATTGGTCCCTAGAGAAATAACACACATACATTGGCCCCTAGAGAAATAACACACACAAACAATTGTCCCTAGAGAAAAAACACACATACATTGGTCCCTAGAATAAAAAAACACACACATACATTGGCCCCTAGAGAAATAACACACATACATTGGCCCCTAGAGAAATAACACACATACATTGGTGCTTAGAGGAATAACACACATACATTGGCCCCTAGAGAAATAACACACACATACATTGGTCCCTAGAGAATAACACACATACATTGCTCCCTAGAGAAAAAACACACATACATTGGTCCCTAGAATAAAAAAACACACACATACATTGGCCCCTAGAGAAATAACACACACATACATTGGTCCCTAGAGAAAAAACACACATACATTGGTCCCTAGAGAAATAACACACACATACATTGGTCCCTAGAGAATAACACACATACATTGGACCCTAGAGAAATGACACACATACATTAGTCCCTAGAGAATAACACACACATACATTGGTCCCTAGAGAATAACACACATATATTGGTCCCTAGAGAAATAACACACATACATTGGTCCCTAGAGAAAAAACACACATACATTGGTCCCTAGAGAATAACACACACATACATTGGTCCCTAGAGAAAAAACACACACATACATTGGTCCCTAGAGAAAAAACACACATATACATTGGTCCCTAGAGAAAAACACACACATACATTGGTCCCTAGAGAAAAAACACACATACATTGGTCCCTAGAGAAATAACACACACATACATTGGTCCCTAGAGAAAAAACACACACATTCATTGGCCGCTAGAGAATAACACACATATACATTGGTCTCTAGAGATAAAACACACACATACATTGGCCCCTAGAGAATAACACACATACATTGGTCCCTAGAGAAAAAACACACACATACATTGGTTCCTAGAGAAAAAACACACCTACATTGGTCCCTAGAGAAATAACACACACATACATTAGCCCCTAGAGAATAAAACACACATATACATTGGTCCCTAGAGAAAAAACACACAAATACATTGGTCTCTAATGAAATAACACACACATACATTGGTCCCTAGAGAAAAAACACACACATACATTGGTCCCTAGAGAATAACACACATACATTGGTCCCTAGAGAAATAACACACACATACATTGGTCCCTAGAGAAATAACACACACATACATTGGACCCTAGGGAATAACACACATACATTGGTCCCTAGAAAAAAACACACACATACATTGGTCACTAGAGAAAAAACATACACATACATTGGCCCCTAGAGAAAACACACATACATTGGTCCCTAGAGAAATAACACACATACATTGGTCCCTAGAGAAATAACGCACACATACATTGGTCCCTACAGAAATAACACACACATACATTGGCCCCTAGAGAAAAAACACACATATACATTGGTCCCTAGAGAAATAACACTCATACATTGGTCCCTAGAGAAAAAACAAACACATACATTGGTCCCTAGAGAAAAAACAAACACATACATTGGTCCCTAGAGAAAAAAACACACATACATTGGTCCCTAGAGAATAACACACATACATTGGTCCCTAGAGAAATAACGCACACATACATTGGTCCCTACAGAAATAACACACACATACATTGGTCCCTAGAGAAAAAACACACATACATTGGTCCATAGAGAAAAAACACACATACATTGGTCCCTAGAGAAATAACACACACATACATTGGTCCCTAGAGAAATAACGCACACATACATTGGTCCCTACAGAAATAACACACACATACATTGGCCCCTAGAGAAAAAACACACATATACATTGGTCCCTAGAGAAATAACACACACATACATTGGTCCCTAGAGAAATAACGCACACATACATTGGTCCCTACAGAAATAACACACACATACATTGGCCCCTAGAGAAAAAACACACATATACATTGGTCCCTAGAGAAATAACACACACATACATTGGTCCCTAGAGAAATAACGCACACATACATTGGTCCCTACAGAAATAACACACACATACATTGGCCCCTAGAGAAAAAATACACACATACATTGGTCCCTAGAGAAATAACGCACACATACATTGGTCCCTACAGAAATAACGCACACATACATTGGCCCCTAGAGAAAAAACACACATATACATTGGTCCCTAGAGAAATAACACTCATACATTGGTCCCTAGAGAAAAAACAAACACATACATTGGTCCCTAGAGAAAAAAACACACATACATTGGTCCCTAGAGAATAACACACACACATTGGTCCCTAGAGAAATAACACACACATACATTGGTCCCTAGAGAAAAAAACACACATACATTGGTCCCTAGAGAATAACACACATACATTGGTCCCTAGAGAATAACACACACATACATTGGTCCCTAGAGAATAACACACATACATTGGTCCCTAGAGAAGAAACACACATACATTGGTCCCTAGAGAAAAAACACACATACATTGGACCCTAGAGAATAACACACACATACATTGGTCCCTAGAGAATAACACACATACATTGGCCCCTAGAGAATAACACACATACATTGGTCCCTAGAGAAAAAACACACATACATTGGTCCCTAGAGAAAAAAACACACACATACATTGGCCCCTAGAGAAATAACACACATACATTGGCCCCTAGAGAAATAACACACATACATTGGTCCCTAGAGAATAACACACACATACATTGGTCCCTAGAGAAATAACACACACATACATTGTCCCTAGAGAAAAAACACACACATACATTGGTCCCTAGAGAAATAACACACACATACATTGGTACCTAGAGAAAAAACACACATACATTGGTCCCTAGAGAAATAACACACACATACATTGGTCCCTAGAGAATAACACTCATACATTGGTCCCTAGAGAAATAGCACACATACATTGGTCCCTAGAGAAATAACACACACATACATTGGTCCCTAGAGAAATAACAAACACATACATTGGCCCCCAGAGAATAACACACATACATTGGTCCCTAGAGAAAAAACACATACATACATTGGCCCCTAGAGAAAAAACACACACATACATTGGCCCCTAAAGAAATAACACACACATACATTGGCCCCTAGAGAAATAACACACATACATTGGTCCCTAGAGAAATAACACACACATACATTGGTCCATAGAGAAATAACACACATACATTGGTCCCTAGAGAAATAACTCACACATACATTGGTCCCTAGAGAAATAACACACACATATACATTGGTCCTTAGAGAAATAACACACACATACATTGGTCCCTAGAGAAATAACACACACATATACATTGGTCTTTAGAGAAATAACACACACATATACATTGGTCCTTAAAGAAATAACACACACATACAATGGTCCCTAGAGAAAGAACACCCACATCAATTGGTCCCTAGAGAAATAACACACACATACATTGGTCCTTAGAGAAATAACACCCACATACATTGGTCCCTAGAGAAATAACACACATACATTGGTCCCTAGAGAAATAGCTCACACATACATTGGTCCCTAGAGAATAACACACACATACATTGGTCCCTAGAGAATAACACACACATACATTGGACCCTAGAGAATAACACACATACATTGGTCCCTAGAGAAAAAACACACATACATTGGCCCCTAGAGAAAAAAACACACACATACATTGGCCCCTAGAGAAATAACACTCATACATTGGCCCCTAGAGAAATAACACACATACATTGGTCCCTAGACAATAACACACATACATTGGTACCCAGAGAAAAAACACACCCATACATTGGTCCCTAGAGAAATAACACACACATACATTGGTCCCTAGAGAAATAACACACATACATTGGTCCCTAGAGAAATAACTCACACATAGATTGGTCCCTAGAGAAATAACACACATACATTGGTCCCTAGAGAAAAAACAGACACATACATTGGCCCCTAGAGAAATAATACACACATACATTGGTCCCTAGAGAATAACACACATACATTGGTCCCTAGAGAAATAACACACACATACATTGGTCCCTAGAGAAATAACACACATACATTGGCCCCTAGAGAAATAACACACACAAACAATTGTCCCTAGAGAAAAAACACACATACATTGGTCCCTAGAATAAAAAAACACACACATACATTGGCCCCTAGAGAAATAACACACATACATTGGCCCCTAGAGAAATAACACACATACATTGGTGCTTAGAGAAATAACACACATACATTGGCCCCTAGAGAAATAACACACATACATTGGTCCCTAGAGAAATAACACACACATACATTGGTCCCTAGAGAAAAAACACACATACATTGGTCCCTAGAATAAAAAAACACACACATACATTGGCCCCTAGAGAAATAACACACATACATTGGCCCCTAGAGAAATAACACACATACATTGGTGCCTAGAGAATAACACACATACATTGGTCCCTAGAGAAAAAACACACACATACATTGGTCCCTAGAGAAATAACACACACATACATTGGTCCCTAGAGAATAACACACATACATTGGTCCCTAGAGAAATAACACACACATACATTGGTCCCTAGAGAAATAACACACATACATTGGCCCCTAGAGAATAACACACATACATTGGTCCCTAGAGAAAAAACACACACATACATTGGCCCCTAGAGAAAAAACACACATACATTGGTCCCTAGAGAAAAAAAACACACATACATTTGTCCCTAGAGAAATAACACACACATACATTGGTCCCTAGAGAAAAACACACACATACATTGGTCCCTAGAGAAATAACACACACATACATTGGTCCTTAGAGAAATAACACACACATACATTGGTCCCTAGAGAAATAACACACATACATTGGTCCCTAGAGAAATAACACACACATACATTGGTCCCTAGAGAAATAACACAAACATACATTGGTCCCTAGAGAAACAACACACACATACATTGGTCCCTAGAGAAATAACACACACATACATTGGTCCCTAGAGAAATAACACACACATACATTGGTCCTTAGAGAAATAACACACACATACATTGGTCCCTAGAGAAATAACACACATACATTGGTCCCTAGAGAAAAAACACACACATACATTGGCCCCTAGAGAAATAACACAGACATATATTGGTCCCTAGAGAAATAACACACATACATTGGCATCTAGAGAAATAACACACACATACATTGGTCCCTAGAGAAATAACACACATACATTGGTCCCTAGAGAAATAAAACACATACCTTGGTCCCTAGAGAAATAACACACACATACATTGGTCCCTAGAGATTAACACACACATACATTGGTCCCTAGAGAATAACACACACATACATTGGTCCCTAGAGAAATAACACACACATACATTGGTCCCTAGAGAAAAAACACACATACATTGGTCCCTAGAATAAAATAACACACATACATTGGCCCCTAGAGAAATAACACACATACATTGGTCCCTAGAGAATAACACACACATACATTGGTCCCTAGAGAAATAACACACACATTCATTGGTCCCTAGAGAATAACATACACATACATTGGCCCCTAGAGAATAACACACATACATTGGTCCCTAGAGAATAACACACACATACATTGGCCCCTAGAGAATAACACACATACATTGGTCCCTAGAGAAAAAACACACATACATTGGCCCCTAGAGAAAAAAACACACACATACATTGGCCCCTAGAGAAATAACACTCATACATTGGCCCCTAGAGAAATAACACACATACATTGGTCCCTAGACAATAACACACATACATTGGTACCCAGAGAAAAAACACACCCATACATAGGTCCCTAGAGAAATAACACACACATACATTGGTCCCTAGAGAAATAACACACATACATTGGTCCCTAGAGAAATAACTCACACATACATTGGTCCCTAGAGAAATAACACACATACATTGGTCCCTAGAGAAAAAACAGACACATACATTGGCCCCTAGAGAAATAACACACACATACATTGGTCCCTAGAGAAATAACACACACATACATTGGTCCCTAGAGAAATAACACACACATACATTGGACCCTAGGGAATAACACACATACATTGGTCCCTAGAAAAAAACACACACATACATTGGTCACTAGAGAAAAAACATACACATACATTGGCCCCTAGAGAAAACACACATACATTGGTCCCTAGAGAAATAACACACATACATTGGTCCCTAGAGAAATAACGCACACATACATTGGTCCCTACAGAAATAACACACACATACATTGGCCCCTAGAGAAAAAACACACATATACATTGGTCCCTAGAGAAATAACACTCATACATTGGTCCCTAGAGAAAAAACAAACACATACATTGGTCCCTAGAGAAAAAACAAACACATACATTGGTCCCTAGAGAAAAAAACACACATACATTGGTCCCTAGAGAATAACACACATACATTGGTCCCTAGAGAAATAACGCACACATACATTGGTCCCTACAGAAATAACACACACATACATTGGTCCCTAGAGAAAAAACACACATACATTGGTCCATAGAGAAAAAACACACATACATTGGTCCCTAGAGAAATAACACACACATACATTGGTCCCTAGAGAAATAACGCACACATACATTGGTCCCTACAGAAATAACACACACATACATTGGCCCCTAGAGAAAAAACACACATATACATTGGTCCCTAGAGAAATAACACACACATACATTGGTCCCTAGAGAAATAACGCACACATACATTGGTCCCTACAGAAATAACACACACATACATTGGCCCCTAGAGAAAAAACACACATATACATTGGTCCCTAGAGAAATAACACACACATACATTGGTCCCT
Source organism: Taudactylus pleione (assembly GCA_031769625.1). NCBI lineage: Eukaryota > Metazoa > Chordata > Amphibia > Anura > Myobatrachidae > Taudactylus > Taudactylus pleione. The sequence goes on along the minus strand of JAUIMM010000133.1, from coordinate 64,124 downwards.
AGAGAAATAACGCACACATACATTGGTCCCTACAGAAATAACACACACATACATTGGCCCCTAGAGAAAAAATACACACATACATTGGTCCCTAGAGAAATAACGCACACATACATTGGTCCCTACAGAAATAACGCACACATACATTGGCCCCTAGAGAAAAAACACACATATACATTGGTCCCTAGAGAAATAACACTCATACATTGGTCCCTAGAGAAATAACACACACATACATTGGTCCCTAGAGAAAAAAACACACATACATTGGTCCCTAGAGAATAACACACATACATTGGTCCCTAGAGAATAACACACACATACATTGGTCCCTAGAGAATAACACACATACATTGGTCCCTAGAGAAGAAACACACATACATTGGTCCCTAGAGAAAAAACACACATACATTGGACCCTAGAGAATAACACACACATACATTGGTCCCTAGAGAATAACACACATACATTGGCCCCTAGAGAATAACACACATACATTGGTCCCTAGAGAAAAAACACACATACATTGGTCCCTAGAGAAAAAAACACACACATACATTGGCCCCTAGAGAAATAACACACATACATTGGCCCCTAGAGAAATAACACACATACATTGGTCCCTAGAGAATAACACACACATACATTGGTCCCTAGAGAAATAACACACACATACATTGTCCCTAGAGAAAAAACACACACATACATTGGTCCCTAGAGAAATAACACACACATACATTGGTACCTAGAGAAAAAACACACATACATTGGTCCCTAGAGAAATAACACACACATACATTGGTCCCTAGAGAATAACACTCATACATTGGTCCCTAGAGAAATAGCACACATACATTGGTCCCTAGAGAAATAACACACACATACATTGGTCCCTAGAGAAATAACAAACACATACATTGGCCCCCAGAGAATAACACACATACATTGGTCCCTAGAGAAAAAACACATACATACATTGGCCCCTAGAGAAAAAACACACACATACATTGGCCCCTAAAGAAATAACACACACATACATTGGCCCCTAGAGAAATAACACACATACATTGGTCCCTAGAGAAATAACACACACATACATTGGTCCATAGAGAAATAACACACATACATTGGTCCCTAGAGAAATAACTCACACATACATTGGTCCCTAGAGAAATAACACACACATATACATTGGTCCTTAGAGAAATAACACACACATACATTGGTCCCTAGAGAAATAACACACACATATACATTGGTCTTTAGAGAAATAACACACACATATACATTGGTCCTTAAAGAAATAACACACACATACAATGGTCCCTAGAGAAAGAACACCCACATCAATTGGTCCCTAGAGAAATAACACACACATACATTGGTCCTTAGAGAAATAACACCCACATACATTGGTCCCTAGAGAAATAACACACATACATTGGTCCCTAGAGAAATAGCTCACACATACATTGGTCCCTAGAGAATAACACACACATACATTGGTCCCTAGAGAATAACACACACATACATTGGACCCTAGAGAATAACACACATACATTGGTCCCTAGAGAAAAAACACACATACATTGGCCCCTAGAGAAAAAAACACACACATACATTGGCCCCTAGAGAAATAACACTCATACATTGGCCCCTAGAGAAATAACACACATACATTGGTCCCTAGACAATAACACACATACATTGGTACCCAGAGAAAAAACACACCCATACATTGGTCCCTAGAGAAATAACACACACAACATTGGTCCCTAGAGAAATAACACACATACATTGGTCCCTAGAGAAATAACTCACACATAGATTGGTCCCTAGAGAAATAACACACATACATTGGTCCCTAGAGAAAAAACAGACACATACATTGGCCCCTAGAGAAATAATACACACATACATTGGTCCCTAGAGAATAACACACATACATTGGTCCCTAGAGAAATAACACACACATACATTGGTCCCTAGAGAAATAACACACATACATTGGCCCCTAGAGAAATAACACACACAAACAATTGTCCCTAGAGAAAAAACACACATACATTGGTCCCTAGAATAAAAAAACACACACATACATTGGCCCCTAGAGAAATAACACACATACATTGGCCCCTAGAGAAATAACACACATACATTGGTGCTTAGAGAAATAACACACATACATTGGCCCCTAGAGAAATAACACACATACATTGGTCCCTAGAGAAATAACACACACATACATTGGTCCCTAGAGAAAAAACACACATACATTGGTCCCTAGAATAAAAAAACACACACATACATTGGCCCCTAGAGAAATAACACACATACATTGGCCCCTAGAGAAATAACACACATACATTGGTGCCTAGAGAATAACACACATACATTGGTCCCTAGAGAAAAAACACACACATACATTGGTCCCTAGAGAAATAACACACACATACATTGGTCCCTAGAGAATAACACACATACATTGGTCCCTAGAGAAATAACACACACATACATTGGTCCCTAGAGAAATAACACACATACATTGGCCCCTAGAGAATAACACACATACATTGGTCCCTAGAGAAAAAACACACACATACATTGGCCCCTAGAGAAAAAACACACATACATTGGTCCCTAGAGAAAAAAAACACACATACATTTGTCCCTAGAGAAATAACACACACATACATTGGTCCCTAGAGAAAAACACACACATACATTGGTCCCTAGAGAAATAACACACACATACATTGGTCCTTAGAGAAATAACACACACATACATTGGTCCCTAGAGAAATAACACACATACATTGGTCCCTAGAGAAATAACACACACATACATTGGTCCCTAGAGAAATAACACAAACATACATTGGTCCCTAGAGAAACAACACACACATACATTGGTCCCTAGAGAAATAACACACACATACATTGGTCCCTAGAGAAATAACACACACATACATTGGTCCTTAGAGAAATAACACACACATACATTGGTCCCTAGAGAAATAACACACATACATTGGTCCCTAGAGAAAAAACACACACATACATTGGCCCCTAGAGAAATAACACAGACATATATTGGTCCCTAGAGAAATAACACACATACATTGGCATCTAGAGAAATAACACACACATACATTGGTCCCTAGAGAAATAACACACATACATTGGTCCCTAGAGAAATAAAACACATACATTGGTCCCTAGAGAAATAACACACACATACATTGGTCCCTAGAGATTAACACACACATACATTGGTCCCTAGAGAATAACACACACATACATTGGTCCCTAGAGAAATAACACACACATACATTGGTCCCTAGAGAAAAAACACACATACATTGGTCCCTAGAATAAAATAACACACATACATTGGCCCCTAGAGAAATAACACACATACATTGGTCCCTAGAGAATAACACACACATACATTGGTCCCTAGAGAAATAACACACACATTCATTGGTCCCTAGAGAATAACATACACATACATTGGCCCCTAGAGAATAACACACATACATTGGTCCCTAGAGAATAACACACACATACATTGGCCCCTAGAGAATAACACACATACATTGGTCCCTAGAGAAAAAACACACATACATTGGCCCCTAGAGAAAAAAACACACACATACATTGGCCCCTAGAGAAATAACACTCATACATTGGCCCCTAGAGAAATAACACACATACATTGGTCCCTAGACAATAACACACATACATTGGTACCCAGAGAAAAAACACACCCATACATAGGTCCCTAGAGAAATAACACACACATACATTGGTCCCTAGAGAAATAACACACATACATTGGTCCCTAGAGAAATAACTCACACATACATTGGTCCCTAGAGAAATAACACACATACATTGGTCCCTAGAGAAAAAACAGACACATACATTGGCCCCTAGAGAAATAACACACACATACATTGGTCCCTAGAGAATAACACACATACATTCGTCCCTAGAGAAATAACACACACATACATTGGTCCCTAGAGAAATAACACACATACATTGGCCCCTAGAGAAATAACACACACAAACAATTGTCCCTAGAGAAAAAACACACATACATTGGTCCCTAGAATAAAAAAACACACACATACATTGGCCCCTAGAGAAATAACACACATACATTGGCCCCTAGAGAAATAACACATATACATTGGTGCTTATAGGAATAACACACATACATTGGCCCCTAGAGAAATAACACACACATACATTGGTCCCTAGAGAATAACACACATACATTGCTCCCTAGAGAAAAAACACACATACATTGGTCCCTAGAATAAAAAAACACACACATACATTGGCCCCTAGAGAAATAACACACACATACATTGGTCCCTAGAGAAAAAACACACATACATTGGTCCCTAGAGAAATAACACACACATACATTGGTCCCTAGAGAATAACACACATACATTGGACCCTAGAGAAATGACACACACATACATTGGCCCCTAGAGAATAACACACATACATTAGTCCCTAGAGAATAACACACATACATTGGTCCCTAGAGAATAACACACATATATTGGTCCCTAGAGAAATAACACACATACATTGGTCCCTAGAGAAAAAACACACATACATTGGTCCCTAGAGAATAACACACACATACATTGGTCCCTAGAGAAAAAACACACACATACATTGGTCCCTAGAGAAAAAACACACATATACATTGGTCCCTAGAGAAAAACACACACATACATTGGTCCCTAGAGAAAAAACACACATACATTGGTCCCTAGAGAAATAACACACACATACATTGGTCCCTAGAGAAAAAACACACATACATTGGTCCCTAGAGAAAAAACACACACATTCATTGGCCGCTAGAGAATAACACACACATATACATTGGTCTCTAGAGATAAAACACACACATACATTGGCCCCTAGAGAATAACACACATACATTGGTCCCTAGAGAAAAAAAAAACACATACATTGGTTCCTAGAGAAAAAACACACCTACATTGGTCCCTAGAGAAATAACACACACATACATTGGCCCCTAGAGAATAACACACACATATACATTGGTCCCTAGAGAAAAAACACACAAATACATTGGTCTCTAATGAAATAACACACACATACATTGGTCCCTAGAGAAAAAACACACATACATTGGTCCCTAGAGAATAACACACACATACATTGGTCCCTAGAGAAATAACACACACATTCATTGGTCCCTAGAGAATAACATACACATACATTGGCCCCTAGAGAATAACACACATACATTGGTCCCTAGAGAATAACACACACATACATTGGCCCCTAGAGAATAACACACATACATTGGTCCCTAGAGAAAAAACACACATACATTGGCCCCTAGAGAAAAAAACACACACATACATTGGCCCCTAGAGAAATAACACTCATACATTGGCCCCTAGAGAAATAACACACATACATTGGTCCCTAGACAATAACACACATACATTGGTACCCAGAGAAAAAACACACCCATACATAGGTCCCTAGAGAAATAACACACACATACATTGGTCCCTAGAGAAATAACACACATACATTGGTCCCTAGAGAAATAACTCACACAAACATTGGTCCCTAGAGAAATAACACACATACATTGGTCCCTAGAGAAAAAACAGACACATACATTGGCCCCTAGAGAAATAACACACACATACATTGGTCCCTAGAGAATAACACACATACATTCGTCCCTAGAGAAATAACACACACATACATTGGTCCCTAGAGAAATAACACACATACATTGGCCCCTAGAGAAATAACACACACAAACAATTGTCCCTAGAGAAAAAACACACATACATTGGTCCCTAGAATAAAAAAACACACACATACATTGGCCCCTAGAGAAATAACACACATACATTGGCCCCTAGAGAAATAACACACATACATTGGTGCTTAGATAGAGGAATAACACACATACATTGGCCCCTAGAGAAATAACACACACATACATTGGTCCCTAGAGAATAACACACATACATTGCTCCCTAGAGAAAAAACACACATACATTGGTCCCTAGAATAAAAAAACACACACATACATTGGCCCCTAGAGAAATAACACACACATACATTGGTCCCTAGAGAAAAAACACACATACATTGGTCCCTAGAGAAATAACACACACATACATTGGTCCCTAGAGAATAACACACATACATTGGACCCTAGAGAAATGACACACATACATTAGTCCCTAGAGAATAACACACACATACATTGGTCCCTAGAGAATAACACACATATATTGGTCCCTAGAGAAATAACACACATACATTGGTCCCTAGAGAAAAAACACACATACATTGGTCCCTAGAGAATAACACACACATACATTGGTCCCTAGAGAAAAAACACACACATACATTGGTCCCTAGAGAAAAAACACACATATACATTGGTCCCTAGAGAAAAACACACACATACATTGGTCCCTAGAGAAAAAACACACATACATTGGTCCCTAGAGAAATAACACACACATACATTGGTCCCTAGAGAAAAAACACACATACATTGGTCCCTAGAGAAAAAACACACACATTCATTGGCCGCTAGAGAATAACACACACATATACATTGGTCTCTAGAGATAAAACACACACATACATTGGCCCCTAGAGAATAACACACATACATTGGTCCCTAGAGAAAAAACACACACATACATTGGTTCCTAGAGAAAAAACACACCTACATTGGTCCCTAGAGAAATAACACACACATACATTGGCCCCTAGAGAATAACACACACATATACATTGGTCCCTAGAGAAAAAACACACAAATACATTGGTCTCTAATGAAATAACACACACATACATTGGTCCCTAGAGAAAAAACACACACATACATTGGTCCCTAGAGAATAACACACATACATTGGTCCCTAGAGAAATAACACACACATACATTGGTCCCTAGAGAAATAACACACACATACATTGGACCCTAGGGAATAACACACATACATTGGTCCCTAGAAAAAAACACACACATACATTGGTCACTAGAGAAAAAATATACACATACATTGGCCCCTAGAGAAAACACACATACATTGGTCCCTAGAGAAATAACACACATACATTGGTCCCTAGAGAAATAACGCACACATACATTGGTCCCTACAGAAATAACACACACATACATTGGCCCCTAGAGAAAAAACACACATATACATTGGTCCCTAGAGAAATAACACTCATACATTGGTCCCTAGAGAAAAAACAAACACATACATTGGTCCCTAGAGAAAAAAACACACATACATTGGTCCCTAGAGAATAACACACATACATTGGTCCCTAGAGAAATAACGCACACATACATTGGTCCCTACAGAAATAACACACACATACATTGGTCCCTAGAGAAAAAACACACATACATTGGTCCATAGAGAAAAAACACACATACATTGGTCCCTAGAGAAATAACACACACATACATTGGTCCCTAGAGAAATAACGCACACATACATTGGTCCCTACAGAAATAACACACACATACATTGGCCCCTAGAGAAAAAACACACATATACATTGGTCCCTAGAGAAATAACACACACATACATTGGTCCCTAGAGAAATAACGCACACATACATTGGTCCCTACAGAAATAACACACACATACATTGGCCCCTAGAGAAAAAACACACATATACATTGGTCCCTAGAGAAATAACACACACATACATTGGTCCCTAGAGAAATAACGCACACATACATTGGTCCCTACAGAAATAACACACACATACATTGGCCCCTAGAGAAAAAATACACACATACATTGGTCCCTAGAGAAATAACACACACATACATTGGTCCCTAGAGAAATAACGCACACATACATTGGTCCCTACAGAAATAACGCACACATACATTGGCCCCTAGAGAAAAAACACACATATACATTGGTCCCTAGAGAAATAACACTCATACATTGGTCCCTAGAGAAAAAACAAACACATACATTGGTCCCTAGAGAAAAAAACACACATACATTGGTCCCTAGAGAATAACACACACACATTGGTCCCTAGAGAAATAACACACACATACATTGGTCCCTAGAGAAAAAAACACACATACATTGGTCCCTAGAGAATAACACACATACATTGGTCCCTAGAGAATAACACACACATACATTGGTCCCTAGAGAATAACACACATACATTGGTCCCTAGAGAATAACACACACATACATTGGTCCCTAGAGAATAACACACATACATTGGTCCCTAGAGAAGAAACACACATACATTGGTCCCTAGAGAAAAAACACACATACATTGGTCCCTAGAGAATAACACACACATACATTGGTCCCTAGAGAATAACACACATACATTGGCCCCTAGAGAATAACACACATACATTGGTCCCTAGAGAAAAAACACACATACATTGGTCCCTAGAGAAAAAAACACACACATACATTGGCCCCTAGAGAAATAACACACATACATTGGCCCCTAGAGAAATAACACACATACATTGGTCCCTAGAGAATAACACACACATACATTGGTCCCTAGAGAAATAACACACACATACATTGTCCCTAGAGAAAAAACACACACATACATTGGTCCCTAGAGAAATAACACACACATACATTGGTCCCTAGAGAATAACACTCATACATTGGTCCCTAGAGAAATAGCACACATACATTGGTCCCTAGAGAAATAACAAACACATACATTGGCCCCCAGAGAATAACACACATACATTGGTCCCTAGAGAAAAAACACATACATACATTGGCCCCTAGAGAAAAAACACACACATACATTGGCCCCTAAAGAAATAACACACACATACATTGGCCCCTAGAGAAATAACACACATACATTGGTCCCTAGAGAAATAACACACACATACATTGGTCCATAGAGAAATAACACACATACATTGGTCCCTAGAGAAATAACTCACACATACATTGGTCCCTAGAGAAATAACACACACATATACATTGGTCCTTAGAGAAATAACACACACATACATTGGTCCCTAGAGAAATAACACACACATATACATTGGTCCTTAGAGAAATAACACACACATATACATTGGTCCTTAAAGAAATAACACACACATACAATGGTCCCTAGAGAAAGAACACCCACATCAATTGGTCCCTAGAGAAATAACACACACATACATTGGTCCTTAGAGAAATAACACCCACATACATTGGTCCCTAGAGAAATAACACACATACATTGGTCCCTAGAGAAATAACTCACACATACATTGGTCCCTAGAGAATAACACACACATACATTGGTCCCTAGAGAATAACACACACATACATTGGACCCTAGAGAATAACACACATACATTGGTCCCTAGAGAAAAAACACACATACATTGGCCCCTAGAGAAAAAAACACACACATACATTGGCCCCTAGAGAAATAACACTCATACATTGGCCCCTAGAGAAATAACACACATACATTGGTCCCTAGACAATAACACACATACATTGGTACCCAGAGAAAAAACACACCCATACATTGGTCCCTAGAGAAATAACACACACATACATTGGTCCCTAGAGAAATAACACACATACATTGGTCCCTAGAGAAATAACTCACACATACATTGGTCCCTAGAGAAAAAACACACATACATTGGTCCCTAGAGAAAAAACAGACACATACATTGGCCCCTAGAGAAATAACACACACATACATTGGTCCCTAGAGAATAACACACATACATTGGTCCCTAGAGAAATAACACACACATACATTGGTCCCTAGAGAAATAACACACATACATTGGCCCCTAGAGAAATAACACACACAAACAATTGTCCCTAGAGAAAAAACACACATACATTGGTCCCTAGAATAAAAAAACACACACATACATTGGCCCCTAGAGAAATAACACACATACATTGGCCCCTAGAGAAATAACACACATACATTGGTGCTTAGAGAAATAACACACATACATTGGCCCCTAGAGAAATAACACACATACATTGGTCCCTAGAGAAATAACACACACATACATTGGTCCCTAGAGAAAAAACACACATACATTGGTCCCTAGAATAAAAAAACACACACATACATTGGCCCCTAGAGAAATAACACACATACATTGGCCCCTAGAGAAATAACACACATACATTGGTGCCTAGAGAATAACACACATACATTGGTCCCTAGAGAAAAAACACACACATACATTGGTCCCTAGAGAAATAACACACACATACATTGGTCCCTAGAGAATAACACACATACATTGGTCCCTAGAGAAATAACACACACATACATTGGTCCCTAGAGAAATAACACACATACATTGGCCCCTAGAGAATAACACACATACATTGGTCCCTAGAGAAAAAACACACACATACATTGGCCCCTAGAGAAAAAACACACATACATTGGTCCCTAGAGAGAAAAAACACACATACATTGGTCCCTAGAGAAAAAACACACACATACATTGGTCCCTAGAGAATAACACACACATATACATTGGACCCTAGAGAAAAAACACACACATACATTGGCCCCTAGAGAATAACACACACATATACATTGGACCCTAGAGAAATAACACACACATACATTGGTCTCTAATGAAATAACACACACATACATTGGTCCCTAGAGAAAAAACACACACATACATTGGTCCCTAGAGAATAACACACATACATTGGTCCCTAGAGAAATAACACACACATACATTGGTCCCTAGAGAAATAACACACACATACATTGGACCCTAGGGAATAACACACATACATTGGTCCCTAGAGAAAAAACACACACATACATTGGTCACTAGAGAAAAAACATACACATACATTGGCCCCTAGAGAAAACACACATACATTGGTCCCTAGAGAAATAACACACACATACATTGGTCCCTAGAGAAATAACACACACATACATTGTTCCCTAGAGAAATAACACACACATACATTGGTCCCTAGAGAAATAACACACACATACATTGGTCCCTACAGAAATAACACACAGATACATTGGTCCCTAGAGAAAAAACACACATACATTGGTCCCTAGAGAAAAAACACACATACATTGGTCCCTAGAGAAATAACACACACATAAATTGGTCCCTAGAGAAATAACGCACATACATTGGTCCCTACAGAAATAACACACACATAAATTGGTCCCTAGAGAAAAAACACACATACATTGGTCCCTACAGAAATAACACACACATACATTGGCCCCTAGAGAAAAAACACACACATACATTGGTCCCTAGAGAATAACACACATACATTGGTCCCTAGAGAAATTACACACATACATTAGTCCCTAGAGAATAACACACACATACATTGGTCCCTAGAGAATAACACACATATATTGGTCCCTAGAGAAATAACACACATACATTGGTCCCTAGAGAAAAAACACACATACATTGGTCCCTAGAGAATAACACACACATACATTGGTCCCTAAAGAAATAACACACATACATTGGTCCCTAGAGAAAAAACACACACATACATTGGCCCCTAGAGAAAAAACACACACATACATTGGTCCCTAGAGAAAAAACACACACATACATTGGCCCCTAGATAAAAAACACACATAAACATTGGTCCCTAGAGAAAAAACACACATACATTGGTCCCTAGAGAATAACACACACATACATTGGCCCCAAGAGAAATAACACACATACATTGGTCCCTTGAGAATAACACACATACATTGGTCCCTAGAGAAATAACACACACATACATTAGTCCCTAGAGAAAAAACACACATACATTTGTCCCTAGAGAAATAACACACATGCATTGGTCTCTAGAGAAATAACACACACATACATTAGTAGTCCCTAGAGAAAAAACACACATACATTGGTCCCTAGAGAAATAACACACACATACATTGGTCCCTAGAGAAATAACACACACATACATTGGTCCCTAGAGAATAACACACATACATTGGTCCCTAGAGAAATTACACACATACATTAGTCCCTAGAGAATAACACACACATACATTGGTCCCTAGAGAATAACACACATATATTGGTCCCTAGAGAAATAACACACATACATTGGTCCCTAGAGAAAAAACACACATACATTGGTCCCTAGAGAATAACACACACATACATTGGTCCCTAGAGAAAAAACACACACATACATTGGTCCCTAGAGAAAAAACACACATACAATGGTCCCTAGAGAAAAAAACACACATACATTGGTCCCTAGAGAAATAACACACACATACATTGGTCCCTAGAGAAAAAACACACATACATTGGTCCCTAGAGAAAAAACACACACATACATTGGTCCCTAGAGAATAACACACACATATACATTGGACCCTAGAGAAAAAACACACACATACATTGGCCCCTAGAGAATAACACACACATATACATTGGACCCTAGAGAAATAACACACACATACATTGGTCTCTAATGAAATAACACACACATACATTGGTCCCTAGAGAAAAAACACACACATACATTGGTCCCTAGAGAATAACACACATACATTGGTCCCTAGAGAAATAACACACACATATATTGGTCCCTAGAGAAATAACACACACATACATTGGACCCTAGGGAATAACACACATACATTGGTCCCTAGAGAAAAAACACACACATACATTGGTCACTAGAGAAAAAACATACACATACATTGGCCCCTAGAGAAAACACACATACATTGGTCCCTAGAGAAATAACACACACATACATTGGTCCCTAGAGAAATAACACACACATACATTGGTCCCTAGAGAAATAACACACACATACATTGGTCCCTAGAGAAATAACACACACATACATTGGTCCCTACAGAAATAACACACAGATACATTGGTCCCTAGAGAAAAAACACACATACATTGGTCCCTAGAGAAAAAAAACACATAAATTGGTCCCTAGAGAAATAACGCACATACATTGGTCCCTACAGAAATAACACACACATAAATTGGTCCCTAGAGAAAAAACACACATACATTGGTCCCTACAGAAATAACACACACATACATTGGCCCCTAGAGAAAAAACACACATATACATTGGTCCCTAGAGAAATAACACTCATACATTGGTCCCTAGAGAAAAAACAAACATACATTGGTCCCTAGAGAATAACACACATACATTGGTCCCTAGAGAAATAACACACACATACATTGGTCCCTAGAGAAAAAAACACACATACATTGGTCCCTAGAGAATAACACACTTACATTGGTCCCTAGAGAATAACACACATACATTGGTCCCCAGAGAAAAAAACACACATACATTGGTCCCTAGAGAATAACACACATACATTGGTCCCTAGAGAAGAAACACACATACATTGGTCCCTAGAGAAAAAACACACATACATTGGTCCCTAGAGAATAACACACACATACATTGGTCCCTAGAGAATAACACACATACATTGGCCCCTAGAGAATAACACACATACATTGGTCCTTAGAGAAAAAACACACATACATTGGTCCCTAGAGAAAAAAACACACACATACATTGGCCCCTAGAGAAATAACACACATACATTGGCCCCTAGAGAAATAACACACATACATTGGTCCGTAGAGAATAACACACACATACATTGGTCCCTAGAGAAATAACACACACATACATTGTCCCTAGAGAAAAAACACACACATACATTGGTCCCTAGAGAAATAACACACACATACATTGGTACGTAGAGAAAAAACACACACATACATTGGTCCCTAGAGAAATAACACACACATACATTGGTCCCTAGAGAGTAACACTCATACATTGGTCCCTAGAGAAAAAGCACACATACATTGGTCCCTAGAGAAATAACACACACATACATTGGTCCCTAGAGAAATAACAAACACATACATTGGCCCCCAGAGAATAACACACATACATTGGTCCCTAGAGAAAAAACACACACATACATTGGCCCCTAGAGAAAAAACACACACATACATTGGCCCCTAGAGAAAAAACACACACATACATTGGCCCCTAGAGAAAAAACACACATAAACATTGGTCCCTAGAGAAAAAACACACATACATTGGTCCCTAGAGAATAACACACATATACATTGGCCCCAAGAGAAATAACACACATACATTGGTCCCTAGAGAATAACACACATACATTGGTCCCTAGAGAAATAACACACACATACATTAGTCCCTAGAGAAAAAACACACATACATTTGTCCCTAGAGAAATAACACACATGCATTGGTCCCTAGAGAAATAACACACACATACATTAGTAGTCCCTAGAGAAAAAACACACATACATTGGTCCCTAGAGAAATAACACACACATACATTGGTCCCTAGAGAAATAACACACACATACATTGGTCCCTAGAGAATAACACACATACATTGGTCCCTAGAGAAATTACACACATACATTAGTCCCTAGAGAATAACACACACATACATTGGTCCCTAGAGAATAACACACATATATTGGTCCCTAGAGAAATAACACACATACATTGGTCCCTAGAGAAAAAACACACATACATTGGTCCCTAGAGAATAACACACACATACATTGGTCCCTAGAGAAAAAACACACACATACATTGGTCCGTAGAGAAAAAACACACATACAATGGTCCCTAGAGAAAAAAACACACATACATTGGTCCCTAGAGAAATAACACACACATACATTGGTCCCTAGAGAAAAAACACACATACATTGGTCCCTAGAGAAAAAACACACACATTCATTGGCCGCTAGAGAATATCACACACATATACATTGGTCTCTAGAGATAAAACACACACATACATTGGCCCCTAGAGAATAACACACATACATTGGTCCCTAGAGGAAAAACACACACATACATTGGTGCCTAGAGAAAAAACACACCTACATTGGTCCCTAGAGAAATAACACACACATACATTGGCCCCTAGAGAATAACACACACATATACATTGGACCCTAGAGAAAAAACACACAAATACATTGGTCTCTAATGAAATAACACACACATACATTGGTCCCTAGAGAAAAAACACGCACATACATTGGTCCCTAGAGAATAACACACATACATTGGTCCCTAGAGAAATAACACACACATACATTGGTCCCTAGAGAAATAACACACACATACATTGGACCCTAGGGAATAACACACATACATTGGTCCCTAGAGAAAAAACACACACATACATTGGTCACTAGAGAAAAAACATACACATACATTGGCCCCTAGAGAAAACACACATACATTGGTCCCTAGAGAAATAACACACACATACATTGGTCCCTAGAGAAATAACACACACATACATTGGTCCCTAGAGAAATAACACACACATACATTGGTCCCTACAGAAATAACACACACATACATTGGTCCCTAGAGAAAAAACACACATACATTGGTCCCTAGAGAAAAAACACACATACATTGGTCCCTAGAGAAATAACACACAGATACATTGGTCCCTAGAGAAATAACGCACACATACATTGGTCCCTACAGAAATAACACACACATACATTGGCCCCTAGAGAAAAAAAACACACATACATTTGTCCCTAGAGAAATAACACACTCATACATTGGTCCCTAGAGAAAAAAACACACACATACATTGGTCCCTAGAGAATAACACACACATACATTGGTCCCTAGAGAATAACACACATACATTGGTCCCTAGAGAATAACACACATACATTGGCCCCTAGAGAATAACACACATACATTGGTCCCTAGAAAAAAAAACACACACATACATTGGTCCCTAGAGAAAAAAACACATACATTGGTCCCTAGAGAAATAACACACATACATTGGTCCCTAGAGAAAAAACACACACATACATTGGTCCCTAGAGAATAACACACACATACATTGGTCCCTAGAGAATAACACACACATACATTGGTCCCTAGAGAATAACACACACATATACATTGGTCCCTAAAGAAATAACACACATACATTGGTCCCTAGAGAATAACACACACATACATTGGTCCCTAGAGAATAACACACACATACATTGGTCCCTAAAGAAATAACACACATACATTGGTCCCTAGAGAAAAAACACACACATACATTGGCCCCTAGAGAAAAAACACACACATACATTGGCCCCTAGAGAAAAAACACACACATACATTGGCCCCTAGATAAAAAACACACATACATTGGTCCCTAGAGTATAACACACACATACATTGGCCCCAAGAGAAATAACACACATACATTGGTCCCTAGAGAATAACACACATACATTGGTCCCTAGAGAAATAACACACACATACATTAGTCCCTAGAAAAAAAACACACATACATTTGTCCCTAGAGAAATAACACACATGCATTGGTCTCTAGAGAAATAACACACACATACATTAGTAGTCCCTAGAGAAAAAACACACATACATTGGTCCCTAGAGAAATAACACACACATACATTGGTCCCTAGAGAAATAACACACACATACATTGGTCCCTAGAGAAATAACACACACATACATTGGTCCCTAGTGAATAACACACAATCATTGGTCCCTAGAGAAATTACACACATTCATTAGTCCCTAGAGAATAACACACACATACATTGGTCCCTAGAGAATAACACACATACATTGGTCCCTAGAGAAATAACACACATACATTGGTCCCTAGAGAAAAAACACACATACATTGGTCCCTAGAGAATAACACACACATACATTGGTCCCTAGAGAAAAAACACACACATACATTGGTCCCTAGAGAAAAAACACACATACAATGGTCCCTAGAGAAAAAAACACACATACATTGGTCCCTAGAGAAATAACACACACATACATTGGTCCCTAGAGAAAAAACACACATACATTGGTCCCTAGAGAAAAAACACACACATTCGTTGGCCGCTAGAGAATAACACACACATATACATTGGTCTCTAGAGATAAAACACACACATACATTGGCCCCTAGAGAATAACACACATACATTGGTCCCTAGAGAAAAAACACACACATACATTGGTTCCTAGAGAAAAAACACACCTACATTGGTCCCTAGAGAAATAACACACACATACATTGGCCCCTAGAGAATAACACACACATATACATTGGACCCTAGAGAAAAAACACACACATACATTGGCCCCTAGAGAATAACACACACATATACATTGGACCCTAGAGAAATAACACACACATACATTGGTCTCTAATGAAATAACACACACATACATTGGTCCCTAGAGAAAAAACACACACATACATTGGTCCCTAGAGAATAACACACATACATTGGTCCCTAGAGAAATAACACACACATACATTCGTCCCTAGAGAAATAACACACACATACATTGGACCCTAGGGAATAACACACATACATTGGTCCCTAGAGAAAAAACACACACATACATTGGTCACTAGAGAAAAAACATACACATACATTGGCCCCTAGAGAAAACACACATACATTGGTCCCTAGAGAAATAACACACACATACATTGGTCCCTAGAGAAATAACACACACATACATTGGTCCCTAGAGAAATAACACACACATACATTGGTCCCTAGAGAAATAACACACACATACATTGGTCCCTACAGAAATAACACACAGATACATTGGTCCCTAGAGAAAAAACACACATACATTGGTCCCTAGAGAAAAAACACACATACATTGGTCCCTAGAGAAATAACACACACATAAATTGGTCCCTAGAGAAATAACGCACATACATTGGTCCCTACAGAAATAACACACACATAAATTGGTCCCTAGAGAAAAAACACACATACATTGGTCCCTACAGAAATAACACACCCATACATTGGCCCCTAGAGAAAAAACACACATATACATTGGTCCCTAGAGAAATAACACTCATACATTGGTCCCTAGAGAAAAAACAAACACATACATTGGTCCCTAGAGAATAACACACATACATTGGTCCCTAGAGAAATAACACACACATACATTGGTCCCTAGAGAAAAAAAACACACATACATTGGTCCCTAGAGAATAACACACATATATTGGTGCCCAGAGAAAAAAACACACATACATTGGTCCCTAGAGAATAACACACATACATTGGTCCCTAGAGAAGAAACACACATACATTGGTCCCTAGAGAAAAAACACACATACATTGGTCCCTAGAGAATAACACACACATACATTGGTCCCTAGAGAATAACACACACATACATTGGTCCCTAGAGAATAACACACATACATTGGCCCCTAGAGAAATAACACATATACATTGGTCCCTAGAGAATAAAACACACATACATTGGTCCCTAGAGAATAACACACATACATTGGCCCCTAGAGAAATAACACATATACATTGGTCCCTAGAGAAATAACTCACACATACATTGGTCCCTAGAGAAATAACACACATACATTGGTCCCTAGAGAAAAAACAGACACATACATTGGCCCCTAGAGAAATAACACACACATACATTGGTCCCTAGAGAATAACACACATACATTGGTCCCTAGAGAAATAACACACACATACATTGGCCCCTAGAGAAATAACACACATACATTGGTGCTTAGAGAAATAACACACATACATTGGCCCCTAGAGAAAAAAACACACACATACATTGGTCCCTAGAATAAAAAAACACACACATACATTGGCCCCTAGAGAAATAACACACATACATTGGCCCCTAGAGAAATAACACACATACATTGGTGCTTAGAGAAATAACACACATACATTGGCCCCTAGAGAAAAAAACACACACATACATTGGCCCCTAGAGAAATAACACTCATACATTGGCCCCTAGAGAAATAACACACTTACATTGGTCCCTAGACAATAACACACATACATTGGTACCCAGAGAAAAAACACACCCATACATTGGTCCCTAGAGAAAAAACAGACACATACATTGGCCCCTAGAGAAATAACACACACATACCTTGGTCCCTAGAGAATAACACACATACATTGGTCCCTAGAGAAATAACACACACATACATTGGTCCCTAGAGAAATAACACACATACATTGGCCCCTAGAGAAATAACACACACAAACAATTGTCCCTAGAGAAAAAACACACATACATTGGTCCCTAGAATAAAAAAACACACACATACATTGGCCCCTAGAGAAATAACACACATACATTGGCCCCTAGAGAAATAACACACATATATTGCCCCCTAGAGAATAACACACATACATTGGTCCCTAGAGAAATAACACACACATACATTGTTCCCTAGAGAAATAACACACACATACATTGGTCCCTAGAGAAAAAACACACATACATTGGTCCCTAGAATAAAAAAACACACACATACATTGGCCCCTAGAGAAATAACACACATACATTGTCCCCTAGAGAAATAACACACATACATTGGTGCCTAGAGAATAACACACATACTTTGGTCCCTAGAGAAAAAACACACACATACATTGGTCCCTAGAGAAATAACACACATACATTGGTCCCTAGAGAATAACACACATACATTGGTCCCTAGAGAAATAACACACACATACATTGGTCCCTAGAGAAATAACACACATACATTGGCCCCTAGAGAATAACACACATACATTGGTCCCTAGAGAAAAAACACACACATACATTGGCCCCTAGAGAAAAAACACACACATACATTGGTCCCTAGAGAAAAAAAACACACATACATTTGTCCCTAGAGAAATAACACACACATACATTGGTCCCTAGAGAAAAACACACATACATTGGTCCCTAGAGAAATAACACACACATACATTGGTCCTTAGAGAAATAACACACACATACATTGGTCCCTAGAGAAATAACACACATACATTGGTCCCTAGAGAAATAACACACACATACATTGGTCCCTAGAGAAATAACACACACATACATTGGTCCCTAGAGAAGCAACACACACATACATTGGTCCCTAGAGAAATAACACACACATACATTGGTTCTTAGAGAAATAACACACACATACATTGGTCCCTAGAGAAATAACACACATACATTGGTCCCTAGAGAAAAAACACACACATACATTGGCCCCTAGAGAAATAACACAGACATACATTGGTCCCTAGAGAAATAACACACATACATTGGCCTCTAGAGAAATAACACACACATACATTGGTCCCTAGAGAAATAACACACATACATTGGTCCCTAGAGAAATAACACACATACATTGGTCCCTAGAGAAATAACACACACATACATTGGTCCCTAGAGAATAACACACACATACATTGGTCCCTAGAGAATAACACACACATACATTGGTCCCTAGAGAAATAACACACACATACATTGGTCCCTAGAGAAATAACACACACATACATTGGTCCCTAGAGAAAAAACACACATACATTGGTCCCTAGAATAAAAAAACACACACATACATTGGCCCCTAGAGAAATAACACACATACATTGGTCCCTAGAGAATAACACACACATACATTGGTCCCTAGAGAAATAACACACACATACATTGGTCCCTAGAGAAATAACACACACATACATTGGTCCCTAGAGAAATAACACACACATACATTGGTCCCTAGAGAAAAAACACCACACATACATTGGTCCCTAGAGAAATAACACACACATACATTGGTCCCTAGAGAATAACACACATACATTGGTCCCTAGAGAAATAACACACACATACATTGGTCCCTAGAGAAATAACACACATACATTGGCCCCTAGAGAATAACACACATACATTGGTCCCTAGAGAAAAAACACACACATACATTGGTCCCTAGAGAAAAAAAACACACATACATTTGTCCCTAGAGAAATAACACACACATACATTGGTCCCTAGAGAAAAAAACACACACATACATTGGTCCCTAGAGAAAAAACACACACATACATTGGTCCCTAGAGAATAACACACACATACATTGGTCCCTAGAGAATAACACACATACATTGGTCCCTAGAGAATAACACACATACATTGGCCCCTAGAGAATAACACACACATACATTGGTCCCTAGAAAAAAAAACACACACATACATTGGTCCCTAGAGAAAAAACACACATATACATTGGTCCCTAGAGAAATAACACACATACATTGGTCCCTAGAGAAATAACACAGACATACATTGGTCCCTAGAGAAATAACACACATACATTGGCCTCTAGAGAAATAACACACACATACATTGGTCCCTAGAGAAATAACACACATACATTGGTCCCTAGAGAAATAACACACATACATTGGTCCCTAGAGAAATAACACACACATACATTGGTCCCTAGAGAATAACACACACATACATTGGTCCCTAGAGAATAACACACACATACATTGGTCCCTAGAGAAATAACACACACATACATTGGTCCCTAGAGAAATAACACATACATACATTGGTCCCTAGAGAAAAAACACACATACATTGGTCCCTAGAATAAAAAAGCACACACATACATTGGCCCCTAGAGAAATAACACACATACATTGGTCCCTAGAGAAATAACACACACATACATTGGTGCCTAGAGAATAACACACATACTTTGGTCCCTAGAGAAAAAACACACACATACATTGGTCCCTAAAGAAATAACACACATACATTGGTCCCTAGAGAATAACACACATACATTGGTCCCTAGAGAAATAACACACACATACATTGGTCCCTAGAGAAATAACACACATACATTGGCCCCTAGAGAATAACACACATACATTGGTCCCTAGAGAAAAAACACACACATACATTGGCCCCTAGAGAAAAAACACACACATACATTGGTCCCTAGAGAAAAAAAACACACATACATTTGTCCCTAGAGAAATAACACACACATACATTGGTCCCTAGAGAAAAACACACATACATTGGTCCCTAGAGAAATAACACACACATACATTGGTCCTTAGAGAAATAACACACACATACATTGGTCCCTAGAGAAATAACACACATACATTGGTCCCTAGAGAAATAACACACACATACATTGGTCCCTAGAGAAATAACACACACATACATTGGTCCCTAGAGAAACAACACACACATACATTGGTCCCTAGAGAAATAACACACACATACATTGGTCCTTAGAGAAATAACACACACATACATTGGTCCCTAGAGAAATAACACACATACATTGGTCCCTAGAGAAAAAACACACACATACATTGGCCCCTAGAGAAATAACACAGACATACATTGGTCCCTAGAGAAATAACACACATACATTGGCCTCTAGAGAAATAACACACACATACATTGGTCCCTAGAGAAATAACACACATACATTGGTCCCTAGAGAAATAACACACATACATTGGTCCCTAGAGAAATAACACACACATACATTGGTCCCTAGAGAATAACACACACATACATTGGTCCCTAGAGAATAACACACACATACATTGGTCCCTAGAGAAATAACACACACATACATTGGTCCCTAGAGAAATAACACACACATACATTGGTCCCTAGAGAAAAAACACACATACATTGGTCCCTAGAATAAAAAAACACACACATACATTGGCCCCTAGAGAAATAACACACATACATTGGTCCCTAGAGAATAACACACACATACATTGGTCCCTAGAGAAATAACACACACATACATTGGTCCCTAGAGAAATAACACACACATACATTGGTCCCTAGAGAAATAACACACACATACATTGGTCCCTAGAGAAAAAACACCACACATACATTGGTCCCTAGAGAAATAACACACACATACATTGGTCCCTAGAGAATAACACACATACATTGGTCCCTAGAGAAATAACACACACATACATTGGTCCCTAGAGAAATAACACACATACATTGGCCCCTAGAGAATAACACACATACATTGGTCCCTAGAGAAAAAACACACACATACATTGGTCCCTAGAGAAAAAAAACACACATACATTTGTCCCTAGAGAAATAACACACACATACATTGGTCCCTAGAGAAAAAAACACACACATACATTGGTCCCTAGAGAAAAAACACACACATACATTGGTCCCTAGAGAATAACACACACATACATTGGTCCCTAGAGAATAACACACATACATTGGTCCCTAGAGAATAACACACATACATTGGCCCCTAGAGAATAACACACACATACATTGGTCCCTAGAAAAAAAAACACACACATACATTGGTCCCTAGAGAAAAAACACACATATACATTGGTCCCTAGAGAAATAACACACATACATTGGTCCCTAGAGAAATAACACAGACATACATTGGTCCCTAGAGAAATAACACAGACATACATTGGTCCCTAGAGAAATAACACACATACATTGGCCTCTAGAGAAATAACACACACATACATTGGTCCCTAGAGAAATAACACACATACATTGGTCCCTAGAGAAATAACACACATACATTGGTCCCTAGAGAAATAACACACACATACATTGGTCCCTAGAGAATAACACACACATACATTGGTCCCTAGAGAATAACACACACATACATTGGTCCCTAGAGAAATAACACACACATACATTGGTCCCTAGAGAAATAACACATACATACATTGGTCCCTAGAGAAAAAACACACATACATTGGTCCCTAGAATAAAAAAACACACACATACATTGGCCCCTAGAGAAATAACACACATACATTGGTCCCTAGAGAAATAACACACACATACATTGGTCCCTAGAGAAATAACACACACATACATTGGTCCCTAGAGAAATAACACACACATACATTGGTCCCTAGAGAAAAAACACCACACATACATTGGTCCCTAGAGAAATAACACACACATACATTGGTCCCTAGAGAATAACACACATACATTGGTCCCTAGAGAAAAAAAACACACATACATTTGTCCCTAGAGAAATAACACACACATACATTGGTCCCTAGAGAAAAAAACACACACATACATTGGTCCCTAGAGAAAAAACACACACATACATTGGTCCCTAGAGAATAACACACACATACATTGGTCCCTAGAGAATAACACACATACATTGGTCCCTAGAGAATAACACACATACATTGGCCCCTAGAGAATAACACACACATACATTGGTCCCTAGAAAAAAAAACACACACATACATTGGTCCCTAGAGAAAAAACACACATATACATTGGTCCCTAGAGAAATAACACACATACATTGGTCCCTAGAGAAATAACACAGACATACATTGGTCCCTAGAGAAATAACACAGACATACATTGGTCCCTAGAGAAATAACACACATACATTGGCCTCTAGAGAAATAACACACACATACATTGGTCCCTAGAGAAATAACACACATACATTGGTCCCTAGAGAAATAACACACATACATTGGTCCCTAGAGAAATAACACACACATACATTGGTCCCTAGAGAATAACACACACATACATTGGTCCCTAGAGAATAACACACACATACATTGGTCCCTAGAGAAATAACACACACATACATTGGTCCCTAGAGAAATAACACACACATACATTGGTCCCTAGAGAAAAAACACACATACATTGGTCCCTAGAATAAAAAACCACACACATACATTGGCCCCTAGAGAAATAACACACATACATTGGTCCCTAGAGAAATAACACACACATACATTGGTCCCTAGAGAAATAACACACACATACATTGGTCCCTAGAGAAATAACACACACATACATTGGTCCCTAGAGAAAAAACACCACACATACATTGGTCCCTAGAGAAATAACACACACATACATTGGTCCCTAGAGAATAACACACATACATTGGTCCCTAGAGAAATAACACACACATACATTGGTCCCTAGAGAAATAACACACATACATTGGCCCCTAGAGAATAACACACATACATTTGTCCCTAGAGAAATAACACACACATACATTGGTCCCTAGAGAAAAAAACACACACATACATTGGTCCCTAGAGAAAAAACACACACATACATTGGTCCCTAGAGGATAACACACACATACATTGGTCCCTAGAGAATAACACACATACATTGGTCCCTAGAGAATAACACACATACATTGGCCCCTAGAGAATAACACACACATACATTGGTCCCTAGAAAAAAAAACACACACATACATTGGTCCCTAGAGAATAACACACATACATTGGTCCCAAGAGAATAACACACACATACATTGGTCCCTAGAGAATAACACACATACATTGGTCCCTAGAGAATAACACACACATACATTGGTCCCTAGAGAATAACACACACATACATTGGTCCCTAGAGAATAACACACACATACATTGGCCCCTAGAGAATAACACACACACATACATTGGTCTCCACCTGTTGGTAGTAGGGAATGCTCACTGCTGTCCCTGTCCTCTCCCTCTGGCTCAGTGTGTGGGAGGACTGGTACCTGGCTTGCATGTAAGCAGGCTGGCTGGGGCTGGCTGGCTGGGGCTGGCTGGCGGGAGTGACCTATGATGCCATGCTGCCACGTCTAAAAAGCTCACAGCTGGGCCTGTAGTACATCTGTGCGACACAGTAGTTGAAAACCGTTGTATTAGACAGCTCAGCTGCCGGAATCAGAGTTCAACAAGTGGACGCAGCGTGCGGAACCCTCTGACACTTTCGGTGCCCAGAGCATGCTCTCCACTGGAACCGCCCTCCCTACGCCCCTGCATGTAATATTAGTTATATAATTAAATCATATATTTTATTTCACTTCAGTTAATATAATAGGGAGTACAGACTATGTTAAATTAATTGCCTGCTCAATGCAAAACACACACTATATTAATATTATATGACCTATGATGCAGTATTCACAGCGCGTCACTTTTTCCACATTTTGTTATGTTACAGCCTTATTCCCAAACGGAATAAATTCATTTTTTGTCCTCAAAGTTCTACACACAATACCCCATAATGACAACGTGTAAAGTTTTTTTTGAGATTTTTGCAAATTTAATAAAAAAAAAAACAACTAAGAAATCACATGTACATAAGTATTCACCGGCCTTTGCCATGAAGCTCAAAATTGAGCTCCAGAGCATCCTGTTTTCAAATGATCATCCTTGACATGTTCCTACAGCTTAATCGGAGTCCATCTGTGGTAAATTCAGTTGTTTGGACATGATTTTGAAAGTCAAACACCTGTCTATATAAGGTCCCACACTTGAATAGTGCATGTCAGAACACAAACCAAGCATGATGTCCAAGGAATTGTCTGTAGACCTCCGAGACAGGATTGTCTTGAGGCACAAATCTGGGGAAGGGTATAGAAAAATATCTGCTGCTTTGAAGGTCCCAATGAGCACAGTGGCCTCCATCATCTGTAAATAAAAGAAGTTCGGAACCACCAGGACTCTTCCTAGAGTTGGCCGGCCGTCTAAACTGAGCGATCGGGAAAGAAGGGCCCTAGTCAGGGAGGTGACCAGTAACCCGATGGTCACTCTGTCAGAGCTACAGCATTCCTCTGTGGAGAGACAAGAACCTTCCAGAATTACAACCACCTCTGCAGCAATCCACCAATCAGACCTGTATATTAGAGTGGCCAGACGGAAGCCACTCCTTAGTAAAAAGCAAATGGCAGCCCACCTGGAGTTTGCCAAAATGCACCTGAAGGACTCACAGACCATGAGAGACAAAGATTTGTTTGGAGGAAATCAGGCACCGCTCATCACCAGGCCAATACCATCCCTACAGTGAAGCATGTTGGTGGCAGCATCATACTGTGGGGATGTTTTTCAGCGGCAGGAACTGGGAGACTAGTCAGGATAGAGGGAAAGATGAATGCAGCAATGTACAGAGACATCCTTGATGAACACCTGCACCAGAGCGCTCTTGACCTCAGACTGGGGCAACGGTTCATCCTTCAGCAGGACAACGACCCTAAGCACACAGCCAAGATATCAAAGGACTGGCTTCAGGACAACTCTGTGAATGTCCTTAAGTGGCCCAGCCAGAGCCCAGACTTGAATCCAGTTGAACATCTCTGAAGATATCTGTAAATGGCTGTGCACCGACGCTTCCCATCCAACCTGATGGAGCTTGAGAGGTGCTGCAACGAGGAATGGGCGAAACTGCCCAAAGATAGGTGTGCCAAGCTTGTGGCATCATATTCAAAGAGACTTCAGGCTGTAATTGCTGCCAAAGGTGCATCAATAAAGTATTGAGCAAAGGCCGTGACTACTTATGTACATGTGATTTCTTAGTTCTTTTTTTTTTTTAATTAAATTTGCAAAAATCTGAAGAAAACTTGTTACACGTTGTCATTATGGGGTATTGTTGTCATTATGGGGTATTGTGTGTCATTATGGGGATTTGGTGTCATTATGGGGTATTGTTGTCATTATGGGGTATTGTGTATCATTATGGGGATTTGGTGGCATTATGGGGTATTGTTGTCATTATGGGGTATTGTGTGTAGAATTTTGAGGAGAAAAATGAATTTATTCCATTTTGGAATAAGGCTGTAACATAACACAATGTGGGAAAAGTGACGCGCTGTGAATACTTTCTGGATGCACTGTATACATTATTTTCTTAGTAGTATAAATGTACAGTTAATCTTAATGACAAGTTAATGTTTATTGGTGAAAAATATTATTATTTGAATAACCAACTAAGAAACTGTAAAGATTGATCTGGCTCAGAAGGAATAGAGAATATGTTGTCAGTAATAGGCTTACGGAACTCAGGGCCCGATTCAGACCCACTCGCTAGGCTGCGTTCGCACATAGCCTGTCGATGTTTGCAATGTGCGCATGCGTATAAGATGCTTTCCGCGTGCGCAAACTAGTCCACGTGATCGGGAAGCGTTCACACCTCGCTAAAATGAATGTCAGGACAGAGGGTGGTCGATGGAAACGGGGTGTGGTGGTGCGAACACAGGCGCGTCTGTGCGTTTTTACACCTTTTCAGAGGCGTGCATAATTAATACGTAGCGTCATAATTCACGTCACATGACTGAATTCCACACAGCAGCACGCGCAGTGCTTGCGGTAGGGAATGGTCAGCCAGAAGTGCTGTGCAAGGGTCCGATGTTACCGATTATTGCATACACTTCCTGGAGATGACGTGTATTATGAAGGGAAAGTGGGCGTCTTATAACAGACTGGCGGTCGTCTAAATAGACACCACAATCGCAGACCAAGACATAATGGGTGTGCTAATGTCTTGCCGTGCATTCGCGGGATTTGCATACTTTGGCTGCTGATGGCTGCGTGCAAACGCATCTAGCGAGCGGGTCTGAAACGAGCACTCAGCTCTAAAAATAATTCCTTACTGAAACCCTTTCCTGACTACAGGTCTTTTTACTTCGTTCCCACTTCATGTACTTTTATAGGACCATAAAATGCATCATTGTGCGTTATTGTCATTGTCACACATATCAGAGGTATTTTGAGGACTGTGTAAAATCTGCCCTATGGGAATCTGTTATAATAGTTATAATACAAATAATATATATGTTTTATTTTATATTTTACAGTAAGGTATTTGTACAGCCTCCGCCCTATGATGGAAGCTCTTCATTTACTGTCACCATGGCTGCGTATAAGGATCCTGAATACACTGCTCTAATAACACAGGATGATACAGTGACTGTGGGAGCGTATGTCTATCTCAGGTTATTTGCTCTAGATGTGTATTCAGAGTTTCTTACCTTAAGGACAGAGACGTGCTTCGCCTCCCCCACCAGTGACCGCAGTGACCCCAATTCTGTACGACTTGTGAGTGGCGGGTGAGTAACAATGATCGGTGTGATGTGTTTGGTCTTTACTGTTAGATAGACTGAGAGTTCATAATTAATAGAGATGAGACCACACTGCCCCTCCTGATCACTGTACCTTAAAAAAATGAAAATTACATTAACGTGCTTGTGAAAAATATCCTTCTATACAGATAACCTGAGAGCTCTAACTCCAGACCCAATCCATGGTGAGAACACACTGCAACCAAACTCGTTCTCCTAACAGGAATATAAATATATATATATATATATATATATATATATGTATATATATATATATATATATATATATATATATATATATAAAACCAGGGTTGGACTGGCCCACAGGGGTACAGGGGAAATCCCCAGTGGGCCCCACTGTCTGAGGGCCCACACCTTCCTCTAAGTCAGGATTCAGACTGTACACAAAATATAAATTTTTACTGTATTGTGCTTAATTATTATGTTCTATTACACTGCATTCCCAGGACTATGGTGTATTCACTACAGTGCATTGCTGTTATCAGTATGGTACATTTTCATGCAATCCCCTACAGTATTTATTATATATATATATATATATATATATATATATATATGTTTATATATAGGCCCAGACCATGCACTCTCTAATAGTTAGCCAAGCCTCCGTGGTGGCTGACCACACCCCCTCTGGTGGCTGACCACACCCATAAAGCATGGGCCCCTACCACTGCATTCCCCCGGTGGTCCCTTCATGCCCCAGTCCGACACTGTATAAAACAACAGCTAGGCTGGCACTCCTCCATCAAGTGTAGGTGGCTGAGTGCCCTTGGAAATGTAGTATACAAACAGTATAAAGTCGCGGCACACACAGGTCTTGCTCTATCAGAAAAAATGCTGGTGACACAACACCAATTCTTCCTACTTGTCAACGTTCAGTCAAACATTGAAAAGTAGGAACAATTGGTGTTGTGTCACCAGCATTTTATTGATAGAGCAAGACCTGTGAGTACTGCGGCTTTTCACTGTTATATATATGCAAGTAATGGAGAGGACTCGCCAGGCTGTATATCAATCAGGAATCAAAAAAGGTTTTTAATTAATCCATATAAAATACATAGTCGATGTTTTAGCTCATAAAAAGAGCCTTTGTCAAGACAAAACCAAGCAACACTTTCACCAACCAGGACACAGGAACATGCTGAATGCCCACCTGTAGGAGTTTATATAACATTCATATGGTAACCACGTGAGACCCCACCAGAAGTGATGTAATCAGAATACTATTACTGATAATCACATAGACCAGTGGTTCCCAAACTGTGCGCTGTGGCACCCTGGGCTGCCTCGGAGCACTTGCAGGGGTGCCTTAGGTTGGTGGTCCAGCACAAAGACCTGTCCGAACCACATAACTGAGCCTAATGATGACGGATAATTACTCAATAACAAACTTTGGCTTAGGGGTGCCGTGAAAACAATGTTGGTACTCTAGGGCGGCGTCGTTCAAAAAAGTTTGGGAACCACTGAATCCTTAAACACTTATTCTGTCCTCTTGTCAGTTAATTAGTCTAACAATAAAATGAGCCTATATGCCCACATCTACCATCAAAAGCAGATTTCCAACCTACTGCAAGATGTTTATCCCGGTCTCTTTACCGGGTGTGATGCACCAGCTCTGCGTCTTCAGCAAAGGTCCTTCTACACATCGCAGCTTTGTAAGGAACATACCATCTGCTTAACACCATGGTAGCCTCCGTTTCTACTATAACCTTCACAAAGAACTTTGTCAGGTTCTCATAGATACTATTTCACTAGTCATGAGGGTAAATTTACTAAGAATGGAGTTAGTGTGAGTTTTGGTGAGATTGCTTTCTCACGTGAGTTTTTTCATCTCGCACATTTACTAAAGTCAAACTTGAGTGAGTTTGGAAGTGAGTTCTCTTTTTTCACTCTTAAAACTCATGTCAGTTAATTGTGTTTAACCTTGTGGTCACATAAATGATACAATGTAGCGGGTCCCAGCATATACTTCAATGGAGATTTCTCTCCATAGAAGTGTATGGGGAGACACATTGACCGCATACAGCCAATCAGTGAGCTGCTCTGACGGAGATGCAGCTCCTTCAAAGGTCATTTGTATGGAATAAAGATATGTGTACACACACATACCTTTACTCAGTCTTTAAAGCATTGACAGCATTCCTGTATCTGCTTTTTAGCCATTTCCATATTAGAGTTGTTCCTCCAAATACGTAAAAACTGCGAAATTGGTAATTTAGATTTCAACACATTGGGATGATGGCTAGTGGCCCAGAGTAGAGTGTTTCTATCTGTTGGCTTACAAAACAAAGTATGCTCTAGGACACCCCCATTTTTAAAGATCATGACATCTAAGAAATCAATGGACACACAGCTAATGGCAGATGTAAAACGTATCAGACTCATCAAGCTGCTGAGGCTCTCCACCATGGTGTTAAATAATTCTTCATTCCCTAACCAAATCAGAAATACATCATCTATAAATCTTTTATATGCTCCTGTTCATATTGATACATAAAGATGTTGGAATAGGCTGGGGTCAAATTAGAGCCCATCGCTGTCCCAGCAGTTTGAATGTAATATGCTCCTTGATACCGGAAAAAATTACATTCCAACACCTTCCTCAAAAGTTCCAACATTAGGTGTATTAGAGGCCCATCATACGGCCCCTTACATAAGGCATTTTCCACTGCTTCTATGTCTTGTATATGAGGAATTACAGTGTGTAGCGAGCATACGTCCAGTGTGGCTAACAAATAGTCCTCAGGTCACTCATTGAGAGCCTTCCAGTCACTGTGTCTCTCAGATAGCTACAAGCACTCTTTACTATTGGTTGTAGAAAAAAAATCTAAAAATTTGGCTGCCGGTTGTAAAATTGATCCCCTGGCAGATACTGTATAATAGGTCTGCCAGGGGGGTCCACCAAGATTTTATGGACTTTGGGTAAAGTATACATTATAGGACAAATTGGAAAGTCAACAGTCAAGACTACCTTAGTACAGTATCTGTATCTATCCAACAGTTTGTATAAGCAAGGTCAGTGAGGTCATACACCTCATTCTTGATCCTCGTCATTGGGTTGAAATCATCTTTAGAGTATGTGGAGCAGTCGGACAACTGTCTCTTAATCTCTCTATCATATGCCACAAAGTCCTGCGGGACTATTGTGCCACCCTTGTCATCACTTCTTATAACCACTGCAGCATTATTGCACAAATATTTTAGCGTAAGTCTCTCTGCTTTGGATAAGTTGTCAAAATCCATCCCCCTTTGTAGAGAACTCTCTTTCCATTCACTATAAATCATTCTAATAGATGTTTTTAGGCTCGCATTAGATGACATCGGGTCAAAGGTACTTTTGTTCTTAAATTTACCCACAGATGGCACACAAGGTGTTTCTTTTTTTATTGTCAAAAAATTCCCTTAGTCTAAGGTTCCGACCCATTTTATATACATCTACTGACCACTGAAAATAGTCAGCCCTATAGGTAGGAATAAGCGATAAACCTTTAGTCAATAAGGACAATTCAGATTCAGTAAGTATATGGGAGGACAAATTAAAAATCAATTCTTTATCCCCTCCTCCCTCTTGGTCTCTTGGTCCCTCCTCCCTCTTATGGCCCCCCTGCCGTGGATGTGGTCTCCTGTTCCTGGTACTTCCTTTTAGGTGACACTAAAGTAATGAATCATTCATTTGTTGTCTTTTACCAGCTGTGGAGTTTATGGTGACAAACCAACTGCAGTGTTACAAAATGGACAGAGCCTGGAGACCAGAATCCAAGTCAGCTCCTCCTTATTCCATGGATACAGCGCAGTGTATATATTCTGTGATGTGCGTCTGTGTGACAGGAGTGACGGATGTATCGGGGTAAGTGAGAGGGTTTATTGTACATCACAGCTGTAATATCTCATTACTGTGGGCACTTTAGTATGTTCATCCCATCAGTTTATATAAAAACTTAAAGAGTGACTGGGGAAGCGGAACTTGATGAATAATGTAGTACTTTGCAGTACCAAATGTAAAATTTATTTGAGATAATTATGGTTATGTTACAAGACTAGAATATTGAGTTATAATATGGTCACCTTAATTTATAACAGATGTATGGTGGCAGAAAAAAAAAAGGCCGGCTGTTAAGAGTCCACTTGACTTAGGCATAAGATATCACAACTTGTGAGGGCCAACTGTCCCAATATCAAACGTGAGATAACAACATATACTGAAGCGTCAAAAGTAAAATGGGATAGCAGTGTGTAAAGGTTATTGTAGGTGTTGCCACCACACTGTGAGATCTTGGAAATGCATCAGTTGTAATCTGACATCTTGTGAGTAATTTTGTACACTGGCTAGGCTGCTCATGGGAAGGCAATGTGACATATCAGCATTCAAACGGGACATGATAGTGGGTGCCAAACAGATTGGACATTCAATTTCCAAAGTTGCGTCGACATTCAACATTCCTCAATCTACGGTGTTATGTGTGTACCAGGAATACCTCATGGAAGGAATTAACACCTACTATGGACAGCGCAGTAGCCGACCACAGGAGCTTAATGATCATGATTATCGGCATCTGGCCAGAATTGTCTGTGGTAACAGACTAGCGACACTGGCTCATATTACATCCACATTCAATGCAGGAGGTACCAGATGTATATCCAGCTGGTCAGTGTAGCGTTATTTAGCTTACATGGGATATGGGAGCAGTAGACCCACCAGAGAGCCCCTGTTAACATTACGACACTGGACATAGCTCCTCACCTGGGCTTGTGATGTCGCTAATTGGACCCTGGAGGACTAGCAACATATGGCATGATCTGATAAGTCATGGTTCCAGTTTCTGGCTGATGGTAGGGTTTAGGTGTGGAACAGACCCCATGAGTTGTCACCAAAGCACCATGCAGGCTGGTGGTGGTTCCATAATGGTGTGGTGTGTTTTGCTTGGTAACCATTTGCAGTCTTTATGGGATGTGGTGGAGAGGTACATTCACACCTAAGATCCTGCACCTACAAATATTAGGGAGCTGTAGGAAGCTATCCAGATGGCATAGGTCAACATCTACTTGTGGAATTGATGCCACATCAAATTGCTGCATTTCAATGAGATAGTGGGGGTCCTACATGATGCTAGGCACCTATCCCATGACTTTTGGAACTTCAGTGTACAAGGGCCAGCTATCGCTTTCTAATCAAGTGTTAGATATCCAACACCCATACCAATATATTACCCAGGACTGCTGGCCCCAATATGATGAAATAAGCCCACCCAGTGTATTGAAGAGGAGCGCACACCCAGACTGAACCAAGTTGGACAACGGGCTGCTGATCATTCCGGTCAAGCAAGGTTCTCAGTAAAAAACTGAGCAATCACTGTGCCAATACACTAGCTCACTAAAGCCTCTTAAACTGAGAACATTTTTTCTAAGAACAAAAAAATGCCTTGCTGTGTTAAGTGCACAACTTACCTCTAAAGAGATTGGCATCTTGCAAACAAATTAATGATTAATTCAACCCCTAACCAGCCAGGGCCAAAACATTGCATTGAAGAAAGTCTTGAGCTGTAGCCTGACACAACTCTAACAAGGTCCTCTAACACCGCTTATTGCCTCCAGATGTTCAACTAACACTCTTGGAGCTCCAAACTCAGGTACAGACCTGTGATGTATGGGCAACAAAGCATCATACATCATAACCGTGAACCTAAGCCACCTAACACTAACTCGGAGAAGGCAGATAGATCTGAGACCTAAGGGTGCCAAGATGCCCAAAAATTAAAACAATGGCCTTTGAATCAAATAGGCTTAGTAGAATACATGAATACATCAGTAACATACATAAAATAATAAGGTGAGTACAGTAATAAAAGACACTGAATTACAGAACAAGAAGGTATGGTGTGTAGGGAAAATGGGGAAGGACTAACTAGTCCTGAAATAGAAACCTGACAAAAAACCCTGCTGGATATTTTCAAATTCACTATATAGTTCATCTTTAGCAACTAAACCCTCTCCTGGTGGAGCTTCTCATCATACTGATGCCAGGAGGAACTGCGGGATGATGCACTAAGTATGGGTACTGGGATCACATTGATTTAATTGATTCAGCAGATTGCATCTCCAAAAACATGGTCGGCCCCAGGTCTGCTAGCACCCTGGGCTCGATTCAGATGTTCGCGCGCACCCAGTGTAGGCAAGGCATTAGCACGCCCACTATGTCTTGGCGTGCGATCGCAGGGTGTATTAGAAGCCCGCTAATGCACGTCATATCCAGGAAGTGTATGCAACCATTGGTAACATCGAGTACCATCGGAAGCGATCGAAGCACTTGTGGCTGCCCATACCCTACCGCAAGCACTGCGAGTCACTGCTGCGTATTAATTATGCTCGCCTCTGAAATGGCATTGAGATGCTCAGATACGCCTGCATTCGCAACGCCACTCACCCCGTTTCCATTGACCTACCCCAGTTACCACCCACAAGCGGCTTGTCCTCAGTCTAGCGAGCTGTCTGTGCTTAAGGGACGATTGCTTCGCGATCGCAGAGACTGGTTCAGGCACATGCACTGCGATGCGTGCGCATGGACAGATTGCAGACATTGGCTGTCTGCATGCGAACGCATCCTAGCGAGCGGGTCTGAATCGGGCCCCCTGTGCGAGAATTTTGGAGTGTGATCATGGCAATCCTTATTCATTCTTTGGTCATTCAACTCCTTACCTTTATTACCCCCGTCATAGTACATTACCATAAGGAAATGTGGGCCTGATACCGACCCGCTCACGAGCGCTGAGCGCTCGCAAGCGGGTCGATATTGGCCCAGTGCGCATGCGCACGACGGAGCCGGCTCTATCGTGCGCATGCGCGAGAGCCGGATAGCGACGGGCAAACCGTTGCTCCGGGTCTCGTACCAAAGGGGGCGTGCTGTCAATGTTGAGTGACAGCACGCCCCTTTTGGTGGGCGTGCCAAAAGGTGTGGCTGCCCAGACGGAGGCGTTCCCATGAGAACGCCTACCATCTGGGGCCGGCCCCACTGACATCACAAGTGATGTCAGTGGGAGTGCTCTCGGCTCTGTTTGAGCTGAAAGCACTCTAGGGCTTGAGGCAACGAGACCCTACCACAATGGTCTCGACTCAAGCCCGATGGTCGCGATGGTTTTGACCATCGCGACCATCATTTTTGCTGCTCGCAATAGCTGTGGGTGGTTACCCACAGCTATGCGAGAGGCCAGGAGGCCGCTCCAAAAAGTAAAAGGGACGGCTCTGTCATAGCATCCGGCTCTGAATCAGGGCCTCAGTGTTTATCCCCATGTATAGTGTAATAAATGAGTGTGTAAGCTGTATAATCACTTCCCTATGTCACCATGTATAGTGTAATAAATGAGTGTGTAAGCTGTATAATCACTGCCCTATGTCACCATGTATAGTGTAATAAATGAGTGTATAAGCTGTATAATCACTGCCCTATGTCCCCATGTATAGTGTAATAAATGAATGTGTAAGCTGTATAATCACTCCCCTATGTCACCATGTATAGTGTAATAAATGAGTGTGTAAGCTGTATAATCACTGCCCTATGTCCCCATGTATAGTGTAATAAATGAGTGTGTAAGCTGTATAATCACTGCCCTATGTCACCATGTATAGTGTAATAAATGAGTGTGTAAGCTGTATAATCACTGCCCTATTCACCATGTATAGTGTAATAAATGAGTGTGTAAGCTGTATAATCACTGCCCTATGTCACCATGTATAGTGTAATAAATGAGTGTGTAAGCTGTATAATCACTGCCCTATGTCACCATGTATAGTGTAATATATGAGTGTGTAAGCTGTATAATCACTGCCCTATGTCACCATGTATAGTGTAATAAATGTGTGTGTAAGCTGTATAATCACTGCCCTATGGCACCATCTATAGTGTAATAAATGTGTGTGTAACTGTATAATCACTGTCCTATGTCACCATGTATAGTGTAATAAATGAGTGTGTAAGCTGTATAATCACTGCTCTATGTCACCATGTATAGTGTAATAAATGAGTGTGTAAGCTGTATAATCACTGCTCTATGTCACCATGTATAGTGTAATAAATGAGTGTGTAAGCTGTATAATCACTGTATAATCACTGCCCTATGTCACCATGTATAGTGTAATAAATGAGTGTGTAAGCTGTATAATCACTGCTCTATGTCACCATGTATAGTGTAATAAATGAGTGTGTAAGCTGTAAAATCACTGCCCTATGTCACCATGTATAGTGTAATAAATGAGTGTGTAAGCTGTATAATCACTGCCCTATGTCACCATGTATAGTGTAATAAATGAGTGTGTAAGCTGTATAATCACTGCCCTATGTCACCATGTATAGTGTAATAAATGAGTGTGTAAGCTGTATAATCACTGTCCTATGTCACCATGTATAGTGTAATAAATGAGTGTGTAACTGTATAATCACTGTCCTATGTCACCATGTATAGTGTAATAAATGAGTGTGTAAGCTGTATAATCACTGCTCTATGTCACCATGTATAGTGTAATAAATGGGTGTGTAAGCTGTATAATCACTGCCCTATGTCACCATGTATAGTGTAATAAATGAGTTTGTAAGCTGTATAATCACTGCCCAATGTCACCATGTATAGTGTAATAAATGAGTGTGTAAGCTGTATAATCACTGCCCTATGTCACCATGTATAGTGTAATAAATGAGTGTGTATGCTGTATAATCACTGCCCTATGTCACCATGTATAGTGTAATAAATGAGTGTGTAAGCTGTATAATCACTGCCCTATGTCACCATGTATAGTGTAATAAATGAGTGTGTAAGCTGTATAATCACTGCCCTATGTCACCATGTATAGTGTAATAAATGTGTGTGTAAGCTGTATAATCACTGCCCTATGGCACCATCTATAGTGTAATAAATGTGTGTGTAACTGTATAATCACTGTCCTATGTCACCATGTATAGTGTAATAAATGAGTGTGTAAGCTGTATAATCACTGCTCTATGTCACCATGTATAGTGTAATAAATGAGTGTGTAAGCTGTATAATCACTGCTCTATGTCACCATGTATAGTGTAATAAATGAGTGTGTAAGCTGTATAATCACTGTATAATCACTGCCCTATGTCACCATGTATAGTGTAATAAATGAGTGTGTAAGCTGTATAATCACTGCTCTATGTCACCATGTATAGTGTAATAAATGAGTGTGTAAGCTGTAAAATCACTGCCCTATGTCACCATGTATAGTGTAATAAATGAGTGTGTAAGCTGTATAATCACTGCCCTATGTCACCATGTATAGTGTAATAAATGAGTGTGTAAGCTGTATAATCACTGCCCTATGTCACCATGTATAGTGTAATAAATGAGTGTGTAAGCTGTATAATCACTGTCCTATGTCACCATGTATAGTGTAATAAATGAGTGTGTAACTGTATAATCACTGTCCTATGTCACCATGTATAGTGTAATAAATGAGTGTGTAAGCTGTATAATCACTGCCCTATGTCACCATGTATAGTGTAATAAATGAGTGTGTAAGCTGTATAATCACTGCCCTATGTCACCATGTATAGTGTAATAAATGAGTGTGTAAGCTGTATAATCACTGCCCTATGTCACCATGTATAGTGTAATAAAAGAGTGTGTAAGCTGTATAATCACTTCCCTATGTCACCATGTATAGTGTAATAAATGAGTGTGTAAGCTGTATAATCACTGCCCTATGTCACCATGTATAGTGTAATAAATGAGTGTGTAAGCTGTATAATCACTGCCCTATGTCACCATGTATAGTGTAATAAATGAGTGTGTAAGCTGTATAATCACTGCCCTATGTCACCATGTATAGTGTAATAAATGAGTGTGTAAGCTGTATAATCACTGCCCTATGTCACCATGTATAGTGTAATAAATGAGTGTGTAAGCTGTATAATCACTGCCCTATGTCACCATGTATAGTGTAATAAATGTGTGTGTAAGCTGTATAATCACTGCCCTATGTCACCATGTATAGTGTAATAAATGAGTGTATAAGCTGTATAATCACTGCCCTATGTCTCCATGTATAGTGTAATAAATGAGTGTGTAAGCTGTATAATCACTGCCCTATGTCACCATGTATAGTGCAATAAATGAGTGTGTAAGCTGTATAATCACTGCCCTATGTCACCATGTATAGTGTAATAAATGAGTGTGTAAGCTGTATAATCACTGCCCAATGTCACCATGTATTGTGTAATAAATGAGTGTGTAAGCTGTATAATCACTGCCCTATGTCACCATGTATAGTGTAATAAATGAGTGTGTAACATGTATAATCACTGCCCTATGTCACCATGTATAGTGTAATAAATGAGTGTGTAACTGTATAATCACTGCCCTATGTCACCATGTATAGTGTAATAAATGAGTGTGTAAGCTGTATAATCACTGCCCTATGTCACCATGTATAGTGTAATAAATGAGTGTGTAAGCTGTATAATCACTGCCCTATGTCACCATGTATAGTGTAATAAATGAGTGTGTAAGATGTATAATCACTACCCTATGTCACCATGTATAGTATAATAAATGAGTGTGTAAGCTGTATAATCACTGCCCTATGTCACCTAGTATAGTGTAATAAATGTGTGTAAGCTGTATAATCACTGCCCTATGTCACCATGTATAGTGTAATAAATGAGTGTGTAAGGTGTATAATCACTGCCCTATGTCACCATGTATAGTGTAATAAATGAGTGTGTAAGCTGTATAATCACTGCTCTATGTCACCATGTATAGTGTAAATAATGGGTGTGTAAGCTGTATAATCACTGCCCTATGTGACTATGTATAGTGTAATAAATCAGTGTGTAAGCTGTATAATCACTGCCCTATGTCACCATGTATAGTGTAATAAATGAGTGTGTAAGCTGTATAATCACTGCCCTATGTCGCCATGTATAGTGTAATAAATGAGTGTGTAAGC
The DNA here is from genome assembly GCA_031769625.1 of Taudactylus pleione. NCBI lineage: Eukaryota > Metazoa > Chordata > Amphibia > Anura > Myobatrachidae > Taudactylus > Taudactylus pleione. Next base: position 24,203 of record JAUIMM010000133.1, on the reverse strand, counting down.
TGTATAATCACTGCCCTATGTCACCATGTATAGTGTAATAAAAGAGTGTATGAGCTGTATAATCACTGCCCTATGTCACCATGTATAGTGTAATAAATGAGTGTATAAGCTGTATAATCACTCCCCTATGTCACCATGTATAGTGTAATAAATGAGTGTGTAAGCTGTATAATCACTGCCCTATGTCACTATGTATAGTGTAATAAATGAGTGTAAGCTGTATAATCACTACCCTATGTCACCATGTATAGTGTAATAAATGAGTGTGTAAGCTGTATAATCACTGCCCTATGTCACCATGTATAGTGTAATAAATGAGTGTGTAAGCTGTATAATCACTGCCCTATGTCACTATGTATAGTGTAATAAATGAGTGTAAGCTGTATAATCACTACCCTATGTCACCATGTATAGTGTAATAAATGAGTGTGTAAGCTGTATAATCACTGCCCTATGTCACCATGTATAGTGTAATAAATCAGTGTGTAAGCTGTATAATCACTGCCCTATGTCACCATGTATAGTGTAATAAATGAGTGTGTAAGCTGTATAATCACTGCCCTATGTCACCATGTATAGTGTAATAAATGTGTGTAAGCTGTATAATCACTGCCCTATGTCACCATGTACAGTGTAATAAATGAGTGTGTAAGCTGTATAATCACTGCCCTATGTCACCATGTATAGTGTAATAAATGAGTGTGTAAGCTGTATAATCACTGCCCTATGTTACCATGTATAGTGTAATAAATGAGTGTGTAAGCTGTATAATCACTGCCCTATGTCACCATGTATAGTGTAATAAATGAGTGTATAAGCTGTATAATCACTCCCCTATGTCACCATGTATAGTGTAATAAATGAGTGTGTAAGCTGTATAATCACTGCCCTATGTCACCATGTATAGTGTAATAAATCAGTCTGTAAGCTGTATAATCACTGCCCTATGTCACTATGTATAGTGTAATAAATGAGTGTAAGCTGTATAATCACTACCCTATGTCACCATGTATAGTGTAATAAATGAGTGTGTAAGCTGTATAATCACTGCCCTATGTCACCATGTATAGTGTAATAAATATGTGTGTAAGCTGTATAATCACTGCCCTATGTCACCATGTATAGTGTAATAAATGTGTGTAAGCTGTATAATCACTGCCCTATGTCACCATGTACAGTGTAATAAATGAGTGTGTAAGCTGTATAATCACTGCCCAATGTCACCATGTATTGTGTAATAAATGAGTGTGTAAGCTGTATAATCACTGCCCTATGTCACCATGTATAGTGTAATAAATGAGTGTATAAGCTGTATAATCACTGCCCTATGTCACCATGTATAGTGTAATAAATGAGTGTATAAGCTGTATAGTCACTGCCTTATGTCACCATGTATAGTGTAATAAATGAGTGTATAAGCTGTATAATCACTACCCTATGTCACCATGTATAGTGTAATAAATGTGTGTGTAAGCTGTATAATCACAGCCCTATGTCACCATGTATAGTGTAATAAATGAGTGTGTAAGCTGTATAACCACTGTCCTATGTCACCATGTATAGTGTAATAAATCAGTCTGTAAGCTGTATAATCACTTCCCTATGTCACCATGTATAGTGTAATAAATGAGTGTGTAAGCTGTATAAACACTGCCCTATGCCACCATGTATAGTGTAATAAATGAGTGTGTAAGCTGTATAATCACTGCCCTATGTCACCATGTATAGTGTAATAAATGTGTGTGTAAGCTGTATAATCACAACCCTATGTCACCATGTATAGTGTAATAAATGAGTGTGTAAGCTGTATAATCACTGCCCTATGTCACCATGTATAGTGTAATAAATGAGTGTGTAAGCTGTATAATCACTGCCCTATGTCACCATGTATAGTGTAATAAATGAGTGTGTAAGCTGTATAATCACTTCCCTATGTCACCATGTATAGTGTAATAAATGAGTGTGTAAGCTGTTTAATCACTTCCCTATGTCACCATGTATAGTGTAATAAATGTGTGTAAGCTGTATAATCACAGCCCTATGTCACCATGTATAGTGTAATAAATCAGTCTGTAAGCTGTATAATCACTGCCCTATGTCACCATGTATAGTGTAATAAATGAGTGTGTAAGCTGTATAATCATTGCCCTATGTCACCATGTATAGTGTAATAAATGTGTGTGTAAGCTGTATAATCACTGCCCTATGGCACCATCTATAGTGTAATAAATGTGTGTGTAACTGTATAATCACTGTCCTATGTCACCATGTATAGTGTAATAAATGAGTGTGTAAGCTGTATAATCACTGCTCTATGTCACCATGTATAGTGTAATAAATGAGTGTGTAAGCTGTATAATCACTGCTCTATGTCACCATGTATAGTGTAATAAATGAGTGTGTAAGCTGTATAATCACTGTATAATCACTGCCCTATGTCACCATGTATAGTGTAATAAATGAGTGTGTAAGCTGTATAATCACTGCTCTATGTCACCATGTATAGTGTAATAAATGAGTGTGTAAGCTGTAAAATCACTGCCCTATGTCACCATGTATAGTGTAATAAATGAGTGTGTAAGCTGTATAATCACTGCCCTATGTCACCATGTATAGTGTAATAAATGAGTGTGTAAGCTGTATAATCACTGCCCTATGTCACCATGTATAGTGTAATAAATGAGTGTGTAAGCTGTATAATCACTGCCCTATGTCACCATGTATAGTGTAATAAATGAGTGTGTAAGCTGTATAATCACTGCCCTATGTCACCATGTATAGTGTAATAAATGTGTGTGTAAGCTGTATAATCACTTCCCTATGTCACCATGTATAGTGTAATAAATGAGTGTGTAAGCTGTATAATCACTGCCCTATGTCACCATGTATAGTGTAATAAATGTGTGTGTAACTGTATAATCACTGTCCTATGTCACCATGTATAGTGTAATAAATTAGTGTGTAAGCTGTATAATCACTGCTCTATGTCACCATGTATAGTGTAATAAATGGGTGTGTAAGCTGTATAATCACTGCCCTATGTCACCATGTATAGTGTAATAAATGAGTTTGTAAGCTGTATAATCACTGCCCAATGTCACCATGTATAGTGTAATAAATGAGTGTGTAAGCTGTATAATCACTGCCCTATGTCACCATGTATAGTGTAATAAATGAGTGTGTATGCTGTATAATCACTGCCCTATGTCACCATGTATAGTGTAATAAATGAGTGTGTAAGCTGTATAATCACTGCCCTATGTCACCATGTATAGTGTAATAAATGAGTGTGTAAGCTGTAAAATCACTGCCCTATGTCACCATGTATAGTGTAATAAATGAGTCTGTAAGCTGTATAATCACTGCCCTATGTCACCATGTATAGTGTAATAAATGAGTGTGTAAGCTGTATAATCACTGCCCTATGTCACCATGTATAGTGTAATAAATGAGTGTGTAAGCTGTATAATCACTGCCCTATGTCACCATGTATAGTGTAATAAATGAGTGTGTAAGCTGTATAATCACTGCCCTATGTCACCATGTATAGTGTAATAAATGTGTGTGTAAGCTGTATAATCACTTCCCTATGTCACCATGTATAGTGTAATAAATGAGTGTGTAAGCTGTATAATCACTGCCCTATGTCACCATGTATAGTGTAATAAATGAGTGTGTAAGCTGTATAATCACTGCCCTATGACACCATGTATAGTGTAATAAATGAGTGTGTAAGCTGTATAATCACTGCCCTATGTCACCATGTATAGTGTAATAAATGAGTGTGTAAGCTGTATAATCACTGCCCTATGTCACCATGTATAGTGTAATAAATGAGTGTGTAAGCTGTATAATCACTGCCCTATGTCACCATGTATAGTGTAATAAATGAGTGTGTAAGCTGTATAATCACTGCCCTATGTCACCATGTATAGTGTAATAAATGAGTGTGTAAGCTGTATAATCACTGCCCTATGTCACCATGTATAGTGTAATAAATGAGTGTGTAAGCTGTATAATCACTGCCCTATGTCACCATGTATAGTGTAATAAATGAGTGTGTAAGCTGTATAATCACTTCCCTATGTCACCATGTATAGTGTAATAAATGAGTGTGTAAGCTGTATAATCACTGCCCTATGTCACCATGTATAGTGTAATAAATGAGTGTGTAAGCTGTATAATCACTGCCCTATGTCACCATGTATAGTGTAATAAATGAGTGTGTAAGCTGTATAATCACTGCCCTATGTCACCATGTATAGTGTAATAAATGAGTGTGTAAGCTGTATAATCACTGCCCTATGTCACCATGTATAGTGTAATAAATGTGTGTGTAAGCTGTATAATCACTGCCCTATGGCACCATCTATAGTGTAATAAATGTGTGTGTAACTGTATAATCACTGTCCTATGTCACCATGTATAGTGTAATAAATGAGTGTGTAAGCTGTATAATCACTGCTCTATGTCACCATGTATAGTGTAATAAATGAGTGTGTAAGCTGTATAATCACTGCTCTATGTCACCATGTATAGTGTAATAAATTAGTGTGTAAGCTGTATAATCACTGTATAATCACTGCCCTATGTCACCATGTATAGTGTAATAAATGAGTGTGTAAGCTGTATAATCACTGCTCTATGTCACCATGTATAGTGTAATAAATGAGTGTGTAAGCTGTAAAATCACTGCCCTATGTCACCATGTATAGTGTAATAAATGAGTGTGTAAGCTGTATAATCACTGCCCTATGTCACCATGTATAGTGTAATAAATGAGTGTGTAAGCTGTATAATCACTGCCCTATGTCACCATGTATAGTGTAATAAATGAGTGTGTAAGCTGTATAATCACTGCCCTATGTCACCATGTATAGTGTAATAAATGAGTGTGTAAGCTGTATAATCACTGCCCTATGTCACCATGTATAGTGTAATAAATGTGTGTGTAAGCTGTATAATCACTTCCCTATGTCACCATGTATAGTGTAATAAATGAGTGTGTAAGCTGTATAATCACTGCCCTATGTCACCATGTATAGTGTAATAAATGTGTGTGTAACTGTATAATCACTGTCCTATGTCACCATGTATAGTGTAATAAATGAGTGTGTAAGCTGTATAATCACTGCTCTATGTCACCATGTATAGTGTAATAAATGGGTGTGTAAGCTGTATAATCACTGCCCTATGTCACCATGTATAGTGTAATAAATGAGTTTGTAAGCTGTATAATCACTGCCCAATGTCACCATGTATAGTGTAATAAATGAGTGTGTAAGCTGTATAATCACTGCCCTATGTCACCATGTATAGTGTAATAAATGAGTGTGTATGCTGTATAATCACTGCCCTATGTCACCATGTATAGTGTAATAAATGAGTGTGTAAGCTGTATAATCACTGCCCTATGTCACCATGTATAGTGTAATAAATGAGTGTGTAAGCTGTAAAATCACTGCCCTATGTCACCATGTATAGTGTAATAAATGAGTCTGTAAGCTGTATAATCACTGCCCTATGTCACCATGTATAGTGTAATAAATGAGTGTGTAAGCTGTATAATCACTGCCCTATGTCACCATGTATAGTGTAATAAATGAGTGTGTAAGCTGTATAATCACTGCCCTATGTCACCATGTATAGTGTAATAAATGAGTGTGTAAGCTGTATAATCACTGCCCTATGTCACCATGTATAGTGTAATAAATGTGTGTGTAAGCTGTATAATCACTTCCCTATGTCACCATGTATAGTGTAATAAATGAGTGTGTAAGCTGTATAATCACTGCCCTATGTCACCATGTATAGTGTAATAAATGAGTGTGTAAGCTGTATAATCACTGCCCTATGACACCATGTATAGTGTAATAAATGAGTGTGTAAGCTGTATAATCACTGCCCTATGTCACCATGTATAGTGTAATAAATGAGTGTGTAAGCTGTATAATCACTGCCCTATGTCACCATGTATAGTGTAATAAATGAGTGTGTAAGCTGTATAATCACTGCCCTATGTCACCATGTATAGTGTAATAAATGAGTGTGTAAGCTGTATAATCACTGCCCTATGTCACCATGTATAGTGTAATAAATGAGTGTGTAAGCTGTATAATCACTGCCCTATGTCACCATGTATAGTGTAATAAATGAGTGTGTAAGCTGTATAATCACTGCCCTATGTCACCATGTATAGTGTAATAAATGAGTGTGTAAGCTGTATAATCACTTCCCTATGTCACCATGTATAGTGTAATAAATGAGTGTGTAAGCTGTATAATCACTGCCCTATGTCACCATGTATAGTGTAATAAATGAGTGTGTAAGCTGTATAATCACTGCCCTATGTCACCATGTATAGTGTAATAAATGAGTGTGTAAGCTGTATAATCACTGCCCTATGTCACCATGTATAGTGTAATAAATGAGTGTGTAAGCTGTATAATCACTGCCCTATGTCACCATGTATAGTGTAATAAATGAGTGTGTAAGCTGTATAATCACTGCCCTATGTCACCATGTATAGTGTAATAAATGTGTGTGTAAGCTGTATAATCACTGCCCTATGTCACCATGTATAGTGTAATAAATGAGTGTATAAGCTGTATAATCACTGCCCTATGTCTCCATGTATAGTGTAATAAATGAGTGTGTAAGCTGTATAATCACTGCCCTATGTCTCCATGTATAGTGCAATAAATGAGTGTGTAAGCTGTATAATCACTGCCCTATGTCACCATGTATAGTGTAATAAATGAGTGTGTAAGCTGTATAATCACTGCCCAATGTCACCATGTATTGTGTAATAAATGAGTGTGTAAGCTGTATAATCACTGCCCTATGTCACCATGTATAGTGTAATAAATGAGTGTATAAGATGTATAATCACTGCCCTATGTCACCATGTATAGTGTAATAAATGAGTGTGTAACTGTATAATCACTGCCCTATGTCACCATGTATAGTGTAATAAATGAGTGTGTAAGCTGTATAATCACTGCCCTATGTCACCATGTATAGTGTAATAAATGAGTGTGTAAGCTGTATAATCACTGCCCTATGTCACCATGTATAGTGTAATAAATGAGTGTGTAAGATGTATAATCACTACCCTATGTCACCATGTATAGTATAATAAATGAGTGTGTAAGCTGTATAATCACTGCCCTATGTCACCTAGTATAGTGTAATAAATGTGTGTAAGCTGTATAATCACTGCCCTATGTCACCATGTATAGTGTAATAAATGAGTGTGTAAGCTGTATAATCACTGCCCTATGTCACCATGTATAGTGTAATAAATGAGTGTGTAAGCTGTATAATCACTGCTCTATGTCACCATGTATAGTGTAATAAATGAGTGTGTAAGCTGTATAATCACTGCCCTATGTCACCATGTATAGTGTAATAAATGTGTGTGTAAGCTGTATAATCACTGCCCTATGGCACCATCTATAGTGTAATAAATGTGTGTGTAACTGTATAATCACTGTCCTATGTCACCATGTATAGTGTAATAAATGAGTGTGTAAGCTGTATAATCACTGCTCTATGTCACCATGTATAGTGTAATAAATGAGTGTGTAAGCTGTATAATCACTGCTCTATGTCACCATGTATAGTGTAATAAATGAGTGTGTAAGCTGTATAATCACTGTATAATCACTGCCCTATGTCACCATGTATAGTGTAATAAATGAGTGTGTAAGCTGTATAATCACTGCTCTATGTCACCATGTATAGTGTAATAAATGAGTGTGTAAGCTGTAAAATCACTGCCCTATGTCACCATGTATAGTGTAATAAATGAGTGTGTAAGCTGTATAATCACTGCCCTATGTCACCATGTATAGTGTAATAAATGAGTGTGTAAGCTGTATAATCACTGCCCTATGTCACCATGTATAGTGTAATAAATGAGTGTGTAAGCTGTATAATCACTGCCCTATGTCACCATGTATAGTGTAATAAATGAGTGTGTAAGCTGTATAATCACTGCCCTATGTCACCATGTATAGTGTAATAAATGTGTGTGTAAGCTGTATAATCACTTCCCTATGTCACCATGTATAGTGTAATAAATGAGTGTGTAAGCTGTATAATCACTGCCCTATGTCACCATGTATAGTGTAATAAATGTGTGTGTAACTGTATAATCACTGTCCTATGTCACCATGTATAGTGTAATAAATGAGTGTGTAAGCTGTATAATCACTGCTCTATGTCACCATGTATAGTGTAATAAATGGGTGTGTAAGCTGTATAATCACTGCCCTATGTCACCATGTATAGTGTAATAAATGAGTTTGTAAGCTGTATAATCACTGCCCAATGTCACCATGTATAGTGTAATAAATGAGTGTGTAAGCTGTATAATCACTGCCCTATGTCACCATGTATAGTGTAATAAATGAGTGTGTATGCTGTATAATCACTGCCCTATGTCACCATGTATAGTGTAATAAATGAGTGTGTAAGCTGTATAATCACTGCCCTATGTCACCATGTATAGTGTAATAAATGAGTGTGTAAGCTGTAAAATCACTGCCCTATGTCACCATGTATAGTGTAATAAATGAGTCTGTAAGCTGTATAATCACTGCCCTATGTCACCATGTATAGTGTAATAAATGAGTGTGTAAGCTGTATAATCACTGCCCTATGTCACCATGTATAGTGTAATAAATGAGTGTGTAAGCTGTATAATCACTGCCCTATGTCACCATGTATAGTGTAATAAATGAGTGTGTAAGCTGTATAATCACTGCCCTATGTCACCATGTATAGTGTAATAAATGTGTGTGTAAGCTGTATAATCACTTCCCTATGTCACCATGTATAGTGTAATAAATGAGTGTGTAAGCTGTATAATCACTGCCCTATGTCACCATGTATAGTGTAATAAATGAGTGTGTAAGCTGTATAATCACTGCCCTATGACACCATGTATAGTGTAATAAATGAGTGTGTAAGCTGTATAATCACTGCCCTATGTCACCATGTATAGTGTAATAAATGAGTGTGTAAGCTGTATAATCACTGCCCTATGTCACCATGTATAGTGTAATAAATGAGTGTGTAAGCTGTATAATCACTGCCCTATGTCACCATGTATAGTGTAATAAATGAGTGTGTAAGCTGTATAATCACTGCCCTATGTCACCATGTATAGTGTAATAAATGAGTGTGTAAGCTGTATAATCACTGCCCTATGTCACCATGTATAGTGTAATAAATGAGTGTGTAAGCTGTATAATCACTGCCCTATGTCACCATGTATAGTGTAATAAATGAGTGTGTAAGCTGTATAATCACTTCCCTATGTCACCATGTATAGTGTAATAAATGAGTGTGTAAGCTGTATAATCACTGCCCTATGTCACCATGTATAGTGTAATAAATGAGTGTGTAAGCTGTATAATCACTGCCCTATGTCACCATGTATAGTGTAATAAATGAGTGTGTAAGCTGTATAATCACTGCCCTATGTCACCATGTATAGTGTAATAAATGAGTGTGTAAGCTGTATAATCACTGCCCTATGTCACCATGTATAGTGTAATAAATGAGTGTGTAAGCTGTATAATCACTGCCCTATGTCACCATGTATAGTGTAATAAATGTGTGTGTAAGCTGTATAATCACTGCCCTATGTCACCATGTATAGTGTAATAAATGAGTGTATAAGCTGTATAATCACTGCCCTATGTCTCCATGTATAGTGTAATAAATGAGTGTGTAAGCTGTATAATCACTGCCCTATGTCTCCATGTATAGTGCAATAAATGAGTGTGTAAGCTGTAAAATCACTGCCCTATGTCACCATGTATAGTGTAATAAATGAGTGTGTAAGCTGTATAATCACTGCCCAATGTCACCATGTATTGTGTAATAAATGAGTGTGTAAGCTGTATAATCACTGCCCTATGTCACCATGTATAGTGTAATAAATGAGTGTGTAAGATGTATAATCACTGCCCTATGTCACCATGTATAGTGTAATAAATGAGTGTGTAACTGTATAATCACTGCCCTATGTCACCATGTATAGTGTAATAAATGAGTGTGTAAGCTGTATAATCACTGCCCTATGTCACCATGTATAGTGTAATAAATGAGTGTGTAAGCTGTATAATCACTGCCCTATGTCACCATGTATAGTGTAATAAATGAGTGTGTAAGATGTATAATCACTACCCTATGTCACCATGTATAGTATAATAAATGAGTGTGTAAGCTGTATAATCACTGCCCTATGTCACCTAGTATAGTGTAATAAATGTGTGTAAGCTGTATAATCACTGCCCTATGTCACCATGTATAGTGTAATAAATGAGTGTGTAAGCTGTATAATCACTGCCCTATGTCACCATGTATAGTGTAATAAATGAGTGTGTAAGCTGTATAATCACTGCTCTATGTCACCATGTATAGTGTAAATAATGGGTGTGTAAGCTGTATAATCACTGCCCTATGTGACTATGTATAGTGTAATAAATCAGTGTGTAAGCTGTATAATCACTGCCCTATGTCACCATGTATAGTGTAATAAATGAGTGTGTAAGCTGTATAATCACTGCCCTATGTCACCATGTATAGTGTAATAAATGAGTGTGTAAGCTGTATAATCACTGCCCTATGTCACCATGTATAGTGTAATAAAAGAGTGTATGAGCTGTATAATCACTGCCCTATGTCACCATGTATAGTGTAATAAATGAGTGTATAAGCTGTATAATCACTCCCCTATGTCACCATGTATAGTGTAATAAATGAGTGTGTAAGCTGTATAATCACTGCCCTATGTCACTATGTATAGTGTAATAAATGAGTGTAAGCTGTATAATCACTACCCTATGTCACCATGTATAGTGTAATAAATGAGTGTGTAAGCTGTATAATCACTGCCCTATGTCACCATGTATAGTGTAATAAATGAGTGTGTAAGCTGTATAATCACTGCCCTATGTCACTATGTATAGTGTAATAAATGAGTGTAAGCTGTATAATCACTACCCTATGTCACCATGTATAGTGTAATAAATGAGTGTGTAAGCTGTATAATCACTGCCCTATGTCACCATGTATAGTGTAATAAATCAGTGTGTAAGCTGTATAATCACTGCCCTATGTCACCATGTATAGTGTAATAAATGAGTGTGTAAGCTGTATAATCACTGCCCTATGTCACCATGTATAGTGTAATAAATGTGTGTAAGCTGTATAATCACTGCCCTATGTCACCATGTACAGTGTAATAAATGAGTGTGTAAGCTGTATAATCACTGCCCTATGTCACCATGTATAGTGTAATAAATGAGTGTGTAAGCTGTATAATCACTGCCCTATGTTACCATGTATAGTGTAATAAATGAGTGTGTAAGCTGTATAATCACTGCCCTATGTCACCATGTATAGTGTAATAAATGAGTGTATAAGCTGTATAATCACTCCCCTATGTCACCATGTATAGTGTAATAAATGAGTGTGTAAGCTGTATAATCACTGCCCTATGTCACCATGTATAGTGTAATAAATCAGTCTGTAAGCTGTATAATCACTGCCCTATGTCACTATGTATAGTGTAATAAATGAGTGTAAGCTGTATAATCACTACCCTATGTCACCATGTATAGTGTAATAAATGAGTGTGTAAGCTGTATAATCACTGCCCTATGTCACCATGTATAGTGTAATAAATATGTGTGTAAGCTGTATAATCACTGCCCTATGTCACCATGTATAGTGTAATAAATGTGTGTAAGCTGTATAATCACTGCCCTATGTCACCATGTACAGTGTAATAAATGAGTGTGTAAGCTGTATAATCACTGCCCAATGTCACCATGTATTGTGTAATAAATGAGTGTGTAAGCTGTATAATCACTGCCCTATGTCACCATGTATAGTGTAATAAATGAGTGTATAAGCTGTATAATCACTGCCCTATGTCACCATGTATAGTGTAATAAATGAGTGTATAAGCTGTATAGTCACTGCCCTATGTCACCATGTATAGTGTAATAAATGAGTGTATAAGCTGTATAATCACTACCCTATGTCACCATGTATAGTGTAATAAATGTGTGTGTAAGCTGTATAATCACAGCCCTATGTCACCATGTATAGTGTAATAAATGAGTGTGTAAGCTGTATAATCACTGTCCTATGTCACCATGTATAGTGTAATAAATCAGTCTGTAAGCTGTATAATCACTTCCCTATGTCACCATGTATAGTGTAATAAATGAATGTGTAAGCTGTATAATCACTGCCCTATGTCACCATGTATAGTGTAATAAATGTGTGTGTAAGCTGTATAATCACAGCCCTATGTCACCATGTATAGTGTAATAAATGAGTGTGTAAGCTGTATAATCACTGCCCTATGTCACCATGTATAGTGTAATAAATGAGTGTGTAAGCTGTTTAATCACTTCCCTATGTCACCATGTATAGTGTAATAAATGTGTGTAAGCTGTATAATCACAGCCCTATGTCACCATGTATAGTGTAATAAATCAGTCTGTAAGCTGTATAATCACTGCCCTATGTCACCATGTATAGTGTAATAAATGAGTGTGTAAGCTGTATAATCACTGCCCTATGTCACCATGTATAGTGTTATAAATGAATGTGTAAGCTGTATAATCACTGCCCTATGTCCCCATGTATAGTGTAATAAATGAGTGTGTAAGCTGTATAATCACTGCCCTATGTCACCATGTATAATGTAATAAATGAGTGTGTAAGCTGTATAATCACTGCCCTATGTCACCATGTATTATTGTAATAAATGAGTGTGTAAGCTGTATAATCACTGCCCTATGTCACCATGTATAGTGTAATAAATGAGTTTGTAAGCTGTATAATCACTGCCCTATGTCACCATGTATAGTGTAATAAATGAGTGTGTAAGCTGTATAATCACTGCCCTATGTCACCATGTATAGTGTAATAAATGAGTGTGTAAGCTGTATAATCACTGCCCTATGTCACCATGTATAGTGTAATAAATGAGTGTATAAGCTGTATAATCACTGCCCTATGTCACCATGTATAGTGTAATAAATGAGTGTGTAAGCTGTATAATCACTGCCCTATGTCACCATGTATAGTGTAATAAATGTGTGTGTAAGCTGTATAATCACAGCCCTATGTCACCATGTATAGTGTAATAAATGAGTGTGTAAGCTGTATAATCACTGTCCTATGTCACCATGTATAGTGTAATAAATGAGTGTGTAAGCTGTATAATCACTGCCCTATGTCACCATGTATAGTGTAATAAATGAGTGTGTAAGCTGTATAATCACTGTCCTATGTCACCATGTATAGTGTAATAGATAAGTCTGTAAGCTGTATAATCACTTCCCTATGTCACCATGTATAGTGTAATAAATGAGTGTGTAAGCTGTATAATCACTGCCCTATGCCACCATGTATAGTGTAATAAATGTGTGTGTAAGCTGTATAATCACAGCCCTATGTCACCATGTATAGTGTTATAAATCAGTCTGTAAGCTGTATAATCACTTCCCTATGTCACCATGTATAGTGTAATAAATGTGTGTAAGCTGTATAATCACAGCCCTATGTCACCATGTATAGTGTAATAAATCAGTCTGTAAGCTGTATAATCACTGCCCTATGTCACCATGTATAGTGTAATAATTGAGTGTGTAAGCTGTATAATCACTGCCCTATGTCACCATGTATAGTGTTATAAATGAATGTGTAAGCTGTATAATCACTGCCCTATGTCCCCATGTATAGTGTAATAAATGAGTGTGTAAGCTGTATAATCACTGCCCTATGTCACCATGTATAGTGTAATAAATGAGTGTGTAAGCTGTATAATCACTGCCCTATGTCACCATGTATTATTGTAATAAATGAGTGTGTATGCTGTATAATCACTGCCCTATGTCACCATGTATAGTGCAATAAATGAGTTTGTAAGCTGTATAATCACTGCCCTATGTCACCATGTATAGTGTAATAAATGAGTGTGTAAACTGTATAATCACTGCCCTATGTCACCATGTATAGTGTAATAAATGAGTGTGTAAGCTGTATAATCACTGCCCTATGTCACCATGTATAGTGTAATAAATGAGTGTGTAAGCTGTATAATCACTGCCCTATGTCACCATGTATAGTGTAATAAATGAGTGTGTAAGCTGTATAATCACTGCCCTATGTCACCATGTATAGTGTAATAATTGAGTGTGTAAGCTGTATAATCATTGCTCTATGTCACCATGTATAGTGTAATAAATGAGTGTGTAAGATGTATAATCACTACCCTATGTCACCATGTATAGTATAATAAATGAGTGTGTAAGCTGTATAATCACTGCCCTATGTCACCATGTATAGTGTAATAAATGAGTGTGTAAGCTGTATAATCACTGCCCTATGTCACCATGTATAGTGTAATAAATGAGTGTGTAAGCTGTATAATCACTGCCCTATGTCACCATGTATAGTGTAATAAATGAGTGTGTAAGCTGTATAATCACTGCCCTATGTCACCATGTATAGTGTAATAAATGTGTGTAAGCTGTATAATCACTGCCCTATGTCACCATGTATAGTGTAATAAATGAGTGTGTAAGCTGTATAATCACTGCCCTATGTCACCATGTATAGTGTAATAAATGAGTGTATAAGCTGTATAATCACTGCTCTGTCACCATGTATAGTGTAATAAATGAGTGTGTAAGATGTATAATCACTACCCTATGTCACCATGTATAGTATAATAAATGAGTGTGTAAGCTGTATAATCACTGCCCTATGTCACCATGTATAGTGTAATAAATGAGTGTGTAAGCTGTATAATCACTGCCCTATGTCACCATGTATAGTGTAATAAATGAGTGTATAACTGTATAATCACTGCCCTATGTCACCATGTATAGTGTAATAAATGAGTGTGTAAGATGTATAATCACTACCCTATGTCACCATGTATAGTATAATAAATGAGTGTGTAAGCTGTATAATCACTGCCCTATGTCACCATGTATAGTGTAATAAATGAGTGTATAAGCTGTATAATCACTGCCCTATGTCACCATGTATAGTGTAATAAATGATTGTGTAAGCTGTATAATCACTGCCCTATGTCACCATGTATAGTGTAATAAATGTGTGTGTAAGCTGTATATTCACTGTCCTATGTCACCATGTATAGTGTAATAAATGTGTGTGTAAGCTGTATAATCACTGCCCTATGTCACCATGTATAGTGTAATAAATGTGTGTAAGCTGTATAATCACTGCCCTATGTCACCATGTACAGTGTAATAAATGAGTGTGTAAGCTGTATAATCACTGCCCTATGTCACCATGTATAGTGTAATAAATGAGTGTGTAAGCTGTATAATCACTGCCCTATGTCACCATGTATAGTGTAATAAATGAGTGTGTAAGCTGTATAATCACTGCCCTATGTCACCATGTACAGTGTAATAAATGAGTGTGTAAGCTGTATAATCACTGCCCTATGTCACCATGTATAGTGTAATAAATGAGTGTGTAAGCTGTATAATCACTGCCCTATGTCACCATGTATAGTGTAATAAATGAGTGTGTAAGCTGTATAATCACTGCCCTATGTCACCATGTATAGTGTAATAAATGAGTGTGTAAGCTGTATAATCACTGCCCTATGTCACCATGTATAGTGTAATAAATGAGTGTGTAAGCTGTATAATCACTGCCCTATGTCACCATGTATAGTGTAATAAATGAGTGTGTAAGCTGTATAATCACTGCCCTATGTCACCATGTATAGTGTAATAAATGAGTGTGTAAGCTGTATAATCACTGCCCTATGTCACCATGTACAGTGTAATAAATGAGTGTGTAAGCTGTATAATCACTGCCCTATGTCACCATGTATAGTGTAATAAATGATTGTGTAAGCTGTATAATCACTGCCCTATGTCACCATGTATAGTGTAATAAATGAGTGTGTAAGCTGTATAATCACTGCCCTATGTCACCATGTATAGTGTAATAAATGAGTGTGTAAGCTGTATAATCACTGCCCTATGTCACCATGTATAGTGTAATAAATGAGTGTGTAAGCTGTATAATCACTGCTCTATGTCACCACATTACAATGTAATACGCTCTCTCTTTCTTCTCAGTGTGACAATGGTCCGTCAGGAGACTCTGCTTCTCCCGGTCCTGGAATACATCTGCAATTCCAAGGTAATTATCAATCCTAATAGTGCAGTGTTACTGATTGCAGACGGCATCGCTTCCTGTTGCAATCCAAAATCCGAAATCCAGATTTAAAATCCAAATTCCAATCCACAAAAAGATCCAAACCACATCTTGGATTAATCCGGATCCATGAAATTCGGATGGATTTCAATTTCTGGAAAAACTGTGCATTTGTTATACCCCGCCAAGGTGAGGATTATTAATGGTGTGAAGCGGGTGTAAGCTGGAGTTACCTCTGTAGTGGAGACACCTCCTCACTTATTTCCTCTGAGGCAACTCTTAGCTCAGACCCTGCAGAGAGGCAAGGACCCCACCATTACCCCAACTGTGACTGACACAGTTCTGCAGTACAGTGTATAAAATAAATAACTATACTAATATCTATTGGGTTTTATATCCTTGGCTGCTAACTCTTATAACTGCTCCCTTTTACCTTTACTTACTCACTATATTAGTTACACTTTATAATAACACATGTAAAACAATACTAGCAATACAATTTGTTTAGATCCTTATAACCTTATATGCTGTCTTGTCAGTCCAGATCACCATTTATCACAATAGTCCTATTAGCTGCAACTAAATAGCTGATGTGATGGTGCACATACTGTAGCTGATGCGTTGGTGCACATACTGTAGCTGATGTGATGGTGCACATACTGTAGCTGATGTGTTGGTGCACATACTGTAGCTGATGTGTTGGTGCACATACTGTAGCTGATGCGGTGGTGCACATACTGTAGCTGATGCGTTGGTGCACATACTGTAGCTGATGCGTTGGTGCACATACTGTAGCTGATGTGTTGTTGCACATACTGTAGCTGATGCGTTGGTGCACATACTGTAGCTGATGCGTTGGTGCACATACTGTAGCTGATGCGTTGGTGCACATACTGTAGCTGATGCATTGGTGCACATACTGTAGCTGATGTGTTGGTACACATACTGTAGCTGATGCGTTGGTGCACATACTGTAGCTGATGCGGTGGGGCACATACTGTAGCTGATGCAGTGGGGCACATACTGTAGCTGACGCGGTGGTGCACATACTGTAGCTGATGTGGTGGTGCACATACTGTAGCTGATGTGGTGGTGAACATACTGTAGCTGATGTGTTGGTGCACATACTGTAGCTGATGTGGTGGTGCACATACTGTAGCTGATGCGTTGGTGCACATACTGTAGCTGATGTGTTGGTGCACATACTGTAGCTGATGTGTTGGTGCACATACTGTAGCTGATGTGTTGGTGCACATACTGTAGCTGATGCGTTGGTGCACATACTGTAGCTGATGTGTTGGTGCACATACTGTAGCTGATGTGGTGGTGCACATACTGTAGCTGATGCGTTGGTGCACATACTGTAGCTGATGTGTTGGTGCACATACTGTAGCTGATGCGTTGGTGCACATACTGTAGCTGACGTGTTGGTGCACATACTGTAGCTGATGTGGTGGTGCACATACTGTAGCTGATGCGTTGGTGCACATACTGTAGCTGATGTGTTGGTGCACATACTGTAGCTGATGCGTTGGTGCACATACTGTAGCTGATGTGTTGGTGCACATACTGTAGCTGATGCGTTGGTGCACATACTGTAGCTGATGTGTTGGTGCACATACTGTAGCTGATGTGGTGGTGCACATACTGTAGCTGATGCGTTGGTGCACATACTGTAGCTGATGTGTTGGTGCACATACTGTAGCTGATGCGTTGGTGCACATACTGTAGCTGATGTGTTGGTGCACATACTGTAGCTGATGCGTTGGTGCACATACTGTAGCTGATGCGTTGGTGCACATACTGTAGCTGATGTGGTGGTGCACATACTGTAGCTGATGTGTTGGTGCACATACTGTAGCTGATGCGGTGGTGCACATACTGTAGCTGATGTGGTGGTGCACATACTGTAGCTGATGCGTTGGTGCACATACTGTAGCTGATGTGTTGGTGCACATACTGTAGCTGATGCGTTGGTGCACATACTGTAGCTGATGTGTTGGTGCACATACTGTAGCTGATGTGGTGGTGCACATACTGTAGCTGATGCGTTGGTGCACATACTGTAGCTGATGTGTTGGTGCACATACTGTAGCTGATGTGTTGGTGCACATACTGTAGCTGATGCTGCGGTGCACATACTGTAGCTGCTGCATTGGTGCACATACTGTAGCTGATGTGGTGGTGCACATACTGTAGCTGATGTGAATGACACATGTACACGTTCCACATGCATGTATAAATTACACATGTACACGTTCCACATGATGTATGAATGACACGTACATGTTCCACACGCATGTCTGAATGACATATGTACATGTTCCACATGCATGTAGGAATGACACACGTACACGTTCCACTCGAATGTATGAATGACACATGTACATGTTACACATGCATGTATGAATGACTAGAGATGAGTGCGTTTGGTTTCCTGAAAAAAGAACCCGCCCAAACTTAGCTACTCCGAGGAGAACGGAGCTGCTACAGATGTCCGCGCCATATTCGGATCTGAGAATGAGGATCGACGAGGATCGATGTCATATTCCCAGCATCGGGTCTCGCGTGTTTTGAGTATATGTCCCTCCCACTGTGGTTTGGCGTCATTTTGTCACCAGACCGCAGGAGGGGAAGGAGAATAGGTAGGTTAGTTAGTTAGCTTACAGTAGCTTAGCTCGCCTAGTAATGACAGTGATAAGGAGTCAGGTTTGGTGCCATTGTCTTTGATGGGCAGTGCCACCCACAGTGACAGTCCCCGAGCTAATACTGCCCGAGCTAGTCTTGTGGATAGGCAGCCAGCAAATCATTGGTTGTTTGTTTTTTGTACAGAAACCTCATTTCATTAGTAATTAATATTGCTGTGTCTGGCTTTGGTGCAGTAACATCAGGCCGTGA
Source organism: Taudactylus pleione (assembly GCA_031769625.1). Lineage (NCBI taxonomy): Eukaryota > Metazoa > Chordata > Amphibia > Anura > Myobatrachidae > Taudactylus > Taudactylus pleione. The sequence continues at coordinate 5,060 of JAUIMM010000133.1, read as the reverse complement.
TACTTATATCAGTCAGTAACGGGCAGTAGGTCAAGGCCCAGTGCGCAGTGTGTCGCAGTCAGTGGACACATTTTTTGTTTTAAAACATATATATATATTTTTTATAAATTCAGCCCATGATACTGTGGAGCTGAATCAGACCCACTCGCTAAGATGCAAATGCTCGTCGCTGGCCGATGTTTGCACTCTGCGCATGTGTATGTATCACAGTGTGCGTGCGCAAACCACAGCGAAAGATCAGAATGCATTCGCTCGCTTCGCATAGTGGAGCTCATTCAGACCCGCTCGCTAATCCAGCGCAAATCCAGCGCACGCCCAGTAATGCAGGCGATCGCACGGCAAGGCATTAGCACGCCCACTATGCCTTGGCATGCGATCACTTAGTGTATCCAGACGCCCACCAGCCATTCATAAGATGCCCACCAGCGCAAGTCACCTCCTGGAAGTGCATGAAAGCATCGGTACATCGAGCACCATCGGATGCTTTTGCAGCGCTTAAGGTTGCCTATACTATGCCGCAAACACTGCGATCACTTCAGTTTGAAATACCATTAAGTGACGTGTACTGTGACGCTGCCTGCTAATTATGCACGCCTCTGAAACAGCGTTGCAACACTCAGGCACGCCTGCGTTCACACCTCCACTCCCCTGTTTCTAGTGGACAGCCCCTGTCACCACCCACAAACGCCTTCTCCTGTCACTCACTCTGCTGGGCTGTCTATGCGCAATGAGCGAACGCATTCTGAACTTTCGCAGTGGCTTGCGCACACGCATTGGGATGCATAGGCATGCGCAGATCGCAACTGTCGGTCAACTAAGAACGTTGGCATCCTAGCGAGCAGGGCTGAATCAGCTCCAGCAGACTGAATGACAGGATCCGTTTGTAGGGTGGTGATAGGGGCAGGCCATTAATAACGGGGGAGTGGAAGTGCGAATGCAGGCGTGCCAGGGTGTCCCAACGCTGTTTGAGAGACGTGCATCATTAAAAGGCAGCATCATAGTACACTGCACCTGCTCGTAGTAAAGTGTTTAGGGGAGGGGTTTGATGGTTGTAGTGGAGTTTAGGGGAGGGGTTTTATGGTTGTAGTGCAGTGTTTAGGGGAGGGGTTTGATGGTTGTACTGGAGTGTTTAGGGGAGGGGTTTGATGGTTGTAGTGGAGTGTTTAGTGGAGGGGATTTGTGGTTGTAGTAGAGTATTTAGGGGAGGGGTTTGATGGTTGTACTGGAGTATTTAGGGGAGGGGTTTGATGGTTGTAGTGGAGTATTTAGGGGAGGGGTTTGATGGTTGTAGTGGTGTGTTTAGGGGAGGGGTTTGATGTTTGTAGTGGAGTGTTTAGCGGAGGGGTTTGATGGTTGTAGTGGAGTGTCTAGGGGAGGGGTTTGATGGTTGCAGTGGAGTGTTTAGGGGAGGGATTTTATGGTTGTAGTGGAGTGTTTAGGGGAGGGGCTTTATGGTTGTAGTGGAGTGTTTAGGGGAGGGGATTTATGGTTGAAGTGGTGTGTTTAGGGGAGGGGTTTGATGTTTGTAGTGGAGTGTTTAGGGGAGGTGTTTGATGTTTGTAGTGGAGTGTTTAGGGGAGGGGTTTTATGGTTGTAGTGGAGAGTTTAGGGGAGGGGTTTTATGGTTGTAGTGAAGTGTTTAGGGGAGGGGTTTGATGGTTGTAGTGGTGTGTTTAGGGGAGGGGTTTGATGGATGTAGTGGTGTGTTTTGGGGAGGGGTTTGATGTTTGTAGTGGAGTGTTTAGGGGAGGGGTTTGATGGTTGCAGTGGTGTGTTTAGGGGATGGGTTTGATGTTTGTAGTGGAGTGTTTAGGGGAAGGGTTTGATGGTTGTAGTGGTTTGTTTAGGGGAGGGGTTTGGTGGTTGTAGTGGTGTGTTTAGGGGAGGGGTTTGATGGTTGTAGTGGTGTGTCTAGGGGAGGGTTTGATGTTTGTAGTGGAGTGTTCAGGGGAGGGGTTTGATGGTTGTAGTGGTGTGTTTAGGGGAGGGGTTTGATGTTTGTAGTGGAGTGTTTAGCGGAGGGGTTTGATGGTTGTAGTGGAGTGTCTAGGGGAGGGGTTTGATGGTTGCAGTGGAGTGTTTAGGGGAGGGGATTTGTGGTTGTAGTGGAGTGTTTAGGGGAGGGGTTTGATGGTTGTAGTGGAGTGTTTAGGGGAGGGGTTTTATGGTTGTAGTGGAGTGTTTATGGGAGGGGCTTTATGGTTGTAGTGGTGTGTTTAGGGGAGGGGTTTGATGGTTGTAGTGGTGTGTTTAGGGGAGGGGTTTGATGTTTGTAGTGGAGTGTTTAGCGGAGGGGTTTGATGGTTGTAGTGGAGTGTTTAGGGGAGGGGTTTTATGGTTGTAGTGGACTGTTTAGGGGAGGGGTTTGATGGTTGTACTGGAGTGTTTAGGGGACGGGTTTGATGTTTGTAGTGGAGTGTTTAGGGGAGGGGTTTTATGGTTGTAGTGGAGTGTTTATGGGAGGGGCTTTATGGTTGTAGTGGAGTGTTTAGGGGAGGGGTTTGATGGTTGTAGTGGAGTGTTTAGGGGAGCGATTTTATGGTTGTAGTGGAGTGTTTAGGGGAGGGGTTTGATGGTTGTAGTGGAGTGTTTAGGGGAGGGGTTTGATGGTTGTAGTGGAGTGTTTAGGGCAGGGGTTTGATGGTTGTAGTGGAGTGTTTAGGGGAGGGGTTTGATGGTTGTAGTGGAGTGTTTAGGGGAGGGGCTTTATGGTTGTAGTGGTGTGTTTAGCGGAGGGGTTTGATGGTTGTAGTGGAGTGTTTAAGGGAGGGGATTGGTTTTATGGTTGTAGTGGAGTGTTTAGGGGAGGGGTTTGATGGTTGTAGTGGTGTGTTTAGGGGAGGGGTTTTATGGTTGTAGTGGAGTGTTTAGGGGAAGGGTTTGATGGTTGTAGTGGTTTGTTTAGGGGAGGGGTTTGATGGTTGTAGTGGTGTGTTTATGGGAGTGGTTTGATGGTTGTAGTGGAGTGTATTGGGGGAGGATTTTCATGGTTGTGTCATACCCCGCTATGGGTGTACGGTGTTCTTAGTGGTGTGTTAGGGTGTTTCCTTACCAAGTACTCTGTCTCTGGATCTCCTTGGACTCTTCCGGAATGTTACCAAACAGATACAGGCATTAATGGCAAATAAAATAACGTATTTATTCCACAAGAGCAGTTCATTTAACCAAGAAGAGATTTTCACACAAACATATCAATATTTTGGTTACAATGCAATTGGCTCAATACATTTTAAGCTAATAAAAAACACTTGGATCCATGAATTTGAACGCCGTTACAGGGGTGTGCATATATATTAGCCACAGCGTCGGGATACACAGCTCATGTACTCACTGCCTGCAGACAGGTGAGCAAGTTATAATAACGGTCTTACCAGCTGTCATTGTACCAGAGGCTGCGACGTACCTCCATTTTACCGGTGTTTTGGCTGGATTTCAGGGCATATGGATATGAGATAAGGGAGGTGAGCGTTCTTATGTGGTCTGTGCGACGTCTTTGTGATTGCGTACATTAGCATACTTTGGTAGCAGGTCTGCGTCCGCCATTGCAGCCGCTATTGTATTAGTGATCCTTGCTGAATCAGGCCTATTGCCCATGCCGTTACTTTATATAAGCTCGGTAACATCGCCATAGTGTCCTGTAGTAGTGGTTTGCGCAATATGACATTACCGATAGGGCGTTTATTTAGCCCGTATTGACAGAAAAAATTGTTTTTATTAAAGTGCAAGAAAATGAATTAAAGGCAAATGTATGTATGTATGTATGTATGTATTTTATTTATTTTATACCCATCAAAATCATTGTTAGTTCTCTCTACAGTTTTAATCTGAATTTCAAATACAGCATAATATCTAGACAGAAGTTTCCATAGTGAAATCTTAATTAAAAATGTTTTTAATGCATTTATTTACCCCATTTGTATTAATGAAACATATAAACTGTGTAGATAAATATGATCACCCTATAATGCAAACAGGACAACCTGACTCCTCAAATCAGGGCACCCCGCATGGGTGAGATCGGGGCACTAGCAGCGCCCAATCTCTGGCCTATTAATGCTTCTGGTCATCACCAGCCAATATCTACTAAGGGGCCACATTGCTTCAAAAAAGAGACTCTCCTGCCATGACGGGGAGATTGGGGATAGTAAGTGCCCCCATCCGCCAGATCTACAAATATTCCTTAGAGCAGGATGATATTGTCTGGTGATAAATAGCCAATAAAGTTTGTGCATAATTTGAAGACATATTTTGCATTATTTGAAGGACGCTCCTCAAAAATGTTACCCCTGAGTTGATTGAAGCCAGGATGGGTTAGATCCTCCCCCATCTGTATACCTCTCAGTGAGTTTGGATGTGTAAGGCATTATTCCCTGATGCCCTGATAATAACTACTAAGGGTACAGATGAGCACTTTGGTTTTGGCTCAGATCTTCCGCCAGGCTCGGATTTTAGAACGAGGCAAAACATCATCTTTGTCTGCAAAAATTGCATTATTTGTCGTTCTAAGATATGAACTTGGCCGGAAGATCTGAGCCAAAACCGATCCGCTTATCTCTACTACGGGGGCAAACAGTTTGGTAGGTGGTACTGCCATCTTTCAGAGTGCTTGCTCATGTGTCTAGGGTCCACGTGGAGGCGATAGGGTGAGATCAGTGTATAGTAAATTAGCTGGAGAGGGTGGGGACAAGGTGATGATAACACACCCAGGAATGACATTTCATCATGTCCCACTATCTCCCTGGGTAACAGGAAAGTTCTAATTCCCATTTAATTCCTGCAGTGTTTAGCATTGAAGGGGTTAATTCCTTGTGTTACCCACAGAGAGGGTCACCCGTGGAATACCTCTAAATAATTTATATCTAGCGGATCTTCTGGAGGATTGTGGGAAATAATGGGGTATTTTCTGTATGTGTACTAGTAAATTATTAACATGAGGGTCCTAGATTACAGAAGCAGTGTGATTTCGATAGGTTCACCGCTAGATTTAAAGCAGAAATTAGTTATAATAAGGGAAAACAACAAGTTAATTGATTGCTGCTAAAGATGTCATGTTCAGAACA